>VZRU01012339.1:0-12327 GCA_013398155.1 Pedionomus torquatus
AAAATCAGGAACAAAAACCAGCATAAAACTTGTGCCAATGACCCTAGAAATAGTCTTCCTGACAGGAAAACATATACATATCATTTGGCCCATCAAATTGCCTCTGGAAGTAGTTTAGCCATTTATTTGCCCTGTATTAAGAATGGTCAAGTATGAAAGAAATTAACAGCTCGTAAAAAGCATAGGAGGCATAATAAAAACATTGAAAGACAAAAAGTTGGAATATAATCCCTTTATGGAAACATTCTCTTCAGCTATAAAAACGCTGCCTTCCTTCAGTCATCCCCATTAAGAAGGAACAGCGGGTGGTGAAGCACAGGCAGGTGGTGCCGCTGGTTCAGGGTTTCACTCTGCTGGAGGTTTCCCTTTGAAGTCAATACCTCCCACCCACCCGCGCCGGCCAAGAGCCTCCTTGCTGCTCCCCTTGGCGATTCCGGGGGCGCCCTGAGATTTTCCTCCTTTTTTGGCATCCTTGAGGTTGTGATTCTCTTCCCGAGATCTCCGTGACAGACCAACGAAGCCACTAAAGGAAAACAAGCTGACCTTGGTATCTAATTATACAAGAAAGGAAGTCACTAAATAAAAGCCATCAGCCTGGTTTTGCTTTCCAGCCCCTGCCACGCGAGCAGCGCGGTAACCACCTCAACAGCCCCGGCACAGACACTGAACTTATTTCTGCACATTTGAGCTTGAAAATTTGTCCTGGTTTGAGGTAAAATGAACCAATGTTCTGTTTTACAGTTTTACTTTTTTAGCTGGGCCTCTTCTAACTAGCTAAACTCTGAAATTAACAGCACATTGTTCANGAAGTAGAAAAGTGTAAAGGGGTCCCACCTGCAAGGAGGGACGGACGGGACAGGGGACCCTAACCTGACCAACAGGGGGATTTCCATCCCATCCCCATCATGCTCAGTAGAAAAGCTGAGGGATCAAAGGGTCAACTCTCTTCCTTCAATGGCCGACATCCAAGGAGGACCCTGCCTGTTCACCTGCCTTTGACTCTGATCCGAGTGTTCCTGACTCCAGATCTGGAATCCAGCTCACCAACTCCAGATCTGGGACTTTTCCTGAAGCCTGCTGGTGACGTGGTTGTCATTCTGGGAGCTTGATACGGTTTTGTATATATTGCATACTTCATTTTTTTCCCTGTTTTCTAAATTTTCTTTTTATTATTTATTACATTGTTCTATTATTATTATTTATATTTTCATTAAAAGAGGTTCATTTTTTTCTAAACTCATGAATCGCTTTAATTTCTTCTTCTCCTTTCTTTTTCTTAAAGGGCGGAGGGGATGATGTTATCTGTCTTTTCTGATTAGGTCAGAACCACGAGAAAATAATCCAGAGCTTTCCTCAGTAAGATGCTACAAAATACTGCTCAGCCACAGGAAAGCCTGTGAGAAGGCGACACTGAGTTTGGTTCAACATCCTCAACACGACGGGCAGTAACAGCCCAGCGCTAGTAAGACAAATACACACATCCATCTGTCAGCTGAACAACCTCAAACCATCGAATATGAGTAAGAGTTTACTGTGGCAAATTGAGAACAAAAACAAAAGAAAGAACTCCAGATAAAACTCCCCCAGGAGCGCTCACAGGAAATCATTTTTAACAGTTTACAAATGGAAGTTTTAACAGTTGGTCGAAGCACTATGTGAAAAGTTAGTAATATAAAAACGACAAACTTTTGCAACCTTATCAAGAGCAGCCACTGAAGAAATCAAGTAATGTCTCTTTTCCAAGGACGTTACTTTATATTTAGAAGATATATTTATACTTTTGTGTTTACAACTAAGAAATTATTGCCATGGTAAAGGTAAAGATGGGAACTACAGATGGCTGAACGATGCTCAAGATTTATCAAGCACATTTTTCAGCAGCTGCTGAAAATTTGTGAATCACATTTTCCTACTGTTAAACTAGTTCTATAGCTAGTAAATAAGATGGTTGTGAATTTTTGCAGTGACTAATTTATTCAAATGCAACTTTTCCCATTATTCATATCTCAGGCAATTTTTTTGAAAGATCTTGATGGGACTTATTGACCAATTTCCCTTCGCTTGATTAAATTGTAAATTCTGTTTATTACTTTTCCTTTTTGTAGCAGGCAGTTATTCTTGTTGGTTGGTTTTGTTTATTTATTTCTGATGGTAAGATCATAGATTGGCCTCCGTACACAGCCTGGGGAAACTCAAACTATCAACTAATCCCACGGAAAGAAAGACCCATGCCTTAGTAGACCAGATGACAGACCTTCCAATACAACCCACAGTTGTACAAACCCGGAGAAGGCAGAGTAACCACCACGGCTATGAAGTGAAGCTCCACTATGAGCATCACAGAAGCCAGTGCAGTAACGGCACAGCAGTAGAAGTCCTCTAGATTAAAAACATATTTGATAAGAAGCTCTGGTGAACCGAGGTGTGCAGGAAGACCAAAGAAACTGAAGCAAACTCAACGGCCATCAAAAAACCACATTCCCAGGCACAACAGATTTAATCTACAGCAATACATTCTGCCACATGTCCACTTTAATCCAGTTAAAAGCCAGACCAGCAAGGCATGTAAGCAATCACTGCGCCAGGCTGATCTCTTCAATAATAATAAATGAATTTTCCCTACATTGTCTGAGTGAAAGCACTGCCTCAGTTTCCCTTTATGTGAACCAAGAGTTCTACTACTGCCTTGACAAAAGTCCTGGAGTGACTACCTCATCCATATACCACATCTCTACGATGAAAAATGAGTAGGTAAGCATCATACAAATTTGCGTTCTTTGGGTTGTTTTTTTTTTTTTTCTACTAATAAATAGCATTTTAAATATATGAGGACGATAGAAGGTGAAAAGGGGGATGGGGGAAATTAGATGACTGCCAGCTCCCTAACTTACTCTACTTTTCTAGGGTCTATAACAACAGGGACCTCTCTACTTTGAAAAAAGCCCATTCTCTTCTCTGGATCTGCTGTAATGAAACGGAATTTGCATTCAGCATACGGCACCAGTGGTCAGAGGGAATCACTGTCTCCATCAAAGACCGTGCACTTTAAATCCTTTGCCAGTTCAACTGCTATAGATTTGATTTTAATTAAAGTTCTGTCATGAATTATAAAAGACCAGATCTTGAAAGTCATTAATTAAGGCCCCTCGGTGTCTGCATGCTAACATTATAATGACAAGTGAGATGTACAGTGCCTATCAATAAGTGGTGGCACGGCGGCAGCAGCAAAGCAAGAAGAACTATCATCCTGACGTGTCCAGGATTGCATTTGCCGATTGTTAGAGCAAAGAGCTCTCCCATGAATACAAACAGAAGAGCAGAGGGGAATAGCCAAGCTTTGCCACGGGGGCTGTTTGTGAGTAATGTGCCTTCTCCCACCATCGGAGAAACGCGTCGCTCAGTGAGGATCTGCTTCTGAACTTTGACAAGCAGAAATTCCACAGGTCTGCAGTAAAGGGGCTTTGGAGCTGCTCATGCAGTCACCTCTCGCTATACGTGGAGCAGTGGCTGCCCTGGTGCCGAAGGGCTAGATCCCATCACGCTTACTCTCGTCTTTCACTGCAAGGGACCTCTTCAAGATCGCCGGGCTCACTGACAAAATACAGCACAAGCTGACCTCAGCGTGGATGGCAGGACACGACCCCAGCGCTACTTTGGATGACGTTGAGCTTACCAAGGTTAAATACAAAAGTGATGAGACTTCGTTCTTCTGCTGAGCCACCAGTCACCTGGAGTTCTTTTTAAAGACAAATGGATGGCACATTTCATCCACAAGATCCAATTCCTTGTCAAACAGAGAAGCCATTGGCCAGACGACCCTTCCAGTGACATATCAACGAACACAAAATAGCCAGGTGTTTCCATATGTTGCAACCAACTGGGCAAAATGTCAAAATGTAGCAGTAAGGGACAACCTCATTTGTAAATCACTGTGGAATTGGATGCTTGAAAATACAGGAGAGAGTCAATACGTCAAAAGGGAGAAAAAGGATAAGTATGAAATCAGATACTAACAGTCGCGATGTTTTTCTTTGAAATAAACTAATGGACTTCACGTTTTAAGCATAGAATCATAGAATGGTTAGAGTTGGAAAGGACCTTGAAGATCATCCAGTTCCAACCCCCCTGCCCTGGGCAGGGACACCTCCCACCACCCCAGGTTGCTCCAAGCCCCATCCAGCCTGGCCTTGAACCCCTCCAGGGATGGGGCAGCCACAGCTTCTCTGGGAAACCTCTTCCAGTGCCTCACCACCCTCACAGCAAAGAATTTTTTCCTAAGATCCAATCTAAATCTCCCCTCTTCTAGTTTAAAACCATTCCCCCTTGTCCTATCACTACACTTCCTGAAAAACAGTCCTTCTCCTGCACCTAAATGCACCTAAAGCAGTGCGTTTAGGTTGACATAGGAAACAACTCAGGTTTTCTGTGCCCTTTACAGATGCACTGTCCTCAGAGAATACTGATAACTAAAACAATCCTTACTCAAATCAGCTCGACTCATTTTCTGAAATAAAGGTTCCCTCTTACTCCTCTGCAGGTGAAACCTCGACACCGAAACCTTTTTGTCACCTCACTGCCGAGGAGCAGCTGGAGCTCTGTGGGCTCCCTTCTAAATGGCAGGCAGAGAGGGAGGGCAGCCCTGAGAGGAACCCAGAGGTTCCTCTAGACAAACTTACTGGACAAGCCCAGTCCCCGAGGAACCCAGAGCCACCTCCTCACCCAGCTTTGCTCTCCTCCAGCAGCTCATCTCGACCAACAGACAAACCCCAATTGCCTTTAAACTCACCAGCCCTGTAAGCTTCAGGCTCATTCTGAAAAACACGATCAATGCAGGCTTTCACAATATTCCACGCTAGCTGTCCAATTTTATGTCGACTTATTTAATCATCCTTGTATAGAAAATAGTTCTCAAGTATTTTCACAGTTTCACCATAAGGAGTTGCCTTATCTTGTGCTCTGTTGATGGCAATTAAGGAATATTTCTCCATTCACATTCCTTGCCTTATTAAACTACACCATTTTTAGTGAAAGGACTATACTTTCCATTTTACTGGCATAAATTTCACTGAAGACACATTTCAATTAGTAACCTCAACAGTTTAATAGGCCAGGTATATGCTACTTACTGTAATCAGTCTCTAAATGCATATACCTAAACCACATTTTTTTTTATTATATCTTTTTTGTCTGAAATTCAGGGCCAACAAGCAGGCGATGATCAACTTCAAACCACACTTCTAACCAAATTCCCAAAGGCTTTCTGATTTCTGAACTGACTAGGCAGAAGAATGGTCAACAGCAACGAGTATGCCCCAAATTCAAGTCACAAGACCTCACCAGATGTCACTTTATCCTACCAGATACCTGAAATCAAAACAGTCAAAACAGGCAAGAATTACTTTGGGGAAACGTGTAGAGGCAAGAGATAAATTTGTCAAAGAAGTCTGCACCTTATGCCTTCTCTGACAGTCTGTCGGTGCTAAGAAAGCACAAACAAGTTTGTCACAGTGACGCACCTAAACTTGGCCAGGGGTTTTCCTTGAAATATTTCCTCTGTGTATTTCTATTGCATGAATTCACCCAACAGAAGCTTTGCAATGTCAGTTAATACCAGCTGGGGACACTAGGGGGAATTTCTGGTTCAGGCAGAAACATCATGAAGAAATGCACTGGAAAATGCTTTGTTGAGAGTAACAGATGTACTTAAAATTCATTTCTAATTTAGTAGCAATCTAACAAATGAAATCCATGTGTCAAGGGAACTTCACATCCTGAGGAACTAACTTCCCAAAATAGACAGGGTAGGAGAAACAAAAGCAAAAATACAATTGCTACCTTAAATGCTGAAAATTGCATCTGATACCAACCATTGACTCTTCATGCATTGTCCTGCCCTCACCCCTCCGTGCAGACACCCACACATGCACTGATTAAGCCTGAAGTTCTTAAAACTATATCAATAATAAAAATAGAGCCAGGGAGAACCTCCATCCCTCAGTGAATGCAGGAGGGAACATCGCAAACAAGGACGAGGAGAAGGCTGAGATACTTAACACCTTCTTTGCCTCTGTCTTCAACAGCGTGGCCAGCAGGAGTAGGGGGTGATGGTGCCTCTGTCCTGGGCACTGGGGAGGGCTCCCCTCCAGGGCTGGGTTCAGTTCTGGGCCCCTCACTACAAGAAGGACATGGAGGGGCTGGAGCGTGTCCAGAGNTGTAGATGTGGCACTTCAGGGTGTGCTCTAGTGGCCGAGATTGTAGGGTTTTTGTGTGTGTGTATGGCTGGGCTCAGTGATCTGAGGTCCTTTCCAACTATCACAACTCTGTGATTTCCCACAGCTTAAAGACTCTGTCATGTGGTGGTCAGATCTGGTGGATTAGATCACTGGAGTCTGAGGTAGCTGCTGAGGAGGCAGGGAGCACATCCAGATAAACGATGTGGACATTTAAGGCTTATTTTCCGTTAGGATCAACCCTTTGACATACATGTCTCACATGATCTCACTGATCTCACTTGCCTGCGATAAAAGCGACTTCTCGCTGAAGTTATTAATCCTTTTAAACTTAAATGGGGACTGCTGTGACTCATCATTGCTTCCTAGAGATATCTTCACTAAAACAGATAACCTGCTCATATTATGCCTTTCTCTGTTCCTACAGAGGCACACATCTCTATCAGTCGACCGCAGCAGACATCCACTGCTGGGTTGTAGCTACCAAATGGCAGGTACTTAGAGCTTAGTGTCTCGCCAGTGCCAAAAATCGGGAAGGATGTAGTCCCTTAGTATATTAATATTACTATTTGCATAGATGGCCGATCTTCAGCGGAGCTACAACTACTGAGAAAGAGCAGCGAGTAGATAAATGATCCATAAGCACCTGAATAGGGCTTTGGTCTGGCACAAAGCTGGTACCTTTGCTACTTTCCACTGCAGTGCCTTACAAGCCAGACATGGCAAAAGATATCAAAATCCCTCCTTTAGCTTAATTTGGTCCCATACTGTAAGCTCTTTGGTTTCACGGTTCTTAGAAACTCCTCTTCTTCCCACAGGAAGAAAGGAGGAATGATGCACCTGGAGGAATTACAGAACAGAACCTGTGCAAAGGAGAACAAGTCCCGAGGCAACCCTGGCAAACTGAGAAGGAGCCGACGGTCTGGAGAAACTGGACATGGGACAATCCCTCCAGGACCTCTCCTCAAGCCCAGGCAAACATCTCAGGTTTCCCAGTTCTGAATGAAACACCTGGAGAACGCCACACCGGCTCTTTCTGCCATTTTTAACCAGTTATTTCTTTTTGAAGAACCCTGCTAAAAACAAGGCAAGGCCATCTATGTTAATCGAATTGTTGCTTTGCTTCCTGAACGAGAAGCTCTAGACTTGACAGCACAGAACCTGGAAGAAGTAGCACATCCAGGAAGAGGTGACAAACACGTACTGCAATAGTTGACTTGGAGACGCACGTCCCACTGCACCCAGTTACAGCCAGCTGACTCTGACCAGCCGACCAGCTGCTTTCTTCAGATCTTAATTGTCCTGATGATTATTTATTTCTCCAGCCTAGCAACAGGTTTCAGCTTAAAACATGAAACTCCACTAAGAATAAATCCATCGTTCTCCCATGAACTGTGCTGACGCTTTGCCTGTTGTGTCCCCCCTGGAACAAGTCATCAGCTTTTGATAAAATTTTGGAATTAGCAACAGCAGGAATTGCTACAGTGCATTTCTGGAGGGATGACTACTCTGTCAGCAAATTACCCAGGGCAACATCTGAAGCCTAATCCTGAAACTGCTGAGTACTCCTGAATCATTTCAAAAATAATTTTCTGAAAAGAGAAAAATCCCTTCATAAAACCAGCATGTTCATAGACACACGTGTCTCTCATCAGTCAGATCTACTGAGATATTTAGCTCACAGCTCACAAGACGTCATGATTCCCTTTTTACTGAAGTATGTCCTCAAAAAAGGCGTTTGCCATCTCAGATTGTGTGGTTTCTGCTGTACGGTTCCTATTAATGCATGAAAGTAGGCATTGAAAAATAAAATCTGGCACCTTACTCATAAAGTAGATGGTTTAGATTTATCAGCACGGAGCAGTTCTAACCTGAGACAAACACAGCAACTACAGAAGAGCTCTTTATGACTCAGGAGGGATAAGCTAACGTATACATCAAGTAAATAGCTTACCTAATATGAAAGTTACATGCAACTTTGAAATTCTTTTCTTCCTCAAATACATGAAGGCTGTAATTGTAGTTATAACTGTGTTCCTGTTCTGGAGCTAATCCATAGGCAGCATCCATGTAGACGAACAAAGCATCTTGTAGTGTGAGTATTAGTACAAGAGAAAAGAGATCTCAGTTACTCATTCTGCTCTTCCATCAAGTTGGTAGGTGGCCTTAGGTTTGCTTCTCAAGGGGGCTTCTTCCTCTTTCTCACCATTTTTTATTGCTTCTTTCCTTAATTTTTAACTGCCAGGAATCAATTCAGGAGTCACTTAGTAATGTAAGTAACCTCTGCAAAGTATGGAGGAATCGGGGAATGGTTATGCACTAAACCTCATCAATCTGTCAATGTCAAAATACATCAGTTCAAATGTTTCAGAGTCCGTCTCCCTGATTTTAACCTTACATTGTTTGAGAACAGAAACCACATCATACCATGTCTTTTCAAATTCAGAAAGAGTGGTAGGACCGTGGGGTGTAGTTCAGGCTTTAGCAGACCCCAGGAAGTCATGTAGCCCAACCTCTGGCTCAAAGCAGAGGCCTGCCAGCACCAGATTTTCCCAGATTTCAGGATTTAGCACCACCACGTTCCTAACCTGACAAATCAGCACTTCAAATCAGTGAGAGCAGGATGATTCCCTGGAGCTTAAAGAGAATATACAGAGAGAGGAAACATTTTACCCCAAATTTAGTCACAATACCATAGGACTTCTACTCTCACAAAGAAGTATCATTGGCATTTATTTTGTTTCTCTTATCTGAAAGAGGGCACCTCAGGTAGGATCTCATAACCTGCTACTGACCCTCATCTGTGAACGGCAGAGAATGCCTTTCACTGAAAGGTCAGAAACTCGATATACGGGGTCACCCAGTACCCATAAATCAAATTTTCCAGTCTGTTTTAGATTTCCTAATTGCAGAGAAGTTGCTGAACTGCTCACTAGCTGAAGCAATACCGGCAAAATGGCACTCAAAGGTGAGGAACACCACTCTGTGGCAGCTCTGAATGGTTTCTCTTTGGCCTTTTTTTGTTTGAGGAAACGTATTTAGAAAGCCCCCTCCATCTACTTTCACTGTCAGCAGAGGTAAGAAACAAAATCCAGTGAGGTTTTCCAAGCACATGGCTCACCCAGCCCATTGAAAAGCTCCCTCGTCCATTTCTGATTCAAGGTTCATTAAGACACACTGAGAATTGAGTATTCATTAGTTTTGAATGAGGTTTATGAGCGCAACAGGAATGTGCCAGGACATGCTTGGCTTTACATGGCTTCGCTGCAGTACCCTTCTAAATGGAAGCTACTAAGCCATCATAAATTACATGAAAATTCTTATGAAAATCAAGTGGTTCTTTTGCTTTAAGATTCACAGCAGCCCTTGACCTAGTGCAGAGCACAGCGACGACTGCAAAGCCTTGCAACACAACGCCTAATATTTTATTTGGTTAATGAAGGGTGGTAGGGGTAGTCTGGCACATCTACCGAAGCCTTTTTTAACCTTTGTTCTCTTACAGTTTCACATGGCTGGACACAAACACAAGCTGTCACTCCTCACAACCTAATGCAGGGCTGTGCAAAAACCCGATCATATTGTCCGAACTGCTGCTTATTAAGACAACTCTTGGATACCACTACGGTTTTTACTGAGAAAAGTTACAAAAGGAGGTGTAATTTCAAAGCTGAACCATTAGAGGAAAGGCCTGTAACTCAAATGCTGCTGGAATCACAGGTGAAAGGCTGAGAAGACATAAATACAAAGCTATTTGCCTACACGGAAAGCTCCATTTACGTCTGATGAACGTCCCGTTCACTCTTGAGGGTTAAATGCTGCTTCCCGTGTCTGACTGGGCCGGCAGCCGTGTGTACGGCTGCTGTGTTGGGCTGTCAGTGGAACTGCACGGGCAGCCAAAGCTCCTGGGAACACTTTCATCTCTGAAGCCCTCAGTCCACCCTTTGGAACCCCTGCCTTTACATCAGGCTGGCCAGTTCATGGGTGACAGGGTGCAGATGAACATAAATCAAAGAGCTGTCTATACCATCTGCCTACAACCAAATATCAAAATATTATGAGTAAGGACCAAACACAAAGTATTTCCTTTTCATTGACAGCCCTATTTGGTGACAAGAGTCTAGCTGGAGAGCTTTCCTTCTAACATTCAGTGGAAAGCCCTGACAGCCCTTACGCCAACATCCAGCCCAGAGGAACCCTGACGGCTGGACTCATGTTTAATAGAAACCGTTCTGTGACACTTGGCCAGCCAGAACACAGTTTGCATTCATGCAGAATTGCCAGCCTCCCACCTTAAAAAAAAAAAGTCATGAGCCAAGCCCCTAGATTAGGGATATTCTGCTGAAAAAAAATGTATTGCTCTTGCAATACCATCTGAAAGCTGACTATATTATGAATGACACGATTAAAGAATGCCCACAACAGCCATATTCCCAACAGAATTTCAGACTAAGGCAGCTGCACCAGCAGAACAAACCCCCAGCACAAGCAAACGCCAAATTTTTTTTACAGTTCCCCTGACGTCACCTATTGAGGATAATTTCTCTCGCTAGATCCGCCTGATGAGCTCTCACCCGAGCGATTAAGGCGCTATACGCCGTGCCCGTCGGTGGCAAAGCCTCAAGCTGCTTCTAAAGCCAAACAAGCCACAAGAATCTTATTCAGAGCTCTGCACGTTTTGGCCCAGAGCAGGGAGGGGGCGATGCTTGTGCCAAGAGCGGGTGAGCCCCGCGCACACAGACCTGCCGTTTGGGAAGGAGCCCGAGAAGGAGCAGGACAAGAAGCCCCACTCACCTGCACTGGCCCAGACAGGGGCTGCCTCAAAATCCATCATCAAAATGTTTACTGTAAGGCACTGGGAAGGAGCGCAACCGCAAATGACTGAAGCAGTTGATTATGTCTGTGGCAAAAAAAACCCACCACCCCAAAACAGGCTAAAAAAATAATAAAAATACCCAGTGAGGAAAATAATGTTTAGGATTTTATTTATTTGCTTTCTTCAAAATATATGTGGGACACAATCTTCAAGATTAAGTCAGAGTTTGGGTTTTTCTGCTCTCTGGCATAAGCAAATGCTTTCATATATGCAAATGAGGTGAAAACGTGGCCTCTTTCAGCAGTAATAAGCATCTGCCCGTTGCTACCTTAAAATCAGAGCAATCACATCTGGTAACTGCCCTTTTCTCATGTTTCCACTAGTTTTCAGACTTCCTCTTGTGGTAGCTTGAGACTGCGCATCTGGATGTCTTAAACATACAAAGGAATTGCTAGAGCAAGCAAAAGAGACCACGGTGCCGAGAGTTAAGATGTGCAGATAAGCAACTGGAGTACCCTGCAGCTAAAGGGACTGACAGGCAGACCGGGAAAACCTTTTTTTTCCAAAGAGGAGAGCGCAAGTTTAAGGCAGAATGAAGACTCGCACTGTCTGTGACCTGGTTTTTAAAGTATTATTAATCCAAGTGTATCTTTTTCACAAAACTTTAGCTGCACCATCACCAATCATTAAATTTCCTGGGGACAGCACTCCCAAAACAGACAAAGAACTAGCAGTGGTAAGTGTTGGTTTCATCTTTGCTTCAGATTCGCGTTGTTGTTTCCTAAGCAGATGTTTCTTTCTTGTTTCAGCTGAGGCTAAGGAGTGACTAGCGTTCTCTCCCCAGAGCCTCTGGAAGCTCTAGCTAGCAGAGGTATCAGCTTTCAAAAGTTAAAACTAGAGCCAAGTTACGTTTCCTCTCTTAAAATATTTAAAGCCGGCAAAGAAAGTTGGGTTGTTTGGGTTTTTCTTTTTTCCTTAAGTCTGAACATAGAAAATAACGCCATTAAATCATCGCTGATTATCATAATCAAGAGACTGCAACGGTAAGACAGGAGAAAGGCGAGTAACAGACATACCTAAAGGTTTTACTTAGATCAAGCAGAAGCAAGGGCTGTCAAGGCTCACTTTGTGCCTGTATCACAGCTTTCAGAAGTTTGTTTTCCAGATTGTTTCCCGTGTGTTGCATAAACACAGCTTGAAGGGACAGTTTCGATCCAAAGCTGGCTCAAGTTGCAGAAGCCATTGTGAATAGTTTTGATTGAAGAAAAAAAAAAAAAAAAAAAA
>VZRU01012339.1:22344-76447 GCA_013398155.1 Pedionomus torquatus
GCCTGGATGATTCTATGATTCTATGTTGGAAGCAATGTCAGCCCCAAATAATACTTCAAAACCAGTATGGAGTCAGTTTCATGACCCAGGAAAGACAACCACTTTTTAGAACAAGGGTAGGGTCAAATTTGGAGATGGTGCACACTAAATGACAGAAATCTCTCCCTAAATTTCCGGGTATTCCACTAACAATTGCCATTGCAGCTACTTCAAGAGCAGTGACAAAAACTAGCAGTTACGGATGAAGCCCCTTAAGCCAAACCTCTATGACTTTGCACACCAATTTTACCAACTGATTGTTCAGGTCCTCTGAGTCTGGTGAGCCCTTGTGGTGCGATGGGACACTATTACTGACACAGATCACCCTTCAAATGACCTCATACTGCTTTTAAAAACAGAAATGATTGAATTTCAAGTGAGTATCTATGGTGGTACAGAGTCATTCATACGTTGGCACATTGCAAATTGCTAGCCAGGAGAGCAATTGCGTTTTTAGAATTTAGGTTTTTATTCTTAACACAGGTCTTAGGACTTACTCACTGAGCAGCTCCAGCAGCTCACTTTAGATAGAGGAGTGACACTATTTCAGAAATCATAACTCTGTCTCAGTATCTGTACAACACTCTTCAAGGGTCTGGAAAAGCGATGATTAATCGCTAATTCTTTGGAATGTGAACAGAATCCTCCATTTCACAAGCAATTTATTTCATCTTCGGAAAAACTCATTTACAGATTAGACAATGTGTATAATGTTTTCATATAGCCATAACTTTTAAAAATACACATGATATGATTATCTTTCAAATGAAATTATGACAATAGGTTTCCAGTTAAACATCGGGAAGATGTATTTATATGCTTGAAAAACTCGATGAGTCTACTGGATATAAGATTTTGGACAATTTATTATTGTATGAGTGTTAATTTGATCTCCTGTATATCACACTGCAGGAAACCTTTAGAGGAGCAATTAAGTATAATTGGCTGTAGCCTACTGTGCTAATTTATCCACAGTGATAAGAGTAGAGAAGGTAAGAGGCTTTTAGCTGCTTGTTCCATCTGCTGCTCTCCAGCTCCAGTGCTGGCACCTCTATTTGCCAGTAATACAGTTTCCCACATCCACTTACTCTTCTCTTCGTACATCACCAACTGCTCCAAGCTTTTGGCAGCAGGGAGTGTTTCATCACTCTCGCTACCTCCTGTCCTGAGCAATGGGCCCACAACGGCACTGAAACCCCTGCCAGCTACTGCTGTGTCATAATAAATAAAAGCAGAGTTATGAAAGAGAATGAAACAGAAAATAATGGAGCTTCTGTTGGACTCACGCTAATCCTCCTCGAACAATAGTACTAAACTTATTCATAATGTTAAGGTTACACGCAATCAGTACAAGGAAAGGGAATGATGATTGATGAAAGAAAATTAGCGGTGCTTAAGATGCAAAGCTGACACTAGACACCATCAAGGTTTGCCAGACCAAGAATGCACAAGCACAGCCCAGCATGTCCCAGGCAAGCCTCAATGAGTGCTGTAAACACACATGTAAATGCATTAATATGTAGGTGTCAATTAAGTACATTTTCTAAATTATTTTTAATTTTACGTTATTTTTCTAAAGATCACTGATGTTTATGCAGAAAAAGCTCAGATACTCAGTCCTTCTTAGTCTTCAGAACTTCTCTGGTATGCTCTTGTAACCAAACACTAAATGGATTCCTGCTGTTTTGGGGATTTCTCAAGTTCATTTGCAAGACCACAGAATTTCCAATATCCTAGAACCATGGAATCATAGGATGGTTTAGGTTGGAAGAGACCTTAAAGAGTAAGTCCCACCCTCTGCCCTGGGCAGAGACACTTCCCACCAGACCAGGTTGCTCAAAGCCTGTCCAACCTGGCCATGAACCCCTCCAGGGATGGGGCAGCCACAGCTTCTCTGGCCAGGGGCTCACCACCTGCACAGTGAAGAATTTCTTCCTGAAATCTATCTTAAATCTCCATTCTTTCAGTTTAAAGCCATTCCCCCTCATCCTATCGCTACATTCCCTGAGAAAGGGCCCCTTCCCATCCCATGGGAGATTACAAGTTTTCTGCACCAGGACGCTAGGGGTTTACAAAGATAATCTCTTGTTGAAAATACCAGTCTTCTAGCCCTAATGGGCTAAAAAAACCCCAATTCTTTAATTTCCAAAACATTAATCGCTCTTTGTAGGTCACATCAAGAGCTGAGATCTACCACGGTGACAGCNTTTTCCAAAACATTAATCGCTCTTTGTAGATCATCAATGTAGATCTTTGGATCTCATCAAGAGCTGAGATCTACCACGGTGACAGCAATTTATACAACTACAGGGGATGAACATGCAAGAGCAAGCCTTTAATAGACTTCAGTTAATTTAAAAACCAGCTATCGTTAGTTACATGACTTTAGAACCAGCTTCTTTAGCCTAAAGTTTCCCTCAATAGATGTATGCATGCACACACACATACCCGCACAGTCACTTTTTCCTAAAACCTTGCCATCTCCTTCATTCCCCACCTTTCCTCAGATCTCTTCAGCCTCAGGTTACTCCTTCTAGCTCTAAAAGAGCAAAATTAGGCTTAATCCTTTAGGATACTCCAAGTGCTCGGATACAGTCAGAACAAAGGCTGGATTATAGGTAGCTGGAGATCCACATACCCTGACTGATACCTTTGTATATTCCCGAAGTCATACGAGACCGAAAATGTAAGCACCCTCAGGGAGACCTAGTTCCCAAAGCTGACGCTCCTGGAAATGCTTGTGTCAAGGGTTCTGAAAGGGAGCAGAAGGGTTTCAGCCTTTTGTTTCTGATGCAATTGTTTTGCAAGATCCTTCAACAGCTCTGCACAGATGTTTCTTATTAAATTCAGAGCTGCATTGTTCAGTCATTACTCCAAGACACCATTTGCTAAAACCCAGCTAATACATTCAGACGAGGAGGATTTACATCCCAGAGCCTGTGCTGGGGGCAAAATTCCTAGTTGTCAGTGTTTCTTTCTCTCCTGCTTAATTCAATAATTGAAGTTAATTTCAATACTTCTTATAGAGCCACACCGCCTATTTGGAACAAAAATTTTAAGCTATAGTGTTGCGATTGGCTCTTCTAAAGTTAATCTCAGATCTGGAATTTTGTAGACTGATTCAACTGTCCAAGCAGAAGAAGGGAAAGCAGCGAGTTATCCACCTGCTAGATAACACCCCATCTCACACAGGTGTGCTCAGCCTCTCCCTTGCCACATCAAGGGACCCCGAACCTCTGTCTTTACCAAACTCCACTGACACTGCAGAGCGTTTAGGCTCCTGACTTTGGTCCCCTGATATCTAACATCACTGAGATCTGTGCTCTGCCTGTAGCTCCCTCTCATCAGGCACAGATCCTGTAGGCTGCTGCTTGGCTGCTCTCCTAGGCAGAACCCTCCTGGACCCGCGGGTACCTCTACCTCGGGTCATACCCCAGGGGTTTCAGCAGCCTCCCAGCCTGAGGTTTCTTCACATCACAACTGGCTGATATTTTTCTGGGAAGAGCTAACAGTGCAGCTCACAGGTTAGTAACATTCAGTCTAAATCTGCTTTCATATCACTAATTTTTAAATTGCTTAGATTAAATATTTTTGAATTGAATAAATTCCCACAATGCAGAACAAGAGTCAGGCCATTTAAGATGACCTTCCAAGTAAATAAAGCTTTTGTTTTGGGGGAAACTGACCTAGTCAGTGTCTTTAACTTTCATTTACATTAAAGCAAGGAATGTTCTAGTTAAGGCTGGGGGAGGATTTGAAAACTTAATAAACCGTTGCAGTTACCATCACATGATGTTACCTCAAGCAAAATTAAAAACTGCATTTTGTCTGTGACTCAGAAAGACTCCTTGCAGAGCAGTAAGAGACTGACTTTCCATAAGTTTTTTGCAACTTAGCCACATTTAAACCAAGAAAAAAAAAAAAAAAGGGCTATTAAAATACTGAGTTTGCCAAATCCCGAGCTGGAAGGAGCTCATGTGGTAAATGAGTCATCTAAACAACTCAGTTTGATTTTGCCTTCCAGTTCCATCATTTCTTTATAAAAACAATAAAGTCTTTTTCCAATCACAATAGCCCTAGTCCTAGTTAGTTCACATTTCCTAACTTAACTACAGCATTTGAGACAGATACAAACAGTCGCAGCCCGCTCTTTTGGGGAGACAGTGTCTAGAGACAGGACCTCTGTGTGGCTGCTCCCGTGTGCAGGACGCAGAAGGACACAGATGAGAGCTGGACCACATCAGAAGTTCAGTGAACTCACCTGTGTGAGCCAGGCCTGCAAAGCTCCAAGTCCTCTCCTTAGTGAGGCTGGAACTTAGTTCAGTAACCCACTGGTTCATGCCCCTGGTACTGGCACCAATTACTGATGTAAATGGAAAAGGCAAAATGAATCACCCGTGTCACAATAGCCCATTGTTAGAACCCATCCCTATCACCCTTTGGCCTGAAAAAGGTCTTTGCTTTTTATTTATTACTATTCTAAAAAGTGAAGAACACATAAATAATGTCTATTCCTGTTGGTGTATCAGACTTAAGCCAAGGCAAAACCTCTCAAATCCTGCACAATGAGGCTACAATGGCATTTTGGTCATCAAAAACGACAACAGCAAAGTAGAAATAATCTGCCAAGCCTTCCCACATACATATTTGAGTCTTAGCTTTAATCTAGGGGGAAGGAGAGGGAGAAAGGTGTCTGGCTTGGGCACCTTGAAAAATACCAAATCGTGCATACTTTACACTGGGAATTCAAACAGACAGGTCCCATTCTGAGCTGCAATTCTTAAATCTCCAGAGGAGTTAGTGTATTGCTGGATGAAGGACTTTTTGCGTCTGTTTAGTGCAGAGCCTGGCCCAGTTTGTTGCCCTCATGGTTTCGTCTCGCCAGCACGTGGCACTCACAGACACTGCCCTACCATTAAGAATTCCCACAGATGGAGAAGCCAAGAGAAGACACGGGCAGAATCACAGGATCTCAAATGGTCCACACCACCTGGGTCTTCATGTAATTCAGTATGGACATGAGTTTTTTTACAATAGCAGTATGGGAGATTTTACCTGCTTCCTCTAGATACTCCAGAAAGTTTACTAAAATCCTAAAAGAGATCCCAGAACTCTTGACTCAGTTTAGTCTGTACTGCTTCATCCTTGAGGATGGGTCTCAGGATTGAGCCCTGAGGCCTTGTTTGTGGATGGATAATAAACAGCCCCTAGGCCAACCCACAACCTTCAGGAACATTAATGAAACAAGAGCCAGGAGCAGCCTCCAGTGTACAGATTTGATGGAGGAGGAATATTTGTCCTCTCTTGATGATCTCTTGATGATGAGTGCCTGAGCCCAGTTGTGGGGATTCTCAAAAATGAGAAGCAAAGCCTAGAGGAAAAGCCAACAGGTTATTATTGGACTTCAACTCTGCTGTACATCAGCGTCCTGATGAAACTGAAAACATACACAGATGGCTGTTAGGAAAAACTGACCTGCCTTATCTGTAGCTCTGTACAAAGTTTGCCATTCTGGCTACCAGCTTTGATGCGAGGTAAACCAATCAGCAGGAACATGAGTGACTTCCTCAAAATTCCCTTTCTAAATGTTGTTTCAAGAAGGAGTATTAATTTTATGAGTCAGGCTATAAAGGATATACACAATTGAAACTACATTCAAACAGCTTGAGAGAAGCTGCTTCTTTCCCTGTTGATAAAGATTGCTCGGTCTTTCATTCCACGCACTCCTGAGATGGTGACAGCCTGGTCTGGCTTGCCAAAGCATTTCACTCTTGGTATAAAAGAGGGGTTTTAAGTGTGAACTGCGCCACGCGTGACAGCTGTCAACCTCTGTCAAGGACTTCACACCTTATTACGGGCACACTGAGACTCCTTGTTGATATTGAGCCTCATGCGTTGATTTTTTTCTCTCATTCTCCCTACAGCTCTTTTTACAATGGGCGGCAATGGTGACGGGCAGCCGTGCAAATTCCCTTTTAAATTTCAAGGCCAGTCCTACGACCAGTGCACGACAGAAGGCAGGACAGACGGATACCGATGGTGTGGAACCACTGAAGACTATGATAGAGATAAGAAATACGGATTCTGTCCGGAGACCGGTAGGAGGAATGCTGCTTGCAGCAGTCTAATTTGGCATTGTTTTATATAACAGTAGTCTCCTTTTTTACACCTTCAGCAGAGCACGCAGAAGTTGATGTGTTCGGCCCAATTTCAGCATAGGTGGCCAAGAAAGGCAGGAATCTACCTAAACAATACAGTTTGCCGCAGCACACCAAGTCAGGGATACACAAATGTCACTGAACCACAGGACAAAACCTCTACCACTGCAGGATAATTACCACTAGATTACAATTTGTTAATGGCCCTGGAAGTCTCATGTGATGGAAGAAAGCATGGATAATACTTTAGCTTAATACTTCATATTTACGCTTGAAAAAAGAAATCCTGTTTAATACGTTAAGCTTGAGTTAATGGCTCTCTTCAGCAATTCAGAAGAATTAAGTGAAATGATTTAGCCAGAAAAACAGATTCCTGCTTTCTCCACCATTTTTTTAATATTTAAAATTTGAGTTTTACCACATAAAGGAACAAAAATTAATTTATAGCCTTGTATAGCTTGGCAGTTGTTTAATTTCAGGAGCCGTATTTAGACTGTATAAGTTAGCTATGGCAGTTGTACAATCTCAAGCTTTTCCCAGGGCCAAGGGGAAGCCACATTCACCCTGTTGCCCCCTACAGCCACATTCAAACCTCCACGCACCCTGGCTTTTGAGCCTCTTCAGAACGGCCTAACCATTCCCAATGGGAATTTGATACAGTGCTATTTGGCTTCCTGTACCCAGGTGTAACCCTTCAATTTTACCTTACAGGTATTTTAAAAAAAAAGAATAAATAAAATAAAGGATTGAGTTCACTATAACTTGCTACACAGCTAGGGAGAGAACAATAAGAAAGATAGTTCAACAAAATAACCAATATGTGTAAAATCAACATACCCTAGGTAACACAGAATTTATCACTGGAACCAAAAAACACGCTTAGTCTACAATTTTTTTCAGCGTAAGAGGTTATTGCTTGAGGTAGCTGGGATTTGTTTTTTTTAACTTCTTAATAATAATCAATCAGAAATAAATAATAACAAATTATTAGGGATACAACCAGCTTTACTTCTGTTTTGCTCTCCTGTACCCTCCCTGAAGACAGACCACAATTTGAAAGGAACTGTAATTGCCAGGTAGCAGTGTAAATGAATTCAAATTATTTTTATATTATCTTCATATTCTGTTTGTGATGCTTTCTTTAAACTGCTATTTTAAATCTAGTTACACCCTCTTCCCTCTAAAAAATAACATTTGTATGTGTGTGTACATATAGAGACCTTCTCGCTCTCTCCAACTCCCTGAAAGGAGGCTGCAGAGAGGCGGGGGTTGGTCTCTTCTCCCCAGTTACAGATGACAGGACAAGGGGTGATGGCTTCAAGTTGCGCCAGGGAAAGTTCAGGTGAGATATTAGGAAATATTTCTTTCCTGAAAGGGTTGTCAGGTGTTGGAATGGGCTGCCCAGGGAGGTGGTTGAGGCACCATCCCTGGAGGGATTCAAGAGAGGAGTTGACTTGGTGCTCAGGGATATGGATTAGTGTTGGGTGGTGTGGTGTGGGGTTTTTGGGGGGGTTTTGGTTTTTTTGTGTGGTTTTTTTTCCATTGTTTGTACTAGATGATCTTAAGAGGTCCCTTCCAACCCAGGTGATTCTGTGATATATTTCCTATATATGCCTGCCATATACTACATAAGTAAGAACACACCCTAGGCAAAACTTTACAAGTTTTTGCAAAAATAATAGTAACAAAAAAAAAAAAAAAAATCCCCCAACTCATTCACATTTGCTATCCTCATCTTTACAAAATGTTTAAAACCATCTGCTTTTAAACTGTACCCTGCTGGCAGCAGAAAACAATTCCTCATTTTGNCACTGGAACCAAAAAAACACGCTAGTCTACAATTTTTTTTCAGCGTAAGAGGTTATTGCTTGAGGTAGCTGGGATTTGGTTTTTTTAACTTCTTAATAATAATCGATCAGAAATAAATAATAACAAATTATTAGGGATACAACCAGCTTTACTTCTGTTTTGCTCTCCTGTACCCTCCCTGAAGACAGACCACAATTTGAAAGGAACTGTAATTGCCAGGTAGCAGTGTAAATGAATTCAAATTATTTTTATATTATCTTCATATTCTGTTTGTGATGCTTTCTTTAAACTGCTATTTTAAATCTAGTTACACCCTCTTCCCTCTAAAAAATAACATTTGTATGTGTGTGTACATATAGAGACCTTCTCGCTCTCTCCAACTCCCTGAAAGGAGGCTGCAGAGAGGCGGGGGTTGGTCTCTTCTCCCCAGTTACAGATGACAGGACAAGGGGTGATGGCTTCAAGTTGCGCCAGGGGCAGTTCAGGTGAGATATTAGGAAATATTTCTTTCCTGAAAGGGTTGTCAGGTGTTGGAATGGGCTGCCCAGGGAGGTGGTTGAGGCACCATCCCTGGAGGGATTCAAGAGAGGAGTTGACTTGGTGCTCAGGGATATGGCTTAGTGTTGGGTGGTGTGGTGTGGGGTTTTTGGGGGGGTTTTGGTTTTTTTGTGTGGTTTTTTTTCCATTGTTTGTACTAGATGATCTTAAGAGGTCCCTTCCAACCCAGGTGATTCTGTGATATATTTCCTATATATGCCTGCCATATACTACATAAGTAAGAACACACCCTAGGCAAAACTTTACAAGTTTTTGCAAAAATAATAGTAACAAAAAAAAAAAAAAAAATCCCCCAACTCATTCACATTTGCTATCCTCATCTTTACAAAATGTTTAAAACCATCTGCTTTTAAACTGTACCCTGCTGGCAGCAGAAAACAATTCCTCATTTTGTTTCATACAACTCCTCTTCTGGACCTCTTGGAGTTTTTTTCTACTTCAGATCTTATACTTCAGCACGACACCTACAAACCAGGCGGATACTCAATAGCCCTTTAACTTCTTTCACACTAAACCTACCTTCAACTTATTTGAGACACACAATAAAACATCACCAGGAAAAAACATCCAGAGATACTTGCTACACAATCACCTCCCACCAAACACTGGTAACTGCTGCTTGCTCAGAGCTGTGAACACTAGTCTGGGACACGTTCCCACCAAAACCATCAGCAAGTTCATTGCGATGACAATGCCAAGACTTTTTCCCTTTTTTCCATATCAATTATTTTTTTTCAAACATTACTTTCAATCTTAATACATTCTTAAGAGGATGGCAGATTTTGTGCTTGCTTTCTATTTTTAAGGTGTAGTTTAGGAGAAGATGCATCATAGAATCAAAGAATTGTCTGGGTTGGAAGGGACCTTTAAGACCATCTAGTCCAGCCATCAACCTAACTCTGATAAAATCATCACTCAACCATGGCTCTAAGTGCTGTGTCAACTCATCTTTTAAACACCTCCAGGGATGGTACCTCAACCACTGACCCTGGGCAGCCCATTCCAAGGCTTAAGAACCCTTTCAGTGTAAAAATTGCTCCTAATATCCAATCTGAATCTATCCTAATGTAACTTGAGGCCATTTCCTCTTGTCCCTTCACTTGTGATTTCGGAGAAGAGACCAACCCCTCCCTCTCTCCCTGAAAGGAGTTGTAGAGTGAGGTCTCCCCTCAGCCTCCTCTTCTCCAGGCTGAACACCCCCAGCTCCCTCAGCTTCTCCTCATAAGACTTATTCTCCAGACCCCTCACCAGCCCTTCTCTGGACCCCCTCCAGCACCTCCATGTTGGTTTTTGTGATGAGGGGCCTAAAACCAGACACAGGACTTGAAGTGGAGCCTCATCAGTGCTAAGTAAAGGGGGACGATCACCTCCTGATCACACACCACACTGTTCCTGACCCAGGCCAGGATGCTGGTGGCCTTCTTGGCCACCTGGGCACACTGCTGGCTTGCGTTCAGCTGGCAGTTGTCCCCCAGGTCCTTTTCTGCCCGGCAGCTCCAGCCACTCTTCCCCAAGCCTGTAGCACTGCATGGGGCTGGTGCGACCCAAGTGGAGGAGCCAGCACTTGGCCGTGTCAAACCTCATCATCTGAATCTCACAAAAGGGATTCCCTTCTCACTGTGATTTTCCTCTCCTTTTCCACAGCCATGTCAACAGTTGGTGGCAACTCAGAGGGAGCTCCTTGCGTATTCCCCTTCATCTTCCTTGGGAATAAATACGAGTCCTGTACAAGTGCAGGTCGCAACGATGGCAAGCTGTGGTGTGCTTCCACCAGCAGCTACGATGATGACCGCAAGTGGGGCTTTTGTCCGGATCAAGGTAACAGTTTGTCAGGGCAGTACAAAGGTACTGGCGTATTGGCCACACCGAGGACGTGCATTACAGTGATTTTATTCTCAAACTTATCCCTCTTGCCTGGTTACAGTACTTCTACCCAGCCCCAAATCTGTGCAACCCTCCTACATTTAAATGCAAGGCTGTTGTTAAGGAGCTCGTGTGCCTGAAATATTGAGATATCCTACAATTTCAACGATGAAATATTTTGCCAAAATACAAAACTCAAAAACCTTTAATAAGTAAATGTTTTCCTCAACATCAGTTTTGCTTTCCAAGGCTAAAAGCCACAAGTACTACAGCTTTTCACTAGTATGTAATTATACTCTGATACTGGCTGAATTAGGAACAAATGTTAAATGTAAAAAATTAATACATTTGTGGCTGATATTGCCGAAGATAAAAAACAGGTTTAAAAACTGGGAGTGTAACATTTGTATGGTGAATCTTGGTATTTAATACTGTTTTGGTTAATCTTTGTCCTTATTTGTAAAATGGGTAAAAATAAATATAGCAAAAGGGCTTTTTTACACATTTACAAACAATGTAAAAACCTGAACCCTAGATTCAGGTTTTTCTCCTATGGGGAAAATAAGTGCTAAAGTTCAGAGCTGTTTGGGTGTAATTGATAAGACGTCACTCTATGATAAAAGATTTGACTTTTTTAACCTAAGAGTACTTGGTACAGCAGTATGGACATGGGCTCTGCTGACAGACACAGATACACAGACCTGTTTATCACTCACGTGCCATTTCCTGATGAAAACTAAGATTGGAGATCTAGATTACAAGCTTAATTCTTCTATGCTTAAGAAAAGCACAGGGGTCTGATTTCATTTGCTACACTTGCTCTTTTTTTCACCGAAGTATTAAGACTGTGGCTAAAGTCACTTGCATGTGAGAGAGCATCAAACATCGGCTACAGAAGAGGCTTTAGAGTCTCTCTAATGAAATGTTATTAATAACAGTATGTATGACATCCACCACGGAGGCTGTAAAAATTGTGATACTTACTATTGGGAGATTTTGGATGAGTAGCAAGGAAAATGAAGTGAGAAGACTACGAATAACCCCTGTGGTACGCTTCTATTTAGTGCATGTGGCTAATACTATCTTGCTGTGTTATCTAGGATACAGTCTCTTCTTGGTTGCTGCCCACGAGTTTGGCCACGCTATGGGATTAGAGCACTCGGAGGATCCAGGAGCTCTTATGGCCCCGATCTACACCTACACCAAAAACTTTCGGCTTTCTCAGGATGACATTAAAGGGATCCAGGAGCTTTATGGTAAAGTTCTCCTTCGTCAGCAGAACTCACCAGAAAGTTTGTAGCTGGGGCTGAAATTCAGGGTAATTTGTAGTAAATTACATACTGCACAAGACCACCAATGCCAGAAACATGCTCTGTTCCTTTCTCCCTCCTTTCTTCATGCTATTACCAGGGGTAATCAAATATCAATCAAATATCATGATGTAAAGATGAGGCATCACAATATTTATTGAACTAACAGAAAGCCCAAACCTCCCCATAACCAAACCTTTAGATGAAAATTTCCAATGCCTTTACTAGGATGATGAACTGCTGGTCTTTTCTCTAGCTTGAAATACCTGATGTGAGTGGGTTTGGGTGTTGTCTGCAACACTCTGAGCTTTCCAGATTGCAACTCCCTATAATAGAGAAAGAGTATAATTTCCTGTCCCAGCCTAGAAACAGTTCTCATGTGCCTCCCACAATAATTCAAGCCGTACCATCACAACAGCATCTGCAGAATGTGTAAGAGTTGGTACTTCAACATAAACATATTTGGCGAGCTCCTGGGAAAAAAAAAAGTGAATTAAAGTATTTTTATGTTATTATAATTTTAAAATTTATTACGTTCTCCATAGATAGGGTCAGTAAAATGTGCACTGATGTGACTGAAGTTCCTTCTATGCATACATTTCCTACTCTGTAGAGGCACGAGCACACCACAGTCAGTTAAGCAGTCGAAGAAACTCTATACTGTTTCTCTTTCTGTTCTTTTCACTTTTCTTCTGAGATATCTTCTTAATTGTGACTATATTCTACAATATTCAACACCTTAGAAATGATAATGAGAATATACCAAAAAATTATCACCATGAGACACCTTTTTATCAAAAATCTGATTTGAATCTTCATTTTTTCCTTGTTCTTAGCTGCTTTAATTAAGACTGGGAATTGAGACATTGGCAAGGTTAAGTGAATTTTCTAAGCTGGCACAGTGCAGCTTTGATAGAGCTCTGAATTTAACCCAGTTCTCTCAAGACACACTTCAAAACTTGAGACAAAACTATCTTTCTTGCCTCTCCATACCTGATAGAACCCTTTACAAACCATTTTCCATATAAAGCAAATATTCCAAAAAGCCTTTTTCTTCCATTATTGTCTAAAATCAGCTACACTTCACTTTTTTCTTTTTTTCTTTTTTTTTTTTTTTACACAGTAAATCAACCTGACATTTAAGAAAAAAGCCAAATGCTTCATAAGGCAGCAGCCAAAGGATAAAACAAAATAAAATAAACCAGGTGGCAAAGTGCATATTCTGAAGAGCACATTTTTATTATTGATGAGGACAAGAAGATCATACAAATGGCTCCAAAAGGCATCTTTGTGACCTGAAAACTATTGGCACTTCCAGAAAGAAGAGAAATCCATTTTGACATCTCTCTCCGCAGCAATGCGGATAATTCTGAATAGGGGGACTTTGAAATGCATTTCTCTTCTTTTTAGAAGCCAGTAAAATAAAAGCTGTAATGTTAACATGTGAACCCTTTAACGTTAACTAGGCAGCTCAACACCCATGCTGGCGTGGTGTCTCGAACGAGGCCCCCAGATAAAGGCAGGACTAGAAGCTAAGGCCTTCTCAGCAGTATATGACAACCCTTCTTCTGAAAAGATTTTATTTTAAGGGATTTTTTCCCCCCTTCAAGCACTGTCTCAAATGATTTCCCTTCTATGAGTTATGAGAGTTCACGTTCTCCGTGTTACCTCTGCAGCACCATCTTGCAGTGTAACAGAATATTTCTCTTCGCCATTACAGAAGTATCGACCGATGTGGAACCAGGGCCAGGGCCAGGTCCTGGGCCAGGTCCACGTCCAACCCTTGGACCCGTCACTCCAGAGCTCTGCAAACACGACATTGTCTTTGACGGAGTCGCACAAATCAGAGGAGAAACGTTTTTCTTCAAAGATAGGTAAGTGAGATAAATGGCTTATGGGGTCTCAAGTGGAGGAATCTGTCAGACCTATTGCTCAAAATCTAGAAATTTATTATCAAACTCTGAGCTTTCTTTGGTGTGTTCAGATAGCAAAGTGTCCTGAGCAACTCCTGAAGGAAAGAGATGGCAAATGCTGGTTTTATGGTTAAATGCTATGGCCACCTTTGCCACAAGGCTACACTGCTGGCTCTTGGTCAACTTGGTTTCCACCAGGATCCCTAAGTCCTTTTTCACAAAGCTGCCTTCCAGCCCGTTAGCCCCCTATATGTACTGAGTTTTGGGGCTGTTCCTCCCCAGGTGCAGGACATTGAACGTTCCTGAACTGTGTGAGGTTCCCATCAACCCGTTTCTCCAGGAATGTAGGTCCCTCTGGGTGGGAGCACAGCCCTCAGCTCTATCAGTCTGTCCTCTCAGTTTTAGGTCATGGGCAAACTTGCCGAGGGTACACTCTGCCCCATCATCCAGATCATTACTGAAGATTAAACAATCTTCTGACCAGTCCTGACACCTGAGGTACACCACTAGTTACTGGCCTCCAGCTAAACTTCATACCACTGACCACATCCTCTAGGCTTGGCCAGTCAGCCAGTTTGCTGTCCACCTCACCGTCTGCTTGCCTCACCCATAATTCTGTGAGAATCTTACTAGAAACAGGGTCAAAAAACCTTTCTGACCTGCTCTCCCCCCATCTACCAAGCCAGTCATCTCATCACAGAAGGTTATCAGGTTGGTCGAGCGTGACTCCCCATTTGAGATCCCATGCTGCCTATTCCCAAACACCTTCATGTCCAAAAGATTGTCTGTAATTCAAGACAGGTGAGATGACTATGCCATAAGTTCACCTTTTCTTAGAGCTGTTCTCAAACTTCTTTAAGAGTCTGGAATTTTGACTTTCAGTCATTATTTTAGGCAGTTTTGTGGTGGCTTTTAGTTTCCGGCCTGCACTGGAATTGCACTTGGAAAAATGCTATGACAGACTGGGCTGGTAGTACTTCTAGCTAAAATAAGGATGAGAAAGTGCCACAAACCTCAAAAAAGCCTTTTTTTGTGATATTTTCCACCCAATTTTAGAGATCTGAGAGCAAAATATTAACCCTGGTGTCAGCCCTGCTGGCTTCTGTGGAGTCACACAAAAGTTGCTCAAAAGGATGAAGTGGAAAACACATCCAAAGTTCTTAATGCTTATGCAAAACACGTGTGACCCCCCCAAAAATCTGTAGAGACTTACCCATCTGTAATATTAATCACAAAATTAGCAATGGAAGACATGCATTAGCCAGTCTATTGCCTGCCAAAGGAGGATTCATCCCCTATAAAATATTTCCGGATGCCTTTTGTAGCAAAACCTACAAGGATTTCAACAACCTACAAATAATGCAGCAATGGAAATCCCATCACTCCCAGTGAAGTAGAGCTCCAGAGGCACTGTTCTTCCTGACTTAATTTCATATAGTCTACACTCTGGGGTAAAACTTCAAATCTGATTGCAGGAAAATTTTCCAAATGTTGGCTTCTAAAAACACCCCTCAAAAAAGTAGCTCATCCAAAGTTAGTGGCAAAAAATCTCAAATTCCTCTTCTACCATGGAGGCAGTGTTTGAGAAAATCTTCATTTTAGCATAGATTTCATTACCAAAGAGGATCTGCTCCCTTCCCATGTTCATAAAGATAAAATTATGGAAATCTGTGAGCAAAATCTCGTGATTAAACCCTGAGTGGTTTAATCTAGGTTTTGTCCAAAATCATTAAATAACAGTATTATGTGACTCATGGCTGCTGTAATAACACATCAAGGACATTGGCAATTGGGACAGGTTCCATGTGTACAAGGGCTCCAAGGCAGAAGACACAAAAAGGCATTTTTGATGAAAGAGCAGAGACATTCCTGATCAAATGAGGTGGCTGCACAGCTGCAGCTCCCACCGCCTCTGCCAGAGCCCATATTACCCAGCTGCTCAGCAATGAAGAGCATCACCTAAGGAGCACGGGACCTGGCAGCAGAATGGTGAGAGGCACTAAAGCCCTTTTATCCCTTCCATAAATCAGAGCCCAATTTGAAACCGTTTATCCTCAGTTACCCTGAACACTCTCCCAGAGCCGTTGAAGATCTGGACCCACGTAAGTTCACTGCGTATGCCCAAATCAAACACCATTTCCTATCAGATAGGAAGACCATGAGGATCTGGAACTGACAGAAGTATTATAAAGCATCTGCTTGTTGCTCCAGATGTTAGAGACTAAATTTAAAAGGGAGCAAGAACCAACAACCCAGACCCCCATCACAAAACACCAGTTAAATAGTTATTACTCTCTGGTGGTGGTGTGAAGTCCAGCCTCTCCCCTAGATTTAAATACCCAGCAAGAAGTTCTGAAGGGCTGATTACTCTGCTGCACAGTTCAACTCTACTCACTAGCTTTTTGTTACAAAAAGTCACAAGCAACAGGGTAATTTAAAGCCTATGGGATACCGTAATTCCTTGCAATTCCTTCTGTGCATTTCCTTCTAGTTCTCATCTAAGTGCGGCCCAGGTAACGGTACTTTGGGTTTGGAGTCTGACTTAAGCTTTATCATAGACTTTGTATTGCAGCAATATAGAAACTGGGATTAAAACCCCTGCTTCCCATATGGGAACATAATGTTTCCCATTTCCATTAGAGCTGCTATGGGCAAAAAGGATTCATTCCACACATCTGTGGGGACACCTGTGAGACATTTTATACTATTCCTCTTGGCCCCCTCAGTGGCAGGCTAAGATTCCTTGCAGCCCCGTCATCTTTAACGGCAAGAAATAGCCCTTTCTCGGGCTGTTGGCATGACAGCACCATGCCATGATCAGACTCAGAAAAAGCCAGCACTGGACCCTCCCATCAACAAGCTGCCCAGAGCTGGCCCAAAAAGGTTGCCAAAACCAGTGCCCAATGTTGCCAGCCCAGCCTTCAGGGAGCTGAAGTGTTCACCTCAGCTCAGCACCTCCCAAAGGAGAAACAACCTCGCAGCAGTACAAAACCCTTTTCCTCGGTAATTGATTCTGATCCTCCTTGCCCACTTGTGGGCTTCAGTTTTCAGCCAGACCTCCACCTTGCTTCTGCTGTGGTAAACTGATAACCACAAAAGGCTTGATTCAACAAGGAACAACTTAATATTCCTAAATCAGTGAAGCGATTCAGTATTAGAGAATAATAACCTCAACAACAGAGGATTAGATGAAGTTGTTCAAACTATGCAACTACCAAACCAATCTATGCAACCTGACTCACGCTTTATCAAACGCACGGGAAAGGCAATCACTGAATTGTTTTGCTCTGGAATGGCTCTGCCCGTCAGTCTTGCAGCTCTCCAAGTATCAGGCAAAGCAGTGTTATGAGTCACTCCAGGAATTCAAAAAACCAGATGTCTATCATCTGTTGTGTGACTTTTATGATTCATGAAAACAACCACAGCATCCAACTGTCGTATTACACGGGCAAAAGGACTAGAGTAACAAAAAGGATGTCAGATCAGATAATTTCTTTCCAAAAAGTATTTTTTCATCCACCCTCAAGCCAAGAAAATAAAAGGGAATTACTGGAGGTGCTGCTGGCCACAGGGGCACTGGGCACAGAATCCTCTAAGCAACAAGTGTGCCCGGGTAGAATATTGACACGGATGCTTTTGTTCTGAAAGTGAGAAAAAATTCAAGCTTCTGAAGTTTACCAAGACATTAATAAAAGACCCTTTGCAGAACTGCATGTCATAGTAACAGCAGCAGCAGTGGAAAGTCTTGATGATGTTAAAATACAACATAATACTTAATATAACAAAGTACTAGATCTGTCTGTAAATGTAACATTAAAATCTAATGAATGAGTTAAAACATTTTAACAGGTTCAGAGTGAAATGAGAAAGCCAAAGGATTAATTTCACCATTTCCTCAATATGAGGACTATAAATAAAAATACCTCCTACCCAATTCAAAAACAAAAGAAAATTCAGCTTTGACAAAGTTTCCCTTTCCACAGGAAAACCTCACCATTTTAACAAGTCTCTTGAAATACACGCTTTAATAAAAACCTGGTGTTCAAGTCTCCATGGTCTCTGGAAAGCTTGGAATTCATGCAGATAGCAATCATCTAGTGCTGACTCAGCCATAAATCAGGTCCAAATTTGATTGAGAATTCTGTAACTTGGATTTTAAAGGAGCTACTTTTATGAATGCAGTGTTAGGAAGATTTTTTTAACATGGATTGCCATTTTATATCATATTGGATCTGCTTTTCTGTCTAAGAAGAGCTGCATAAAACAAATATTACCTTTTACAGAATTTCACACATATATAAAACAGGCGAGAGCAAGAGTAATTAACTACATGCCTTATTTCTTGTCTCTCTTAAATGAAAATTATGAGTTACACCCAGAAATATTTTTGTACATGTTAAAAATATTTATGTGTATGCAAAATGAGAATAACTTAACATATTACTATCTTAAGTATTAGTATCATATGTCAGGTTAAATTAATACATATTGTTTATAAAGAGACAAAAAACCTAATGCATTTGCCAATTGTACTCTTCCTCATATCAAACACTCTAGATCATCAGAGTTCAGTATGCAGCAACTAATCGTGCTTGCAAATGCATTTCAAAATCTTCTGTTTGTCCTAGCAAGCTGTGTGTGGTCAAACTTCTGTTGCTACATAGAATTATAGAATGGTCAGAGTTGGAAGGGACCTCAGAGACCATCCAGTTCCAACCCCCCTGCCCTGGGCAGGGACACCTCCCACCACACCAGGTTGCTCCAAGCCCCATCCAGCCTGGCCTTGAACCCCTCCAGGGATGGGGCAGCCACAGCTTCTCTGGGCAACCTCTTCCAGTGCCTCACCACCCTCACAGCAAACAAGTTCTTCCTAAGATCCAATCTAAATCTCCCCTCTTCCAGTTTAAAACCATTCCCCATAGGTAATGACTATCACCTCTGCCAAAAATAAGATGCCAGCAGGACCTTGAGCTTCTGCAACATAATAATGGTAGAAGCTGTGTGGCCTGAGAATTTAATAGCTATAACTTGGTGCAAGAGTGATTCCACCAGTCTGCTGATTTTGCATTTTATGACCATGGCAAAACTTCTGTTCTGTTGGGGAAAAAAATTGTTCGTTCTATGAAGGAAGGAATAGCCATGACATTTTTAATACCAAAAGCCCTCAGCACAAAGCTCTGCCATTTAAAGATAATTACAGCTTTTTAAAGCTTAAATCGAATGATGATCCTGCTTATACATAAAATAGGCAATAAATTACCTTTTGCATTTCTCTAGTGAACATTTTTAGTGCTAGCAGTTTCTTTTACAGCCAAGCTCACTTCCAAGCAGTTTGATAAACTGTTCTTAAATGTGAACTTTTGGTCACTACAATAGTAACTGCAAGAGCAATTCACAAACACAAATCTCTGCTTTTGTCAGATGCTTAACCATCTGCTCCAGACACAACAGCAGGAGAGTTCTAATAGTTTAAATACTTTGTAAATGAATTTATTTGTACACTCCCAGCACAGAGTATGTTTTGCCCTGGTGCAAAAAGCAACAGGAACTCCAAAGCGACCGGCGTGAGCCGTTTCACCTGTGGTCCGACATGCAGCTTATCGTGTGACTTGTTTGAGGACATGCTTCTAAATGAGTGATTTGGCTTTTGGGTCACCGTAGGAAAACAGTCACAAGTGTGTGCTGCTGCTAAGGCGGACGCGTGCGCATGTGTGCTTAGGCAGATTCTGCCAGAAGCGATGAGAAACAGATGTGCTAGTGAATTAGTTCATTGTAAACTCTGTACAATTTTCTGCTCTGCTCAGATTCATGTGGAGGACTGTAAACCCCCGAGGAAAACCCACAGGTCCTCTTCTTGTTGCTACGTTCTGGCCTGATCTGCCAGAGAAAATCGATGCCGTCTACGAGGCCCCTCAAGACGAGAAGGCTGTATTTTTTTCAGGTATTGGTTTTAAGTTTTAAAATGAAAGTAGTCGTTTGCGTAAATGTCACCTTTGAGCCAGGTTTCCTCCGAGTTGTAACAGGGCCAGGGAATGGCCGGCCTAAGGGCCAACATAGCCAGCAGGTAAGGGGGACAGATCTCAGACATCCCGTGCTGAGGATTTTAAGATCTGAAAGGCTCTGAACAGCCTCCTGTACAACGAAGGGGAGTCCCGAGCACCCAGAAAGACCCATTCAACAATCAGCAAGACTAAACAAGACACATCATTTAAAACAAAAAGCAACCAAGACCTCTGTTTCATCAGTCATGCGTATGTTTTCTTCTGTGTCCTCACATTTTAAGCTATTGTCTCTGTACGTGTTACTTGGGAAGATGAGACCTTCTCCCCATCCCATGTCTTTCCTTGGTTTTTTCCTCTTTTGCCAAAGATTGACTTCCATTCTGCCTTCCCAGCGCCTGCCTCGGTGGCTCATCAGGCAGAGGGTATGGGCAGCTGTGTGAGCTGCCTCCAGGGAAGAGGAAGATAGCAGGAAGCCTTCCTCTGCCCCTGCTAGGGCTCAGCCATGCTGGCCCAAATTAGCAGAGCTGGGAGGTTGTTCTCAACACAAACAACTGAGCCAGCAAAAACTGGGCTCCGGTGTCTGCTAAAAACATGACTAAACATCTCCAATCATGTAAAAAACTTATGGCCAAGACTGCTGTAGATTTTCTGTACAGGAGGAAAAAAGTAACAATAATCTATTCCATGTGTCTCAAAGGCCTTTTGCTTCAGTTTACAGGGAGGAAAAAAAAATAAAGCTTAAAAAAAGTTTTATTTCAACCAAGCCAAAATGCTTTAAATACTGCACCTCCTGGATATAATTCTATTACATTTATACCTCTCCCTCCATCTTCATAATTTCCAGGAAAACATAGCTAACCTGTATTTTCAAATAAATAAATAAATATGAACTATCAAACAAACAAACACGGGTTTGAAAGTTACCTGTAACCTTAAAATTTAACTACCTTAAAATACTTAGTACTGAGACCCACCCTTTGCTCCTGAACAGTGAAATAACAGCTTCTCAGGAACTCAAATGCTACACTTTTCTCACATTAATACTTGACTGACTTTCTTTCCTACTAGCACAGAATCAGAAACATTCTTTCATGAATGAATCTTTCCATGGCTTTGAGGGTATTTACTAAGTAAGTTATAATTCCACATAGAGAACACAGAACGCTAGTACGTCTTCCACTAGTATGGATTTGCAGAGACATTAGAAAATCTCACATGACAAAAGATAACAGAAACAGGAACTCTGGGCAAAACCTTCCCATTAATCTCTCCCCCCCTCCCAGAATAATAATCACTCAACAAAAAAAAAAAAAGGAGGGTGAACATAAACTGCTGCCTTTCAACTTCAGGTGCCCTTACCTGGTTTCAGATCAGCTTCATCACACGAAAACTTACCAATGTTAAGTACCTGTTTTAACATAACACCAGCTGCATTAAGACAGTGTCTGCCTCAAAGACAAGACACCTGAGGAGAAAGCAAGAGCATGGTGAGGTGATGTCTTTTGCCAAAAGAAAATTTCAGTTAAGAGGCAACAGTAGAAATTGTAATGACACTACATCTGCGGTCTCATCTAGTGCTTCGCAGATGGTGTAACACTACAAAGACCAGTAGTACAGTTAGTGCAATAAAAAGCCCCATACCAAAGCATAAAAGAAGAACTACTCCCCTATCTAATTAATACACAGTCTTTGTTTTCTCCCCTACCTAGGAAACGAGTACTGGGTTTATTCAGCCAGTAACTTGGACAGAGGCTACCCGAAGAAACTCACCAACCTGGGACTGCCCCCTGATGTGCAACGCGTTGATGCAGCTTTTAACTGGGGCAGGAACAAGAGGACGTACATTTTTGCTGGAGACAGATACTGGAAGTAAGATGCATAGAAGGGGCGGTGGGATGCTGTCAGCCGAGCTATGTCTCTAGGGCTGAATGCACTCTGAATTTCAGGAGGCAGGAACCCAACACAGGGGTTTCATTTTTTGAGAACACAAAGTTCATGCTGACAGCAGGGGTGAGCAAGGGTGCTGAACCAGGGAGTACGGAAACAGTACATCAGCAGGAAACCAGCACCTATTTGAGAAAACAGTTTGAAAGGGAAGAGGGTATCTGGGAGTCTCTGTTAGGCTGCTCACCACTAACAACCCATCCCTCAACCCCCATGTACCAGCAACTGCCCCACATGGGTCACAGGCTCTTAAGAGCGGCAAGCTCTCCCTACTGCCGGCTGACAACCGCTGGGAGAAAAATCAGAAAGGAATTCTTAAAAGCGGGCTGATGTCCAATTGCTTGAAGCCAAAGACTGAGCAGATTGCATATGAATTTTTTTTACTAAGCCATCAGATTTGGAGGCCCTGGATGTGAAAGGAGCAGCAGCATGACTAGCAAAGCACACGGGGGATAGCTGTAAATCCTTTCAGCAGCTAATGGACCAGTCACTAACACGTGTGCCTTACTAACAGAGTTGGCACTGAGGAGATCTGAAAAGACCACAAGAAGTGTATCTGTTAATACTTCGGGAAAAATCTTAGCTTTAACTCCTTTTGATAGTCCCTACAATCCTCTTCATGTTTCCAAGTACATGCTTAGAGAAGTTTTTGTTGCAAAGAACATCAACAAATGTAGCATGGCAAAACGCGTGTAACGCTGTATTTGCACTAAGGTTCTGTTTCAAAGACTGTAGAGAAGCAAAAGAGGATGCAACATAAGCAACCAAACTCAGGTGACTTGATGCTCTGTCCAGGAAAGATCTTGGACTAGAGATTAGAAAAATTAGGAAGGAATATTCTTAAAATGACTCAAGGCTACTACTGTGGTAGAAATAAATATCCTACGTTTTACCTGATAAAAAGTCTGCTACTTGTGTTTAATAGAAATTCATCATCATAACTGGCAGGAAGGTCTGGCACAAAAGATCACCTTAAAAAGCAGACACGCTTTGGTGCTCTGAGGAACTTTGTGAGTTACCTCCACGCTGCCGGTGAGAATGGCATAAGAACAAACCAGACACTGACTCCACCATCAGAGTTCTTTTCCAGGAACAGGCCTTGAAGTCAGGAATGCAGACATTAAACAACAGGCTGAAAGCTGAACCATTCTTTAACTGACAATTTAAAAGAAAGTTAAACATCAAAAACAATCACCAGAAATCTAAAAGATGCTCTGAGCTCCATAACTGAGTCCATTTTATGTGACCATTAATTTCATGTTATGATCAAACTGGACGAGTGTCTTTTTTATATCATAATGGCTGTGGATTCCTGTAAATAAAATATCCTTTCACGATTGCCATTTGATTATAACTTTTTTAAATACTCTGAGGAANAAAAAAAAAAAAAAGGAGAAAAAAAAAGAGAGAACTCACAAACTAAAGAATGATACTTCAGATTGCTACCAAAGCCTATAGACTATGAGTTAGCAAAAAGCTGCTTGCCTCCTCTGTACCAAGAAATGTTTTGATTAACTGTACTCCAGGGCCTGCAAGTAATTCATCCTTCTAATCACAGAGAGTATTTCTATCAAAGTGCTTTATCAATCACAGTCGCCGCAGAGTGCATAATTCATTGTTAAGGAATCAAAATAAGCTTAAGTGATTTCTGTCTGCGTGAAGTAGGAAGAAAGCAGTTGACAAAGATTTCAGGAAAAAAAAAAATGAATCTATTTAACACAGACACTATAACCCTGGAGTATGTGGCTGTTTTATTCTATACAAGGACTCTGCCACATGGAATGAAAGCAGCTCCATACCATAGGCCTTCTTGTGCCATTATCACACTTACTTTAAATGGATTTTTTGGAAGCCTTCTCCTCTCCCTCCTTCCAGCCCCAAGCTATTTTAGTGCTGGCAAAACAAGATTGTTAAGCAAAGCAAAGCTTTGTGAAGGAGAGGAAGAAAAAGTGCCTCAGATTCCACAGCTGAGCTTTTAGAGCTGTGATACTAGGTTTTCTTTAAATATCCAAGGAAAAAATAATAAGCAATTTAAATGAATCATTTTAATTGATTTTCACCATTTGTACTGGTGTAACGTTGGATATAATCCAAGTAGTTCCATATAGTGGTGGGGGAAAGGTAACCCGAGACACATATAGATATGGAGAAATAGAACCAAGAACACAAACGCTTCCCTCCCTATGGTACCAGTCACAGACAACCTCTCTGAAGCCCACGGCTCCTGCAGAGGTGCTTCTAGGGGTGGACTGAGGCCTCACATGAGTTGGAATCATACAATCATAGAATGATTCGAGTTGGAAGGGACCTCAAAGATCATGGAGTTCCAACCCCCCTGCCCTGAGCAGGGACACCTCCCACCACCCCAGGTTGCTCCAAGCCCCATCCAGCCTGGCCTTGAACCCCTCCAGGGATGGGGCAGCCACAGCTTCTCTGGGCAACCTCTTCCAGTGCCTCACCACCCTCACAGCAAAGAAGTTCTTCCTAATATCCAATCTAAATCTCCCCTCTTCCAGTTTAAAACCATTCCCCCTTGTCCTATCACTACTCTTCCTGACAAAGAGTCCTTCTCCAGCTCTCCTGTAGGCTCCCTTGAACTCTCCTGGTTCAAACTGGTCACTCATGTCACTGCTCCCCAGGACGTCTCCACTCCTCCTGCTCAGCACTGACTCCCATCTATACATCAAAAAAAACAGGGAAACAAGTCCACAGTCTTGCTCCTTCCATCTTCACTCTTACGGACCTTGCATCTCTGGGACATTTATTCACTATATGTGGAAAGGAGCACCCTGGGTTACTTGTTTGTGGGAGAGTAAAACTGGCTTTGCACAAATCTTTCTTGGCATATTCCAGCAGAAAGCAGACAACTGATCATCTTCAGATGTGGATACAGACAGATCCACCCTCATCCGAAGGCCACTGACTTCCAGGGAGTTTGGTGGATTTACAGCAGCTCAGTTTTGCCTTTCTAAAGCACAGGCTGTGAAAGCCATTGGGGTTTGGTTTCTTCTCCCTTCAAAGAAAAGCTTGTCTTTTTAACTTGGCATTTATCTGCTGATTACCACTGAGGGACAGGAACGTGTAAAAAAATAAAAGGGTTTTTTTAATTAAATGTTAGGGAAAGTAATAAGTAATTTAATAGCAATCCACCAATTACATGGGCTACATGCATATTTCAAACAAGATTTTTAAAAGGTAATCATTCCACATTAAAATCTGCTATTTTCAGATGCTAGCTGCTGCCTAAAAAAAGTTACCTTTCCTAGAATTATGTTTGGGATTTTAAAGCCACATTTCTGAAAAGTGCATTTTTAATTCAGCAAGAATTGTGTTTCCAATGGAGTTGGGGAATAATTACAATGACAGTGTTACAATCTCAGTTATTATAGTTCCATATGATTGTTTTATAGTCACATTTGCTGAAGACTCCCTGAAAAAATGACATTACATTTTAACATTAAATACAGATTTGTAGTGCCGGGATATATTTTTTTTTTCAGGTACAACGAAGAAAAGAAGAAAATGGAGCTTGCATCCCCTAAATTCATTGCTGACTCTTGGAATGGAGTTCCAGATAACCTGGATGCTGTCCTGGGTCTTGCTGACAGTGGTAAGCCACAATTCTGACTTAAATCACTCAAAATGTCTCCTATTTGTCTGCTGTGAAACTTACCGGAGACTTTAATTTCTTATGGTCCATGGGAAGAAGCCAAATTCCCATTTAGCTTTGCAAGCTACTGGTTCAAACAAACTTTGTCTATTTTTCCTTTAAATGTCATTGATAAATACCCTACTAGTCACAGCTTAAACTTTCTAAAATCCAACATTTAGCAAATATTACCTCTCCTGAATGTTTTTACCCAAGCAAATAACAATTGTCATGCTGATTTCCCCTTCCATGAAGCTTGTTTAATATCAATTTCTATCTACACTTTATCATTTATTTCCTTGAAGCTGAACACTTTGCAAAGCTTAACAAGGGAAGAAATAGCTTTTATTGGAATATTCCCCTCTTTTTTTTTTTTATTATCTCTGTGAAGAATTGCCTATCCAGTGTAGTATAAGACTAAAAAGTGACTCTCCTGCCACCCAATGCCTGATGCACAGGAGGAAGTTTTTTTTTCCTCCATTAAGAAAATCAAGGATTAGGCCAGTCCCTGTGGCTTCTTGACAGCTCTGTAGGTTCCTCAGTACCAGAATACAGCCACAGCATCATTTCAGCATCATCCTGCTCTAGCACAGCCAAAACTCGAGTACGATAATCACAGGAACAACAGGCACAAATAGGTTGTATTTTGCCCTTTTATTTCATCTTCTATCAACTGCAGCTGAAAGCCTGGCCCATAGCTTTATGTAACCTCATATTTTGCACAGATATGAGTAAATGCACCCCGGATATCACATGAGTCTAGATTCGATTACATTTTCAAAACCTGTTTTGCCAGCAAATATTTCTTCCCAGAAAATTCTGGCTCACAAAATGGTAACATGACTTCAGGCTCCATTTAACAAGATTTCTCCAGGATAGGACGTTTTAAGTATTTTTAAATATTTTTTAATTATGTATAAATATTTCAAAAAAAATGAGTCTTCTAATTCATTAAGCTTCATGGAATCAAGCAGACAAAAAAGCTTTGATGGAGAATTCCATGCCCCATGTTCTGAGTATGCTTTTTTATTTACCTTTCCAGGCTACACCTACTTTTTCAAAGATCAGTATTATCTACAAATGGAAGACAAGAGCTTGAAGATTGTTAAAATTGGCAAGATAAGTTCTGACTGGTTGGGTTGCTGAACTGTATGAGATATTAATAATCAAGTATTTACTTTTTTGTTATATGCCTTATCTGTAATTAGAAATAGATCTGAATGCTAATTACTGGACCAGTCTGGTACTGGCACCAAAACATTAAGTACCAGTACTGTACACATCAGATAATTTAAGAGTGTTTGCCTCCTCAGTACACAAAAGATGTTTACGTATATATTCTGGTACAATTTTTCAGTTTTCATGCTAGTCACAGCAACAGAACATCCATCTTTCTTTACTCCCCTGGTGCTCAAACAAAGCATTGAAGCCATTGGAGACTGGACCGTGCCCCTGGGTTATACATCCCAAACAGGCTCAAATGAGATGCAGTGCACTTTGATTTTATTTTTTTTTTATTATTTTTAAATACAGCTCTGTTATAAATAGATTATTTGTCCTGCATTTTTCACCCTTTTGCGAGTTTGATCATTACATCCATTTATTTACATATTTACAGAAAGACTGTCAAAGGCACAGGTTGCCTCAGGATTTGATTTGTGTTAATGCATGATGGAATCATGGCAAGAAACTGTGTTAAAGTATTGTTTTAAAGTACTTTTTATTTTAATACCTTAGTTAAATTTAGCGATTTGCTTCATGCACTTTGTTACTACTCTACAACTTGTTTATACAGATGGAATGACTCAGATTTTTGAAGTCAATGCGTTATACATAAAAGTCAAGTATTATTGTTTAACTTGTTTTATTTTCCAGTTCTTTATAATATTGGGGGTTTGTTCAGTCAGGTTTTTTGCTTATCCATTAGAGCAACGGAAAATGTTGTTTCACAATCTGATGGAATGTTTCCCATGAAGAAAATAAACCAGAAAAGAATGTCCCATACATGAAGTGCCAACAATAAAAATAAAATCAAATTACACTATCAACACTTTTCATTGTCAGGCTTCCTTATATCATTTGAAATTAGAAATGCGGTAGCATGTCACAGTGAAATACCTATCACAGGAAAGACAAGATTACCCAGTCCTACATACTGGATGGATTTAGAAGCCTAGCTTACTTTCTCTATTAGCTCTAAGATGCAACTGCAGCAATTTACATTAAGGAGATGATATGGTCCCCAGAGCCCAACTGCTTTCTCAGAACACTTTCCACACCGATCTATTTTCCACCCTCCCTATCATCATCCTCATTACAACCCAGACAGAAGAGTCAGCATAGACACAGCAGTCCAGTATATATATATCCTATTGGAAATGTACACTTGAGCAGTAGAGACTTAAAACCTTCCCCCGTCCTTGAGATCAGACACCATTTGGCCAAGGATCTTACCCAGCTTCGTTAATGTGAAGTGCTTTATGAGACTCAATGGACGGCATCGTGTGAGTGGTCAACCCAGGGCCTTCTCAATACATCTCTCCCATTGAGTTCATGATTTACTGAACTGGCAAGTGACCAACTAATACCCAAACCAACAATCAGCTGGTTTCTTCTCATGTTGTCTCCAACTTCAAGTTTACACTCAGTGCTTTCCTGTTCTAAGCAGAGGGTTTTCTTACCGGTATTCTGATAAGATACCACTTCCAGAATGACTGCATTTGCCAACTGACTATTCCATTGCACACTATCCAGATATAACTCCCAGTTTGGGAAGCTCTAGATTATTATGGACAATTCTCACATGGATGAGCCAGTAGTATTTTCACTTATACCAAAGGAAAAGATAGCTACCTCCTTCTGAGCACCCTCATTCTCTGCAGAAATCACTAATCACCTTCCCAATTAGTCCTGCATCAGAGTGAACAAAATAAGGTAGAAAATAAAGTAGTTGCAATTACAAAATGTTAGTAGTGTTCTAGGTTTTTTTACAGGCACCTGGCAAACTTCTTGGGATTGCAAGATCTATTGAGCCATGGCAGCGACGTATGGTGTGTCCTGACCATAAACATCTTCCTATACTAGTGTTGAAAATATTTTAGTTGAAAATATTCTGTATCTTTAGTGACTGCCAGGAACTCCTTTTGAGTGTTGCAATAATTTCTCCCTGAAGAATTTAAGCTCTTACTGTTTTATGCATCCTCAATAACCATCCTGTCAAGATTTTTATGTTCTTGTGCCAATACTGCCCTGAACCGCATGCTACAGCATCTGTATTTAATATGAAGAAAGAGTTTGAAACATAGATGTACTAGAGGAACATTTGCAATGGGTCTTTTGAATGCTGAACTTGCTAAATCACATTTCTACTGATGACTGAAACAGTTTCCTTTTCGTCTACAACTTACGTATGTTTTGCAACATTGGCAAATCTACCAGTTTACCTTCTGTAATCGTAACACCATAATCCTACAAAACTCTGCACATCTGGTGGCTTTAAGGAGTTCTGCTCAGCTTCTTGTTTTGCTCTTGCTTATTTAAATCCATTCTCCAATGGCTACATTACTGGCAGAAAAACAGAAATAAATTTTGTTGTTTTTAAACCAACTCAACCTTCTTTGAGTCTAGTTTCAGACTGGCAACCTTAGCACAGGTCAGTTGCAAACATCTGTTTCTGCTCAAGAACAGTAACATTTGCCAGGTTATCACCTACATCTATCAGACAAGCCAGAGGAGTACATTAGCCCTTCCCATTAACCTTTCACATTTCACCTGGGAAATGCCCGAAGTCACAAAACGTGTCCTGAAAAAGTCTTCATGTCTCATTGCACTTGCTGGCAGCTGCTTTCAAATCTCACTGTTGGAACCCAGAATCATCCTGCCTCACCTCCAGGATATCACCTAGTCGTGAGAATGAAGAAGAACCTTAAAACTTACTTTCATGCCTTTTCTGCAGGTAGGAACGCTTTCCTTTTTCCTACTGAACATTTTTTAGTTGTACATTCCCCAGTTGATTTTGTATCTGTTTTTTCCTGTTTGTAATGACTTAACCAGGAGATGGAAAGTCCTTGCCTGAGCATCCCTGCAGCTCTGCCTGCATCTGGCCATGCCCATCTGTCCCACTGACTTTGACTTTGGACCTGCCCCCTGACTATGGAGTTTTCTGGTGATCCCTGGGCTCTTGGCTGAACCAGATTACCCTCCCCAGGCCTGCTCTTTTCATCTTTCTTGGGCACTGTAAGACATGGCATCTTTCTAACTTGGCATCTTTCTTGTCACTGAAGCCGCTGCCCTCACCTTTCCTGCCCTCAACATATTTCTCCCAAGACGTTTTCAGAACCAACAGAAGATTTTTACCTACCTTCTTACAAAGTAAGAAACAAAGGCCAAAAGCACAAATATTTATCTCAAAACCATATAAAACCGAGCAGAAAGCTCTATCAAACCCTTACCTAACTTGTTCTACAGTTTTATTAAACTGAAGTCATGTTAACTTAGGACTTTTTGGTGCCGGGGTAGGGTTGCACACATGTTGCACAGGGGCTTGCTGCAATATGGACAGAGCTCAGACACTCTTGCTCCTGGAGCTGAAGGGAATTTTCTATGAGTTAGGAGCAGGACGAGTTGTTCCCTGCGGGAACACCCCACAGAGCAGTTCCAGTCCAATGGAGTAAAGGGCAGTGGTTTAGTAACCACTCTGTCACAATACATAAAAGGCAGCCAAGTTTATAATGAAATACCACCATTCAAATACTTAATAGATGCAGCAGCCTGAACTGTGAATCATGCTTAAAAGTTTGTGCCTCGCTAATACTCTGTAGTTGTTAAAAATACATTTTCTTCATGCTATTTTCCTCATGATTTTTACAAAACAACAGTTATCCATAAATTTAAGCAATTGACTGTAACTGTGCTGTTCTTTAAAGCAGGAGGTTGTATGTCCTTTGGGCCCATTTTGGACAAATTATTTCTATTTATGAACCCGGATATACAGGCTTTTAGTGGCATAGACTAAAGGTTCATTATAGGTGAACGAACATTCTTCTGCTTTTGGAAGAGATGAAGCCAGCAAATGAGCAGGCTCTGTGGGATCACTGCAAATGCAGAGATTTATACCTGCAAGGGGAATCAAGCAGTCTGTTCCCAGACTCATAGTGTAAAACGCTCCTAAGTACTAAGGTATTTCAATAGGGAACTGTAGAAAGGACAAAACCGTAAAACAGGAACAAACCCCCTAGAACAGCAACAGCACCAACAGCTCCGAGACTCTGTCAGAGAAACAGCAGAGTCAGGTAGAACTGGAGGCGTCTCAAAAGCTGCCAGCAAGGTTTCTGCACGCTGAGCCTCTCAGAGCCACACACTATTACTCCGAACGCGGCACATTCTGGCATCGCCTTTCAAAACAGAAGTCAGAGCAAAACAGCACCTTAGGGTAAATTGTCCGGTTCTGAGTATCCGTTTGCACACAAAGAGCCGCGATTTCACACACAACTACCCAGGAAGCTGAGTACACAGCTTCGCCAGCCCCAACAGCAGGTCTTTACCCGCAGAAATAAATGGGCTTGGATTTTCTAGGTGTGTGATACTCAGTATAAACAAGACAAGTCAACAACATCCATTCATTTTCATCATTACATTAAAAAAGTTTGATTACACAATCTCTAATTAGTCTTTCCTTAATAGAGGCAAACATCAAAACCCCATCTCAGAACTCTTTAATCTAACAGAGAAAGATATGACATGAATCGTTACCTGGAAAACAACACGATCTGAAAGAAAACGCACACTTTATTAGTCATACAATCAAATCTGTGTACCAGGTTACCAAAAGTGAGGGCTGTTATTTTTGGTGTGGTTTTGTTTGTTTGTTCTGGGAGGTTTTGTGTCTTCAGATCAAGAATCCCTGCCTTTTGGCAGAAAATCTCTCACTCAGACATTATTGCTGGTGTTAATACAGCGTATTTGCAGAAAAAAAGTCCTCGCCTGGACCAAGTAGAGGTTAGGTTAAGTGAACCAATGGCCTCTTTTAGCATTGGACTGGCTTAGGCTATGAAATTAATTTATTAATTAATTCATAACTTTAAGGGGTATGTACAATAGCTTTTCTAAATTCTCTATTAAATACATGCCTGCATGTGCACACATATATACATACAGAAATAAACAGATTATGGTTATATCACAAGATATTATTTCATATTAAGGATTTAATATGAATGCTACAACAGAAATATTTCAGTTCCAAGGGAGCTACAACGATCCTCTAGTCCAACTGCCTGACTGCTAATCAACCTTAACCTGCTCAGGACATCACACCAGTTTTTTCCTTCTCCATAAAACACTCCCTGTTCTGACCAAAGGTCACTCCAGCAAGATAAAATTACAAGTATTCAGTCTGCACGGGTGTTCTTCCTTGGGAGCACTAGTGGGGATAATTGTTTATTTTGAAATTCTTGACTGTTATTTATTGGTTTTATTGCTCAAACAGTAAGTAATCTCTTCATAGCCGCAGGAGCTGAATGAGTGACCATTCAGCAGGTCATAGAAGCTTCTACCAGCGCTACCAGGCGGGGCAGCCAAACCAGCGCTGGGAGGGCTGTATCCACGTTGCCTGATGGTAAAACATCTGGATCATTCTTTCATCTCTTTTTGCAAATCCTCAAATTTGGATTGGTGAGGGTGGTGAGGCACTGGAACAGGCTGCCCAGGGAGGTTGTGGCTGCCCCATCCCTGGAAGTATTTAAGGCCAGGCTGGATGGGGCTTGGAGCAACCTGGTGTGGTGGGAGGTGTCCCTGCCCAGGGCAGGGGGTTGGAACTGGATGATCTTCAAGGTCCTTTCCAACTCTAACCATTCTATGATTCTATGAAATTCCTAATATACTTCTAAAGATCCCCTTCAGCCAGCTTCACCACGTGCACGTTCAGATTCTACCAGACACCCAACAAGCCACTCTGAAAACGGGAGGTAAGAGTAGGTGGCCTCATGTCCCTACAGGTCTGCATTCCCCTCACTGACCCTGCTGCAGACTCTGCACAACGAACCAGAGGGTGACAAAACAGAAAACTGCTGAACTTTCTGTTGTCTGTAACTGCCCAGTGCTTTCCTCTGGGACTTCTCAGAACTACTCCCCAGTAACTAACTAGCTCCTCTGTTAAGAATTTGATAGCATTGCCAAAATAAACTTAACATTGCAAGAGCGTAATTGTTTTAATTTACATTAGCCTGGAGCTTGGCAGTCTGTCCCTGGAGTTATTTGGAGGTGGTCTCCCCTTCCTAAAAGCCAGGAATTCACAATATTAAGACATCCAAGTAGGCTTGGGTTTGGGGCCTCTAACCACAGCTTTAACCTTGGACAGCTTTATTCTGTCTTCCTTATGCCCATTACAACAGCCATAATACTGCTGCCAGAAGGCCGGAGCTAGAAAGCAGCTTTGCATTTGGCAATCAGGTGCCAGGCAGCGATGAAAACCCAGCACCCCCACTGCACAAAGTTTCTGATCGCCACTAACCAAGGCATGAGGAAATTCAGCCACAGGTCTCCTAGTGTCACATCACACCGTTATGCCATGGAGAGGTTATTTCTTCTGCAGCCGTACTTACAAGAGATAATTCTGGCCAGCGTCTCTCTCCGTTGCTCTTCAAGTCCTTTAATCTTGCTTGTGGGGAATCCCACCACAGCAGAGTTCACAGCTGCTATTTATGCCCTTTTAAAATCCTAATTCGCACGACTTTGTAGGACTTTTTCTGCAAATAATGCCTTTCAAACATTCTTACATTTAGACGCCTTGCTATTTAGCACTGTCTCAACCCTCTGTCTCTTCTCCTATGTCACTGGTTATGTGTGTACAGTTATGACTTCATTCTATGCTCAAATAGGTAAACTGGAGTTCCTATCACTTTCATGTAGTATTTTTGAATCTAGGAACATCCTGAAGCTAAAACAGAATAAAATCCTAACTCAAAAGGTAGAGCATTAACGGCTCTTCAGCTTTCGGGTTTTGCTTTGGCTTTTGCCTCAAGCAAGTTCTTCAAGGAAATGCAAAATATATAAGAGAACTTGTGGCCTTTACAGGTTTTGTTTTGGTTTCACTGCACTTATCACCTCTTTACAGTTTTATTCTTTCTACTTTGTTTCTTACGCAAGCAGCTAGACACTGGCACAAAATTGTATGAGGTTCAGTAAGGCCAAGTGCCAGGTCCTGCAGTTTCAATCACAACAACCCAAAAGCAACACTACAGGCTGGGGGCAGAGCAGCTGGAGAGCTGCACAGAAGAAAAGGTGCTGGGGGTGCTGGTGGCCAACCGGCTGAACATGGGCCAGCAGTGTGCCCAGGTGGGCAAGGAGGCCACCAGCATCCTGGCCTGGCTCAGGAACAGCGTGGGCAGCAGGAGCAGGGGGTGATGGTGCCTCTGTCCTGGGCACTGGGGAGGGCTCCCCTCCAGGGCTGGGTTCAGTTCTGGGCCCCTCACTCCAAGAAGGACATGAAGGGGCTGGAGCGTGTCCAGAGGAGAGGCACCAAGCTGGGGAGGGGTCTGGAGAACAAGGCCTGTGAGGAGACACTGAGGGAACTGGGGGGGTTGAGTTTGGAGAAGAGGGGGATGAGGGGAGACCTCCTTGGCCTCTATACACCCTCCTTCCAGGGAGCTGGAGAGGTGGGTGGTGGCCTCTTCTCCCAAGGGAATAATGACAGGACCAGAGGGAATGGTCTGAAGCTGGGGCAGGGGAGGTTAAGATTAGATATAAGGAAGAATGAGTTGACTGAGAGGGTGGTCAGGCACTGGCAGGACCTGCCCAGGGAGGTGGTGGAGTCACCATCCCTGGAGGTCTTTCAGAAAAGTCTAAATGTAGCACTTCAGGGCATGATTTAGTGGCCAAGACTGTAGAGTTTTTTTCTGTGTGTATCGTTTGGCTATCTCAGAGGTCCTTTCCAACCATGATGACTCTGTGGAAAAAAAAAAATTGGCAGGGAGGAGCCAGCTACTGCCTGTAAATCACCAGTTCAAATCTACTCTAGGAAACATCTCCATGTCACTGTCAAATATTTTTGTCTTCATACACTTGTTATTTGTGTGTTCAAATTCTGTACTCGAGACAGAAAAATCTGGAAATACCAACCAGGAGAAGCAGACTCTGTGCTCCATTTACTGCATTAACGTAGTGAAACCATGAGCTTAAATGCAGCTTTGCCATGGAAATCTCAGCTCCCCATGACTGTTAAATGTCTGTTAAATGTTAAAAATGGAGACTCTTTTCTACTCTTGATTTTGAGTTCAGAATAAGGGAGTTTCATCTATACAGGCTTGAACCAAAGAGGCCACGTAAGACTTCTAAGGCCAACTATTTTATTAGATGTTTATCCTAACAAATATGTGTAGATATTTATGCCTATTTATATTTGCATACAGTACTCTACACCTGCATTAAGCAGAAGTTCACAGCATAGAGTAGACGTTTGTAGGCAACGTGTGGCAAGACGTGCCCCTTTGTCAGAGGTCCTCATGCCCAAAATAGCCAAGGCAAACAGTATGGCAGAAACAGGGGAAATGAGGTAGAATAGGGTGAGATATTCACTTTATCTAGATGTCACAGAAAATCTGTCACAGGCCAAGGAAATCAATAGCCCATCAGGATTTCAATCATATTTTCTAACATGCATAGGAGCCAAAAATTTGCAGATGAGTCCAAACTAGACCAAGCTTAACCTCATGAAGCATTTTTAATAAGGCCCAGCAGGTGTCTACCCACATCGTTTGTCTGTGTTGGTTTTGGCAGGTTTTATACCTAACCACACACACTGAGGTTGCATTAATCTGCAGATTTCAAAACAAGGTTACTTTACATCCTTCTTAAAGCTATTTTTGCTTCTGATGCTAATTGCCATAGGGTCATGCTCTCAACAAGCACTTTTCACTTCATCTACTATTAACACAGCTCAACTTGCCAGGTGGCAACCATGCTTTTTTGAAAGAATCAAAAATATAATTTTTAAAATTTAGCAAGTTTAAGCCCTAAAAATTTACAAAATCCTTACATGAAACAGCAAATAAACAACATTTTTCAAGAGACAACTCCAGAGCTTCCCACTTCCTATTCAGGATGTGAATCTGCATTTCTTCTTCATGCAGGAACCCCCACTGAATTTTACAGGTAAGAATACAGTAAGAGCTGAATCACCATCCCCAAAGTTTTAGATCAAGATGTGCACACTTCCAATAAAAGATAACATTAGGCACAAGCAGATTTCAACAGGGAAATGAAGAAGGAAATATCAAATTTAAAGCAGTATGAACACTTCATCATAAGCCCCTTGCCTGGTATCTCTCCAATCATAGCCATAACTATACACTCATACACCACCCGAATTTGAAAGACACTCGGAGGTGGCATTCTTACCAGGTTCCCCTCAGTACAATAAATACAATTGAGTTTTCAACTGTGTTTGTGATTTTTCACATTATTGAACGCCACACTCATCAATACATCCAGAAAGCTATTAAATATGGATTGCTTAGAATGCTATAAGATCTTTAGTCTCCTATGAAATAAACACTGCAGTGGGTTTTAGCCTGTTGAAAGCTTTTAGCACACCAAAGGTAATAATCAAACACCGCAAAAGCACTTTTTCACAAGATATTACGATCAGAAACGCAACGAGGCAGGCAGGTTAAAACCACGCAGGTGAACTCTTGTCCAGAAGAAGTGGGAAATTTGCCTGGGCCTGACTGACATCCCTTTGGGGTCTTGTCTACACCATTATTTTTCCAACTGCTTGTTCCTCACTTGACACCCTTCACTAAAGACAAGCACCAAGAGAAGTTCTTGGCATAAGATTTTACTATCACACTGTACTAACCGCCCACAACATTATTTTCCCTCACCAAGGCCAAGGTTTCCACTGAGATAGGTACCTGCATTTGAGACTGTATATCACAAGTTTTTTGTTTAGTTTTCTGGNTGTAGCATCAATTTGAGGCCATGGGGGTGGCAGAGGCAGTGATAAGTGGTAGGCTGGAGTCCAAATTTAGTCTCCTAATGAATTCCTTCTGAAAAAAGAAAAAAAAAAAGGGAAAAAAAAAAAAAAAGGTAAAAAGCCAACACTGGCTGCAAAGGTGGCTCAGAAAACTGGCCAAGGAATCTTCCATAGGCTGATGATGACAACGGCCTGAGAGCTGTGGCAGTGCATGGGCAAGGATCCCACCTTGGTAACTTTGCTGCTTTTACAGAGAAGGCAACCCATCATTTTTGAGCAAAGGATTCCATACACATGTGCCCCATCCTCCTTAAGAGAGCGATGGCTCTGTGCCACCATCCTCCCATGTCATACAGATGTCTACAAGTAAGCTTAGAGTTATGGTGCACCTAGTACTTGAGACTGCCTTGGTCCAGCCATGGCCTCCACTAGACTGACTCAAGACTAGAGAGAACCACGCAATGGGCAATCTCTAGGAAGAAAAGCTGTGTAACTAATTTTGCTGCTAGACCACCACCTGAAAAGCACCTTTATAACCACATGAGCATGACCTACCCCTCTACTCTGCACTCGTGAGACCCCACCTGGAGTCCTGTGTCCAGCTCTGGAGTCCTCAACACAGAAAGGACATAGAGTTGGAACGGGTTCAGTGGAGGGCCACCAAGATGATTGGAGGAGAGGTGCTCCAACCCTATGAGGACAGGCTGAGGGAGCTTGGGCTGTTCAGCCTGGAGAAGAGAAGGCTCCGGGGAGACCTTGGAGCAGCCTTCCAGGATCTGAAGGGAGCTCCAGGAGAGCTGGAGAGGGACTCTTGGTCAAGGAGGGGAGGGATAGGAAAAGGGGGAATCATTTTAAACTAGAAGAGGGGAGATTTAGATTGGATATTAGGAAAAAGTTCTTTATTGTGAGGGTGGTGAGGCACTGGAAGAGTTGCCCCGAGAAGCTGTGGCTGCCCCATCCCTGGAGGGGTTCAAGGCCAGGCTGGATGGGGCTTGGAGCAACCTGGTGTGGTGGGAGGTGTCCCTGCCCAGGGCAGGGGGGCTGGAACTGGGGGATCTTGAAGGTCCCTTCCAACTCTAAACATTCTATGATTCTATGACTGTTGACTGATACCGTGCAATGAAATGTGCCAATGGAGAACATTTCTCCTGTGACCGTATTGGAAAGCTTAGAAATATGATTGTCCCAGCATCCTTTGCACGAGCACGACAAAATACACTGGAGACACAGCGCTACAGACAACACTAAATAAAAACTATTTGCACCCACTAAATGAGTTCAGAGAATTTACTTGCACTAGTTGAAGGAATACGTGACTCCAGCATTTAAGGCTGGATTCAATTAGGGGGAAAATCCCATAACTAGATTCAGGAATGTGAGAAGTTCCAGAAAACACAGGAAAGAATACTCCTAAAATTGAAAGCTGTGTGGATTCTGAAACATCACAGGGCCTCTGTGTGTGAAAAATGAAAATATCTCCTTTTAAATAATTCTAGTCCTTGAAACATTCTGCTCCATAAATCCTAGCCACGCAAAACTGGATGTGGTCTCTGAAAATTAAAACTAACATCATAATAAATATTGCTAAAATATATTATGTTTCTAGGGCACACTGACAGCTTTTAGTGCTCCTGAGAAAACTGTGTCTATTTAAAGGCAGTTACACACACGCAGTGAAATCCTGAATTCATGGCGAATTTCTATTTTATGAAGCTGAAGTGGTCTAGAGACAAGGGAACACATTCTTTCTCACCTTTTTAAACCTTACAGGTAAATACCAAACCTAATTCACCATCCTCATCTCTTTTCAGAGTATTTTGTTCTTCCTCATCAGTATTTTACTCGCTGCTGGCAGAGGAACACGAAGGGCTCAAGAGCACACATTACAACATCCATTTAGGCAGTCATTTCTGAAATTAACTTCAGCTTTTCTCATGTGTTGAGCTGGCCATGGTTTCTCTACTTAAAACATTAAAGGTTCTCCATCCATAAGTGTACCATGAATCCAAACTAAATACTTTGCTTCATAAGTGCAAAGATCTCACTCAAAGCCATAAAAGAATCCAGACTCCCAGTTCCATATCCCTTCCTCAGCACAACACAGCCCCGCAGCAGAACCACCTTCCCACATTTCCTAATCAAAATTTTATGAGAAAAGAGGCCCCCCCTCTTGGGTTTCACACTCATTGTGGGAAAACATTCTAGTTTTTCAAAAGCAAAAAATCACCCCAAATGGACAAACAGAAAATGCACTGTTGTTTTCAGGTTCACCTGGAATGCCATGATTAGCAAACCATTCAGAATTTCTATTCCATTTTTTCATTGAGGAGATAAACAAGGAAAATTAACTGCAGCAGGTGAAGAAATCACTCCTAGAAACAAAGACACCGTTTTAATGGCTGTATGATCATAGAAGATGCAGCTCCTCCACTTGCCAATGTTAAAATTGTCACACTTATATAGTAGAGCACGACCTGAAAAAGCATGGGACGAGCTGAGCTGCTGTAGCCACCACATGGCAAACTGCGAAAATGCCAAAGGAGCCTCCACAGACATTGAAGTGGAAAAAAATGTAAGTTCGTGGGATTTACACAGTCCTGCTTTCTCCTCAATTTGGAAATAGGCTGCATCCTCACTAAAGCCCTTTGTAGAATCCCAAGCTAGGCAGCTTATTCAGAAGGGAATCTATGAAATGTGGATATTGACTAGAAGCGTTCCTGAAGTTCAAGGAGAGAAAACCCTCTGCGGTGCCGAGGACTGGCTCCACAATAGTTGATGGGTTTAGAGCAAAGCAGGGGAGAGTTCCTGCAGTTGACACAGCATTGCTTCCAGTTTGATTTTATTTCCAGAGTCAGCAAACAGGCTGTCATACACAAACATCTGGGGGAAAGAGAGCGATTCTGAAATACTTGACTTCAGGTAAGGTTTTCAGATAAACTAGACTGAGGCCAGTAACCAGACAAACAATGCCACTTGCAGGCTAAACTGAATCACTGCACACGCCACCGTATGGAGATCCTTCAGTGAGAATCAATGAAAAATGCCTTCATCGAGCAAACCCTCTCCTCCCCCACAGCAAAAGCGTGGCCCCAGAACAAGTTCGTGTACCAAAGGCAGCACAGAAAATAGCTGCATCCCTCAGTCCTCCGTGCAGACCAAGAGACTGCCAAGCAGGAGGCTTACAGGATTTTGTTCTCTTTGTGTCTGTTATTTTGGGGTAATACCAAGCTATTCAGAAAGATTAAAGGGTATTTAAACATCAAAAGGAAAGAATATTTTGTTGGGAATAAGTGTGAAAATGCATTTATCAAGGCATTTCTTTAAAGAGAGAGAGAACTGCCGTACTCTCTTCCACGACGTCCATATATACTCCTCTACATACACTCTATACTTAGTTAGGGTAAGTTTTTTCCTTGAGTTTGCCTATCCCTCCCTTCCTCCCTCCCTCCTCCTCACATCCCTCAGGCTCTGCATTTTAGTGACCATCCTTTCCAGCCAAAGGAGGAAAGTCATCCAAAGCCGCACAGCTTTCCGCCAGGAGAGGGTGGGGAGCAATTGAGACCAGTTCAAGGCATTTCCTCATTGTAGGAGGTAAGTCCCCCACAGCAATTCCTGCCAGTCTGAAGAGCAATGATGGCCTTTATAGCAGCACAGTGTGCTGCCAGTAAAGCTCTGCTCTGGCTCACAGCTCAGAAGTATCTCAGCCATGCACTATTTCTATTCCAACCCATTATCCATATTTTTTTGCTAGATGTGCACATTGTTAAGGTCTTTGTTCTTTACACCAATAAACCACCAAAATGTAATTTTAACTGGTCACCTTACTGTAATTCTCTAGCATAATTCAACACATGAAGCTGTTTAACTCTAAAATTCCCTCTGCAAAGTAATTTTTTAGAGTCATTTTGCCGTATGACTAGTATGCCAACGTCTCAGCCCAGAGAATGGGAAATTAGGCAGGCCTTGCCTCTACGAATAAGAGGTACGGCATAACTATGGCATCACATAAACTGTACTCTGAAATACTTTTGGTTGTCGGAGAATTGAGTAGATACAGTGAGAAATCCTGCCAACTAATCCTGCTAGTGATGATTGCTACACTCTCACACCCGTAACACGCATCTTTGGAGAATGACAGAGAAGGAAGGGCAGGATGATCCAGTCTCAGACTAACAATGAAGCTCGACAGCTGCTGGCCAAGAACTTCCCAGGATTAATCAGAATGTATAGGGGCCATAAGTGGGGATGACCACAGAAAAGGAGCGAGGGAAGTAAATGCATACCTGAGATAAGCACCCCCGCGATCCATCTCCACAGATACTATGGCTCCGTTTCGCCCTTCTGAAGCCAGCACTAGTGTCGTCTCCCTGTCCTGGTTTGAGGTAAAACGAACCAATTTTCTGTTTTACAGTTTTACTTTCTTAGCTGGGCCTCTTCTAACTAGCTAAGCTCTGAAATTAACAGCACATTGTTCAGAGCTGTTCCGTCTCACAGTGATAAGACCTGATTATACCAAGGGATGGTATGCAGAGAGGCCCTTGTTTAGACTTATTGCTGGAAGAACCAAGGTCAGATAATTTTCAGCATTTGCCCGTTGGAGGGTCCCACCTTCAAGGAGGAGCGGACAGGACAGGTGACCCAGAACGGACCAACAGGGGTATTCCATCCCATCAGCATCATGCCCCGTATAAAAGCTGAAGGATCAACAGGTCAACTCGCTTCTCGCCCCTTTTTCGCCCTTTTTCGCCCCTTCTTCGATGGCTGACATCCAAGGAGGACTCTGCCTGTTCGTCTGCCTTTGATCCTGATCCGAGCGTTCCTGACTCCAGATCTGGAATCCGGCTCCTGTCGATCACCGAGTCCAGTTTGGGACTTTTCCTGAAGCTGCTGGTGACGTGGTCGTCATCCTGGGAGCTTGATATGGTTTTGTATATACTGTATACTCCTTTTTTTTCCTAAATTTCCTTTTTATTATATTACTTATATTTCCATTAAAGTAGTTTAGTTTGTTCTAAACTCTTGAATCTCTTTAACTCCTTCCTCTCCTCTCTGACCAAAAGGGGGGAGGGGAGGACATCTGTCACTTGGGTTTTGGTGAATTTGGCTGAAACCACGACACTCCCCCACGTCACCCCACCCTGTACATCGCTCAGCACCCACTGTTGGATCCTCAGGGGCAGCAATGTAAGGCTACGCTTTGAGTCCAAAAAATTACTCTTCTCAACCAAACAGTTTTCACAGCCGCTACCACACTTAGGCAGATTCCAAACCTTCAGACATCACGGAAATATTAACAAATTGTTGACAGAGTAAAATAAACATTCAAGCAGCTCAAAGCTGTGAAATGAACTATCTTGTCATTAGAGGGGCAAAGCAGAGGTCTTTCTTCTGCTGTGATTTGCAAGGGGGAGTGGGGAATCATCAGAAGAGGAATAATCACAGACAAGGTAGCAGATAAATTATTACCACAGGCGGAACTACTGAATTCCATTCCAGCACTTGGGAATGTTTCACACAACTATGGAGAGTTACCAGGATATAAAAATCAATTCAAAACATAGACCATGCTCCTGGCAGGCTCTTTACTGCAGCAGATGTTTGTCAATAGACAGAAATTTAACTGTGCCTCGATGGCATTTCATTATCTGGAGCTGAAGAATACCACTAAATACTTCACATGTATATAGATTAATCTATTCTCCCTTACCGTCTATTATCCATCACAATCTAATCTCTATTGGCAAGACCTCCCCATTTCCTTGATGGAATGGGTGTCTACTACTAACATAAGCCGCTTTTATCAGTGTGACAGTACTGGTGGCTATTCACAAACACACTTTTAGTTTATCAAAATGCATGATTCTCTCGTTTATTAGGGGAAAAAAACATTGACCTAGAATTAAACACAACAGCGTTGCCTTATGAATAAAGGAGAGATGTTCCTTTTTTCCTTCCTATTTGGACAGTACTAAAACAACTCAGTCTTCATGTTGACTTTGAGGATGGGAGAGTTAAAGTGAAGGCCCCTTTCTCTCCTCCCAGTGTGCTTCAGAACAGCAGACACCCATTTCAACAAAAATGTGGTACATACAATTCCAATTGTGCATATGCTCAGTATTGCTTTTATAGCTTTTACTCTTGAAGGAACATTGTGATAATTAGCCTGATTGCCTTAAATGTCCCCTTAAATTTCAGTCACTGAACACAGTCACTTTTAGATAGGCAACATCCCTTGATTTAAAGGCTATAAACAACAGAAAGTTTACCACATGCAATAACAGTCTTTAAATAGTTCTGTTTCCACAGTGCCCTGAATGACAGCTTATTTTTCATCCAACATGAAGGATATGTGGAAACCACAGGACATGACTGGGCTCCAAATCACGCTGTTTACAAACTATGTGCAAACATGCAAACCCTGGTAACTGAGCGTTGATCCAAAGCCCCGTATCAGACCTCCAGAGCCCAAGAATTATGCTGTCTGCACACATGCACAAGGATTTAATATACAGTACAGAATATGCTTTCAACAAATTTGTCCATAGCGCTCTATATTCTTGAAGATTATTGACTGCAGCTGCATTTCTGAAAGCGTGCTTCATGCTAGCTCATTGATGGCAACTTGGCTCTATAATATCCACTGACTCAGGCTAGTCCTGGTGCCTTAAGCAGAAGCTAGAACTACTCGGTCCTTCTAGAATCAAAGCATTCAACAAGATTAATTTCACGTCTTCACAAGTTAAATTATAATAAATTAAATAACGCAACTATTACTAATTAATTTAAAAAAAAAAAACCAAACCCCAGTGTTTCCACCATAATACTGTGTCCATCTTTTCAGGCAAAGACATGTTTGAAGTCTGGACCTGATCAACCTTCAATGAGAGGCAAGAGTAAAGGAAATGATTCATCATTAGTGGAAGAAGTGAAAAGAAGTTCTTGCTTTCATCAACTTGCAGTATTGCATGTCATCAACAGCTATTGGAACAAATACCTTTAAAGCAGACAGACTGTCAATTACTCTGTATTAATTAAAACCTACTTCTAACCTTTCCAAAGCTTCTGACTCAAGGCAATACAATGAATGAGAATACAGCTTACATACAAATTGATTTACACCTTTTCTTATAATTACTTGAAAAGTCAGCAGCACTTTCCTTCCAAAGTCCCTACACCAGTTTTATTCTAAAAAATGACATCAAAGGACTGTTTCCATCCAGTGCACTATAGCCAAGCGACAGAGAGACAAGCAATTTCCTGAGGAGCTGAGCACAAATACAAATAGAATCTACCGGCATGAGCTTCATCGGTCTAAATCTTTTCAATTAAAGCAGCTCTGCATGCAATTAAAAATAGAATAAACCTATATTTTAACATCAGCTAACATCCATTCTAAATATATATATATTAAAAAAAATTAAATCACATGTTCTTAAAAGTCAACTAGGTGGCACAATAAAACCACAAACAAAAGCTGACTGGAATTCAGACAACGGGATTGCATTTCCTAGCATACATATTTTTTGTAATTAAAACCTTTTAGACTTGAATCTCTACAGCAAAGACTAGTTCAAGAGCTTTAAGTAATAACACCACTTTCTACATCAAGCCACGTTAAAAACATGAATTAATTAATTAATCCATGAGGCACTGGGGAGCCTGAGTTGCCGCAGGAAGAGGCACTTGGACCCAGAACACCACCTTCTCTGAAGAACTGCAGAGCGACCACAGGCATCCGCTGATCCCTCCCCCTTGAAGGCTTGTATGGTCAGCAACGGGCAGGGCGGGGTAGAAAAACCCATGATCGTCCTCCTCATAATTATGGAGCTTCTTCATTTTGGTGCAATGAGGGGCAGCTAGTGGTAGACCACCAGTGCTAGCCCAAAAGCCAGCAGCTTTCCAGTCCAGCAGCACTAAAGAACCTGGCTGCTGTCACAAGACTGCCTTTGCCAAACGTGTAGAAGTGACAGAATACAGCCTCCCTTTCTGACAGACAAGGTCAGAGGACTCAGCATTCAGAGCTACTGACAGAAATTGTGCAATTATTTATTAGACTTCTCTCCAGAAAACAGGATCGGAACTTCTGCACCTGCGATATATATGCTGGTTTATTGCATAAGACATTCCCAAAAGGACAAGGCAATCAACCCGGCATGCAACAGTGTGGTTTTTCTTTAGGTTTTTCTTTATTTCAGTAGGACTTCAGCCCACCATGTACCAAGGATCTGGTCAGTGGCACCTGACCACTATGTCACAGGACATCGGTAATTATTCACATTGGTTTTTTCTTTAATGAGTCACAACAAGCTGGAACGCTGTTGCACAACTGTGCACGCTAAAAGAATCCCTGGCCTTTTATCTCAAAGTTCCTTGAACTTGTTTATTCTCCCCTCAGAAGCATTTAAACTCAGCCACAGAATTTTTGCTCAACCACACTATGATGCAGCCTCTTCATTTTAAGCTATCCAAGCATATTCAGAGGTCTTGATACACAACTCAACATATTCCTGCAAAGACAGAAGGTTTACTTTGAGATAAAGAACAGGAAGATGAAATCTCAAAACATAATCAAAGAATACTCCGACGTTTCCATTCTTCCTCCATTAAGCTACTTTCTTCTACAATATTATCTCCAAGGGAGAGGTGCCTTAAGTCTACGTGAAAGCAAGTGACCTTGTTTTAGCAGCTAAGCATGGTGATCACCAGTTTTAGCCACCATGAAACAGACTCCTCAACCAGCTCGGGAACCAAGCCAACCTCACCAAACAAACCAGATTTAAGAACACTGCAACTCTAGCATTTTCCTAGTCTGTGCTAAACTAAGCAATCACAGCAGGACTTAATATAATACAGCTAGCAATATTACTATTTTAATACTTTTTAATACCTTTACAGTGTTACTTTTTGAAAAGAGAGAGGAGAAGTAGAGGAAGCTCTATGTGAGAGAGAACACTTGTCTCACCTGAGAAACTACACAAAAGCTCTCAGATGTTTTCCTGCGGAGGAATACAAAAGCAGATGCAGGATATAAAACTGAAGTGAAAGCTCTACCTTTCATTCTGAAAATACTATTCAAGTGATATTTCCACAAAGGATGAAGTCACAAACTGGGCTGGTTACACTCTATCCTTTTTGTCTTCCCGCTCGATTTCTAAATTGACCCTCAAGCGATGCAAGTGAAACGTGTTGAAATGACCACCAATTCTATTTGCGAACGGGTTAAAAAAAAAAAAAAAAAAAAAAGTACAGATATATTTTGAAACTTTCCAGGCTCTAAGCCTGATTTCTTAGGAAATTAAAAGTGCCAACTGGCAGAGTTCACAGTGTAACTCAGGAAGCCTTCAGAGAAGGACAACAGGACAACGCTGGCCTTGCATTTAGGAAAGGAAGTCCTTTGACACCAGAGACAGCTTGTGCTGAAACACAACGGGCAGCAAAGCATTAACACCTCCAGCATCCAACTTTAATGCATTAATGGTTACAGTCACCCTTGCCAACCCCCAAGCAACATTCTAAGTGATACTCCAGCGTAAAGTGGATAAAAATGCTATCAAGGAAGAGCTGAATAGAAAGCATTCTTATGGAAAAACTTACATGCTTTCTAATAAAGAGTGAGAAGCACTCAGAAACAAATCTTGTGCCACGCTGTACCTGCTAGGAGTAAGGCTATAAAACCTGGAGCAAGACATAAAACAAGGAAGACGCAAAATGAGCTTATTAGCACCCTTTTGAAAGTTTTGGGTTCTTTGCTTCTCTACTATTTTTTAAAGTTGAAGAAAGATAAAACCATTGTGAAAATCAGGTCCCTGTGGTATTCTTGCTATGGCCACAAATGGTAATCCAACATGCAGAGAGAGGTTTCAGAGATTTTAGTCCATATCTCCAGGCATAAACTGTGTTTTAGCCTGCTTGTAGGATTTACCACTGTGGTAAGAATACATTTTTTAAAGAAAAGGCAAACACTGCTATTTACATAGAAAACACGTTTCCCTGCCTACTGAAACACAAGCTCTTAAAAAAAGGGGTTTTATTGAAATGTAAGTATAATAAAGCAGTGATTCAGTAGACCTCAGGTATTCATGGCAGCACATTTTACTTCAGAGGTTCTTTGTTTTGCTTTATCATTCTTGACATTTCATATAGCACGTTATGAGCTTTTGCAGAGGAACAGCATTTTTATCACAGCAGCAAATTGCAGGGGTGGGAGAGGCTGATGCTAAATATTATTAAAAGATTTTCCTTTCCAAAATAAAAAATAAATGCAAAGGCATAAAGCCATCTGGAAGCACAAATCCTTTAGAAAAACATCAGAAAGAAATGAGGGATATTCCGATATTTAATAAGAAAGTCACCTGCGCACCCCTCTGTTAGTGCTACTTCATATACAGGTCTTCAGTGGTCAGATGAAACGCTGCACCGTGATTTAACAAGACAGTACATATTGTTTAGAAAACTTTCCAGATTTCTGGCAGTTCTACACCAAAAAACACCAGCTGACACGACTACAGCACAGTTTTGCATGAACAATGCTAAGGAGTTCTAAACACCCACACCACAGCCAAAATCAGATCTTATTTAAAATACAGACATTAATATTCCCTTTTGTAGCAACGCTGAGATTAACATTACTTTCAAATTTTGATAATGACAGCTTCTGGAAATTATTTGTTGCTCTGCCTTTCTGGCCCTTTTGGTGACTGGTTTGATATATAAATGGTTAGCAGATCTATACACTCTGAAATTCTTCCCAGCAAAAAACATGCTTCTTGTTTGGCTTCATAACTGTCAGAGGCATGTCCAAAGTATCAATACTTTTTAAACTGGATTTATGCTGGGGAAAACCTCTACAAGGTCTTTTTGGTTTGGTTTTATGGCATTTTTTCTTTCTTACTTTCTAGTGGTTTCTCCCCGTCTACTTTCATTTTCCATCTGCACAAGTGGCACGCTGTGTCTATTTGTTACTTCTTTCATGGATCCATTTTAATGGCACACATGCTTTCAAATTTCCTTCCTTTATCAATTAACATACTTTATCTTATGCCCTTTTCCTGCCAAAAACCCTACACTATTCAAATGTTCTTCACTCTGCGTGTTTCACAGGCAATGAAGCTAGCAGTTTCCTTAAAAATATCATGTTAATAAATCCCCAAGTAACTAATTGATACAAAGTGTTTATACTGAGCCATTGGATTACCAGGGTGAGTACTGGCACCACATAATTTAGTCTTCCAAAAATCCCAGATACTCAAGTTTTGGAAATTCTTGTATTGACCTAATAAAATAATATTGACCAATAAAGAGGCCTGATCCTCTTCCTGTGGAAATCAGTGACAGACTTGCCACTGACCTCAGTAAGAACAACATTCCAACACCACTCAGCCAAGGCTTTAAAAAACGTGTTTCTACCCCAAAATTAAATCCCTCGGGTGTGCAGCAGGAGATAAAACCACTTTGCACTGAGATAGCACTTTCTGTTTCAATGCCTTTTACAACTGATTATGCCTTCCAATTCCTTCAGTAAGATAACCGCATGGTACTACAGACTGGAAGATCAGCAGAGTTGCTGTCGTTTGCTCAGTGAAGCATGGGTGAAATTCCAACACCCGGCCCCTGAGGGTCCCTGCCCCTCTGCTGCTGGGAAGAAGTAAGCTCACAAGTCTCTGTAACTAATCACCATTTCTCTTCATGAGAACTGAGCCACAGCTCCATAATCCTTTGTTAACATCCGCATCTGTGATCTGATTCCACAGAAGAAAAAAAGGTTATTGTTTTACTGTTCAAGGCCCAATCCCAGTCTGTTGAACCTGTTTCGCATATCAGTGTCCAAAAGCTTCTCCAAGCCAGCTGGGCAGAGCTTAGTCAGTGTTTCTAATCCTAAAGCACATTACCAGACTCAAACCGCCTTTGAAGTAAAGAGTCCCAATGCCTGGGCAAAGGACCTGTAACCAGCATCTGAATTTTCCCTCTTACATATGGGCTCTTCCTCAGACCTACCCCCTCCTTTTGGCTTGCCACCAACTTTGGCTACAGTCAGCAGAAAAAGCAGAGTGTTTATTTTTAATGCATGACCAGCAGCAGGTCCCTGCAAACCACCGAGACATATCAAGCCTTAACACTCACTCCTTTTTTGCAAGCCTGTCATTGTTTCCATTCTTCCTCCCCATTTCCTCTAAAAAAGAAGTTCTTTTAATCTACTCCAGTGCTCACAGTACGCCTCTGTGATGTGCTTCATAGCAAAATTCCAGGCTGGCCCCTATATTGTATCAACCTTGTTTGCAAGTACCTGCATAGAAGAAACACTGCTGCTGCGATCCTCACGGGTCCTGACTCTCAAACCACACAAGTGCGAGGTCTTGCTTTAAATTACCTAGTGTTCCCATCATCAGCAACAGATCTGCAGCATTTGAAAAGAGGGTGTGGTTCAGAGCTGATTGCATTAGTGTTAACTGAGTTCACACACCTGAATCTTGTGGCCACTTCTGTCTTATTAACAGCATCAGGATAGCTTCAGTGTTAGCACTTAAAAAGGTATCTGGAAACCTGTTTGAGCAAAGTGGCTATCTATTAGTGCTACAGCATAGACAAGCCTTGCTCGTGTCCAGACTTACATAAACACATGAGATAAAACAGATTTCACATTTGACACGACCTGTGCTGTATCCTGGGCTTCCCACTGGTTTTGTTCAGCCACTGATACCACCGAATCTTCAGCTTTTTTTTAAGAACACTTCAGCTTTCTACTGCTAAAGCAAGTTCTTGACCATTTTCTCATCCTACCCGCTGTAAGAAGCCCACAAGCTTCAACAAAATTGCCAGCAGTTGGAGGATATCTTCCTACAGTTGATAGATAAAAATGTTAATTGTGTGCCTTCTTTTCCCCCATTAATTATACCAATGTCTTGCGTTCCTCAGATACCTGAGCTGAGTCACAGTTAGTGAATTGCTTGGAAATGCCTCACTTGCTCTTGCTTTTCCACTTTCAACTCCTCTTTATTTCTTGCTAATATACAAAAAGCACTGGTTTGTTTGCATACTTGCTCTCCGGCTATTGTGGTGTGCTCTTATTTTTAAATACGACAGAATTTTGACTTGAGTATCCTTCGAACATATGGAACATTTTGAGTTCTGGAGGGCACAGTTGTGGTCAGAAAGGTTTGTTTTCCTTCGTTTGATGCACGTGAGTTATCCGTTACAGTGAGGCATATTGTATTGACAATTGAATGGGCCCTGTTAAGACATTCATGCCCTCGGGTGCGTGGCAGAACTGGGGCTGGATCTGCCAAATGAGATATTGCTGAAGGGCACACAGAACTCTGCTGCTGTCCAGAGAGGAACAGCGGATGGGAAATCAACAGACACGCTCATGGTGGTTTTGTTTTATAGTTTTGGTCTTAACTACAACAGTCCAAATGCCTGACTGTACTGAGAGAACCTCTGCAAAGTTCCCAGCCTAGGAACTGCTGCGTGACACCCACTTAAAACCCTTTGGCTTTGGAGAGAAAATAGGGAAGAGGCCTTAGACTTTGTCTGGTGATTATGAAAGGAATGGGACAGGTGCTAATTTCATTTAAACAAAGTAAGACAAAGCTTTTCTCCAAAAAATTTGAATCGGCGTCTCTTCCAAGCTCCGCTGGTTGCCCAATGACACTGCTGTTTGAATTACAGTTGCCAGTAGCACAGGGGAACTGCTGCTACACTCCAAGTCAACTCAGCCTTTGCGGTGCTGAGGAGGGGGTGGAGGTGAATTGTGAAGGTTTTCACAGGCAAGATAATATCAAAATAAATAAGCTAAGGGTAGCCCTGATTTCTAACGGCTTCCTCCTTCCCCAGGCCTGAGGTAAGGAGAGGCTGGGCAAGGAGCCAGGCAAGACTCCGAATCCCTGCAACCAGAGCCTGCTGAAGTCCTTGAAAGACAATATAAAGGTATTTTTGTCTCAGCCATCTGAGACAGCCCCAGAACTCCATTCGGAGTATGGAATGAATTTCTCTGTAGAAAGAGCCCAAGAATCATGGACTCGCCTTATTATTTAAGGAATATATTGGGAGTCACTTATCCAAGGCTCTTAAACTCAGCTGGACACTGTACTACCACCTTGAGTGTTGAGAATGCCCCAGTGCATTGCTAGAGACTTTAGGCATTTATTTTTCATATTAATACAGAGAGTGAAAACATTCTTCAGAGTCCATAATACACTGTAAATTATTAAGTAATACTGGCAGCTTAAAAATTGCATGGGCTGGGTCCTGGAGCTTTATAGCTGGAAGGACTAGAGCTCCTTCAAACACAGGAGCTGGAATGAACTCAGGTGACGTCAACAGAGACGTACAATAATTCAGTATGCTGAACCAGTTGCTCTTTTTTCTTTCCCTTATTCCACATAAAACTCCTGAAATCATTCTTGCTATACAATGTAAATCAGAAACTATTTAAGAGAAACAATGGATGTGAAAGTGAATAACACAAAATATTTTAAATGTGCCAATAGGAGCTTCCCACACTGATATTACCAACATAAAAAAAAGTTGCGGTCCATTTATTTAGATGAAATAACATTGCATTTAAAGGGGAAGTTCAAAAGGAGGGATACTTTAATTGAAGCAAAGGATTAAAGTGAAGAAATGGAAAATTCTGATTGCCAAAGAAACAGTTTCACTATGAGCATAAACATACACAACAGCCTATAGGCTATGGGAAATTTTCCCAAAAGAGGATGCAGAAAAGCACATTATTTGAGGCATTTGACGTTCATCTGAATTGAATGCTTGTAAATGTACCACGAAGGAAACACTTTCCCTTGTAGTGGGGGGAATATTATAAATAACTTTTCCACACCAACTTTCTATTGACAAGAAGATACACAGTGACATGAAATTAAGAGAGCCTGGCCTAAACTTCCCATAAAACAAAAGGAGTCACCGTGTTTTATACAGATCAGGACATATATATCAGTTACCCGACAGCAAGCTGCTTTTTATGACATTTTGCAGTTTGTACTGATAACTTAATAGACACTGGATAAAGTTGACTAGGGATTTATCGCCCTCTTGTGAATAGGAAAAAAGGTGCAATCTTTCAGAAAATGAATGTGCAGTTGCTGCTGCTACTGAAGAACCCTGTAGTATAAACACATCTGTACAATAAACATAAATTCGGATTACTGAAGGTAGAACCACTCATTAATGTAATAATCTATACTAATTTTATCAGAAAAGGAAAAATTGCAAAATGAAAAATAATTCAAATTCAAAGCAGACCAAGCTTCCACAAAACCACTGCCTACATCACTGATTTCAAAAGGCACAGACAAGCTCAAAGGTGTGCTAACCCTCCCCGACTGCAGTCCCAAAATATCCTTCCATTTCAAAGGGAGCAGGAGGATGAAAACACCTGGTTTTGCCATACAGAAGAGGCGGCCTTTCAGCTACAGTGAATACACATGGATCTAAGTCCAACTTTGTAGACCCCAGTGAAGTTCCCAGAGTCAGGACTAGGTGTGTTTTGATCCAGCAGTCCAAAGCAGCTCCAGAAGAAATCAGGCAAACTCAACTCAATTCATAATGAGGAGCGAGAATAACACTGTCTTACAGCAGTCAGAGAGCTTCTGCCTTGCTTATGCTGCATTCCCTAATTTATAATAAACAAAACATAAATCCTATTCAAATGAAAGCACCACCAAGTCCTACTAGCACAACATAATAACCACTTTCATGGAAAGCTATGTATTAATACCACTTAGCATAATAATATTTAAAATGATACTGCAGTAAAGAATACAAATTCACCTAGGTCTTTCCTGTTCTTAGCAGTGACACGTAATAAACGCAGCTTTATAGCTACTGTATTTAAATGCAATTAGTTCCATACGTTTCCAGCTTAATAAGAAATAATACATATTCATTTCTGCTCATTAACAGTCAGTATATAACTCTTAGCTAATGAACATTCAATTATGCTCCCTGAATACATTGTGAGATAAATTCTCTTTTTGTCACTCATATCAGTTCACTTCAATTCAGTTGCTTCTAATTAAAATTCTTTTGCCTCATGTAGACAAAACTGGGTTTTTTGGAGTCCCTGGAGACTTCTTTAAGAGTTCTGTTTTATCTTTATGTACAGTCAGCTCCCTAATTAATGCTTTAAATAGGGTAAACTTTACTGAGGCTCCTGGGTTCAGTTCAAAGGAAAAAAAAAAAAAAAAAAGTTAATTTTATATCTCATTCTCACACAATTCACTGGAGTCTCTCTTTTTCCTGTAAATATACTTTTTTCTTTTGTCTTCAAGTGAATTCAATAATCAAGGAAGGTGCCAGTTTGAGAGCATTGGGAGTTGTAGATTCCCCATCATCAGTCTAGAGTTTGCCTTACCCAGAGAGACAGAAGAGAAATTCTTGTCAAGTTATTGAGTTCTGCAGCTAGCTCAGGTGAGGAACTTTTAGAGGAGAATTCTCCAAGGGGACATCCCCAGTGGATTGCTTGAGATAATAGTACCTTTATTTTCTCTCAGCATCAGCAAGACCCAATGCTATTTTTCCTCTAATTTGTAACAGAGCCAGCTCAGCAATCTATCTGCCTGTTTAGGACCAAAAATCTAACACAAATCCTACTTACTCCACTGGGACTAACAACATGCAAGCACATTATTTACTTAAGTGCCTCCCTTTGCAGAGGTCATTATCAGCTATGACTTACCAGCCGAAGTGACTAGGTTCTTGCCTCTGATTTTACTTGCTTTCTGTCCATTATGCAGTGCAAAGAGAAAGGAATTCAACTGAAGCATCTTCAGGGGACTCTCAGCAAGAGGTTTTCCCCTCTGGTGCAGCATCCTAAGACATATTCCTGCACTATTTTACCTATACCCATGGGCCAGATTCTCATTCTTAACAAACTGGGGGCAACAACCTTGCTTTAATAAAAACAACTGGAAACAACTCTCAAGTGGAGTGAAGTATTTGGAAACTTAGCAAACAAACACTGTGTGAACCCTACGTGTACCAAGATAAGGGATGTAACACCAGCACAGAAAGTCTAACAATTAGGGAAGAAAGGAAAGAGTTTCTATAAGAGAAAACACCTTAGGAATACCCAGGAAGTAAGCTTAGCTTTAGGGGTGTTTCAGTTCTATTTAACATTTTAGACAAGCTCAGAATCAAAAAGGAGGCCTAATAGAGGGTGGAAGAAAGGACAGGTGGACTGGGCAGAAGTCTGAGCTGCCAGGAACCACATCAGGCAGGCAAAAGCCCAGAGAGAACTGTATCTGGCCAAGGACATCAAAGACAATAAGAAAAACTTGTACAGATATGTCAGGGAAAAAGGCAAGACTAGGGAGGCTGTGGGCCCTCTTCAGAAGGAAACAGGAGACCTGGCCACCCAGGATATGGACAAGGCTGAGCTACTGAATGACTTTTTTGCCTCGGTCTTCACCAGCAAGGGCTCTAACTGCACTGCCCATGTCACTAAAGGCAAAACCAGGGGTTCTGAGAATGGGGAACTGCCCACAGTAGGAGAAGATCAAGTTCGAGACCACCTAAAGGTGGTAAGTGAAGGTGCATAAGTCCACGGGACCTGATGAAATCCGTCCATGGGTCCTGAAGGAGCTGGCAGACCAAGTTGCCAAGCTGCTTTCCATCATATTTGAGAAACGGTAGCAACCTGGTGAAATTCCTGCAGATTGGAAAAAAGGGAAGATAACCCCAATATTCAAAAAAGGGAAAAAAGAGGACCCAGGAAACTCTAGGTCAGTCAGTCTCAAGTCTGTGCCTGGTGGTATCATGGAGCAGATCCTCCTGGAATTCTCTGCTAAGTCACATGGATAATACGGAGGTGACTGGAGACAGCCAACGTGGCTTCACCAAGGGCAAATCCTGCCTGACAAATCTGATGGCCTT
>VZRU01012340.1:11292-70367 GCA_013398155.1 Pedionomus torquatus
AGGGAGGAAGGGAGGAAGGGAGGAAGGAAGGAAGGAAGGAAGGAAGGAAGGAAGGAAGGAAGGGAGGAAGGGAGGAAGGGAGGAAGGGAGGAAGGAAGGGAGGAAGTGGCTGCGGACTTCAGTTAGAAGCCACTGGTGAAGAGCTTTTCATTGTTGTCACGTCAAACACCCAGCTTCTGACTCTGTCTTACCATGAAGCATCATTTATGAATGAAGACATCTCAACATGTCACCTAGACTGAGAAATCTTTGAATCCAACACTGTCCTTACACTTCTAGTCATAGTATAATCCTGTATAATCTAACCAGTAGAGATCCAATGTTGGGTTTTGCTTGGGCAATTTCATATTTTAAGTCATCAGTGCTCCTCTCATAAGGTGGCAGAAGCTGACTGGAGGCATCCGTGTAGAGCTAACCCCCTTTGTCATACCCATTGTCTCTGGGTAGAGTCAAAGGGCTGGGTTAGTGCTGCATACCCGTCAGATAGACCCAGACACACGACTGTCACACTGGGCACAAAAGCATGTGTGAGATGATGAGCATTGATGAAACTATCTTGTTTCTGCACTGAGGGGTTGGGTACTTGTGGGATTTAAAGTGATGGGGGCTCCATGGCGCTCAGGTGTGACCAATCTTCAGGTCTCCGGCAGACGTCTGAATGCCCTGGAAGGAACTGGCTGTGACATGAGCTGTTGTGATCTTTTATGTCTCAGAGCACTGGAAGGTCACAGACGTTGCAATGCAGAGCTCAGGATCTCAACCTTTTTTGACATATAGGCTGACTCTGCACTAAGACCTGAGGCAGGTACTCTTTCTTGTCTTCTTTTTTGACTTATACTAGTCTCTGAGTGGCTTTTTTTTTTTTTTTTTTTCTTTCAGCTGCTTATTTTACTGTCATGTGAAATGTTCCTTGATCAGACTGACCAGGTTTTTCTTTTGTATATTATGCTTTCACCTTTCTGCATTTTTGACAATGAGGCGAGGCTATAATTTTTGCTTTTCCATTGATGTGTATGCCCACATTTTCACTGACCTCATCTTGCTTCCGAGAACTGAGCCCTATAAGTGCATTGGGGTTGACCCCAATGAGCCAGTAAGTTGTAAGAGTTCAGATCATGGGATGGATGACACAGGGAGCAGGAGTCATAGCTCAGAGTCATAGCTCAGGAAAGGAGGAGAGCTGCTGCTGCAATAAAGGTTGGATACCTTAGTTGTTGTGCATGTCACAAATTTTCACATGGGGCAAGTCATCTTTGTTCCCTGCAGTTTGAAGTTGGCGCAGATGCTGGCTCTGGGGTGATGGCACATCCCGGTCCAGTGCTGGATGGGAATTGATGCCTGAAAGATGGTTGCATTAATAAGAACCATTGTTGGAGCCTGTGGCTTACGCAAGGTGTCCCTGAGAAGAGGGTGTGTGGTGGAACTGAGCACGTGCTTGTAAAACCATCAGCAACCCTTGGGAAGACTCAAAGATAGAATCATTTGCTCTCCACTGCTGCTTCTCAGTAGAAGCTTGAGTTTGTCCCAAGAGCAAGTGTGTGGTGAAGTCAGGTGTCTTTCTCTGGCCTGAATGGCAAGGGTAACAGGGCTGCATCCAGACCTGCAAGCTGGGGCAGTGGGAGCCTGTCTGCTGTGTGCAGCACCAGAGAGATGGCCCATGGCTGAGCACATGAGATGTAGAAGAGCATGTTTTGCCCCTCCATCTGTCAGTGCCAGAAGACATTCCTTGAGGAGGGCCTCACAGTCTGCCCTTGCAGGAATGCTGTTCATTACTGGTGTAGGTGAACAGAAGGATGGTACAGCGCTCCTTCCCCTTTATGAAGGATTCCTGCAGTGGCCTTACAGACGTGGCTGTTGCTGGTCGTCTGCCTCAACTGTATTCTGCACATTCTCTACTCTGTCCATACACAGAAGTGCACAAAGTGCCCTCTGAATCCAGCATGCCCCAGGAATGACAAACCATGGACTTGCAATGGTGGCACCATTCTCTATGCCAGGAGACTGAGTGTCGGTGCAGTTCTGAGAGGGAGCTTTGTGGGGGCTGGGGGGTGAAGATGCAGGCTGTGACCTGGCATTGTCTGTCTGTGTGGAGGGTCTCAGCAGGGGCTGGGCAGGTAAGGATGACCATTCCTGATGCTTTGCTTGGTGGTTCAGCTGGAGTACACACAGGAGATGGGCGCAGATGAACCCAAGAGCCAAGTGGTGAAAATGGCAGGGGAATTCAAGCTTAAAGTTATCAGCATGATCATGGTGACAGGACAGCTTCAGATGCAGCCTACATATCTCTCCAAATACTGAATGTACCATCTGAGTGTTTGATTATAGAAATAATCTTTCTTTGTGTTGTTTTGGTTTTAGCTTTTTAGCCTTTGGGAGAAAAAATACTTCCATTAGATTACAGAAATGAGTGTCTGTGTGTATGCAGATGGCTGCGATCCACTGTGAAAACTTATGCTGGAAGAGTTGGCAACAGAAGAGCTTTGCCTTCTATTTTAGGTTGACAAAGATGTTATGAATGGTTGAACAGTTCCAGAGCTGGTTGGCTTTGAGGTGGGACAACCAAGGAAAATACTAGGTTAGCCAGGTGAGAGTGTGGCTTGGAGTGGTATGACTTGCACAGGCCCAGGGCGAGGCCAGGCATTTTGCTTTAAAATATGGTTTAAAGCTGTTGTCCCACCCACTAGCAGTTACTGCCTGGTCTTTTCCATGAAAAGATGAATGTTGGGACCTTACTGCTGTGCCCTTGGTTCTGCCAACCTCCTTGAATTTCTTCTTTCTGTTGGAGAACCATTTTTGCTCTCCTTTTCTGGATGCTACAGGAGGTGGATGACTCCACCTCTCCAAACCCTACACAGGCTCTGAGCTCCAGTAAAAGAGTGGGCAGTGGGGGAGGTAGAAGCAAAGGCTTATTTTTGCAGGGTGCCACTCTAGGTGGTGTATTTTAGACAGATAAAGTCTGTTGCTCTGCCAAATGCAAAATTAAATGTATACCCCCACCCCCCCAACCTCACAAAATTATATTTGTATTTTGATTTCTTTAAAATTACTGTAGTCTCCATCTGGTAGTGTCCTGCAGGACTGATCTGTATTTGTGAGGATGTTGGGATCAGCACACAGAGTACAGCCTCTTCTTGCACATCCCATTTTGGGGTTTGTTTTCTGTTTATGCCGCAGAAATAAATGAATTCACGCCATCTGCCCTTCCTTCCAAACCAAACACATTTGTGTGAGACGGGGACAGAGGGACGTGCGGAGCCGGGGAGGTTTCCAGCACACAGGCAGCAGTGTCAACATGCTGAATCCCTGCACATCCCAGGGAGAGTGGCCAGGGTGCTCTGCGCTTCCAAAGAGGTGCTAAATGATGGATGTGGGAGCCAAACTGCGGGCACCAAGTTTGGAAAATCTTGCAGGAATCTTGGCACTCGCCTCCTAGCCTTGCCTGGATATAAACAGCAGGTTTTGTCAGAAATCTGCCTACAGATTCCCCCTCTTCATTTTCTCTCTTGACTGTATCTCCAGATGAGAGCTTTAGTGCTTCACAATATTACAAGTTGGTTTTAATTCCAAATACCAGCAAGAGGTCTCTCTAACATATAGTACATTTATCAATAATATATATATATATATATATTGCTTTGGACTGTTCTAAAATTAGGTGGGTCATACCTCCTTTCTTGTATAACACTTTTCCTCATAAAAAAATTGAACACGATTTTCTTTGAGAAGGTCTCTAGTCCTGCTGAAAGGATAGGAGACCAGATTGCTGAATGCCTTGCCACCAAGTCTCTTTTCCAGGCTTCCTGAAACACCAGCGCTACAGTTGTGTGTGAGCTCTGCATATGAAAGAAGGAGAGCAAATGCCCCTGTGTACAGTTTGAAACCTGGCACTTGAGCATTTCCTCTCATCTGAAACTCCATATTTGTCTTTCCTGCTCCCTGTGTACTCCGTGTATTTCTTCTGCTGTGATGGTTTTCTCATAACCTCTTTGGCAGGCACAGGAGAAGTTCTTACAGATCAGATTGTGTTGGCACTTAGGCCCCTTGAAACATCAGCCACTCTACCTGACTTAATGAAACACATGGAACAGAAGCGGGGAAGCTGTTTACCAAAAATAGGTTTGTGCAAGTCATTCTAGTTTATATCTAGGGTTGACCCAGGGATATTTTATCCATAGAGAATAGTGTGGCCAGTAGGTCAAGGGAGGTCATTCTCCCCCTCTACTCTGTGCTGGTGAGGCCACAGCTGGAATACTGCATCCAGAATACTGCTCTCCAGTTCAAGAGAGACAGGGACCTACTGGAGAGAGTCCAGGCAGCAAAGATGATGAAGGGATTGGATCATCTCCCTGATGAGGAAGAGGCTGAGAGAGCTGGGACTGTTTAGCCTGGAGAAGAGCAGGCTGAGGGGAGACCTTATGAATGCTGATAAGTATCTGAAGGAGGATGGAACCCTACTCTTTTCAGTGGTTCCCAGTGACAGGATGAGGGACAATGGGCACAAACTGGAACGTAGGAAATTCCATTCAAAGATGAGATAAAACTTCTTTACAGTGAGGGTGACAGAGCACTGGAACAGGCTGCCCAGGGAGGGTGTGGAGTCCCCTTCTCTGGAGATTTTCAAGACCCACTTGGATGCAGTCCTGAGTAACATATTCTAGGCAATCCTGCTTTAGCAGGGGAGTTGGACTAGATGATCTCTAGAGGTCCCTTCCAACTCTGACAATTCTGTGATTCTCTTCTCTTTTTTTGGAAGAAAGACCTGGTGGATGGAGGGAGCAGAAGATGCTCTGGTCTGTCCTCAGTCTTAGGGAAAACCAGATGTGTGGGTCCTTGTCCTGTGGTTTTGTCAAAGACTTTGTGTACTCTTTAGGGCTAATCCAGGTGAGTTATAGGGACAGAGAGAAAGCTATAGGGCAAAAGGAGAAGAGCGGTTCCTGGGTGAGCTGAATGCAAGACACAGCTTGGGTACAGTGAGGGCCTAGGGCCATTCTCCAACTCAATTTCCTGTGGGTAAATTGAAACAAAATCATTCTCTGCTTCCCAGGTGTATTGTGAGATGCCCAAAGACTACAGAAATAGTGCTATGTAAGATAGGTTAATGTGTTGTTGGGTAATTTGGTGCAGAAAAAACAGGAAATAAAGATAAGCATTGTATTTGTTTTTGCGTATCTTAAGCCTTTAGAGACTCTATGGTTTGATTTATAAAAGAAACATCCACAAACCTCTTAAAGGCATGCTTTTAATAGGAATGAACTCATTAAACAGAAAAACAGCTCACATTGATTTCAGTCAAATCCTTACTAACCCAAATTAAAACAATATATCCCACTGCTTACCAAAAATTAAGAACATTAAATTTTTTTTAAATGGTTTTAATGTAAACCATTGCACTTTGCATGGGGAGATAAGCCTCAAGACCAGGATTTTTAGAGGAGCTGATCCCTGAGCAAGCCATTTTTGGGGTGGCAGCAGGAGATACTTAGTGCCTCTGAAAATGGGTTCTTAATTAGCTGCTTCTCATAAGATCACAGAAAACACGCTAGAAAAGATCTGTAGAACTGCTCTGGTTTTACTATCAGCAAATATGTATGTGTAGAGAATGGTGATATACATATATACACACGCGTGCATGTATAAATCATTGCTATGTTTTGTGCTTTTGAGGGCCATTTAACTGTAAAAAACCACTTCCTCACGGAGGCAAATGATTGAAGTGGATACACACTCAAGGGGAAATGCTTGCATTAAAGCCAATGAGAGGTTCAGATTTTTAACCAGGAGCTGTTTATTTACTCAGTCTTTTTACTTTTTTTTATATAATCCTTTTGCTATTACCAGAGTTATTTGTGCATGGACTGTGCATAATCTGGGGTTTCAGAAACTACTTATCAAAGCCATGGAAATTGAAAATTGAAGTCATGCCTTGTAAGAATACTTACAATTACAAAATGGGCATGAAGAAAGCAAAATCTGTTGAAAGGCAAAGCATTTGGATCTGACCTGTTTAGCCTTGCAAGATGTCTTTGGCTTTATTCAGCCCTTATAGATACACTATTGTGTGGCAGGGAGAAGAAGCTTACAACATCAAGACTGTTCATCATTTCTGAGAACTTTGTAGTCTTGGTCTAGAATGGGGACCAAGATTTGGAGATGTCTGGGGAAATTAAGAGATGGGGCAGTGGCTGAGAGATGTGGGGTCCCAGAAAGAAAGAGATGGGGCTGAGTATCATCACCAAGGTAGCTTGTTTGTTTCTATCTTCATTTTCCTTTCTCAGATTCCACAGTCCCATCTGATGAAGTTCACCTGTTTGTTCTTCTTTTCCAAAGGGGTATGAGCAGTTTTTCCTAAAGAAAAAAACCCTCGCTGGCTCCCATTGAAACACCATGGCTTTGCCTTGATTGTTTATCAATCTACTATTTCATATCCTGGTTTGCCTGAGCATTTTGTCTTTGGATGTCAGTGGCAGTCAGGAATGGGTTCTTCATTCAGCTCCCCAGGATGTGTCTGTTCTGCTGTGGGAATGGCAGATATATCCCACAAATATGTTTTCTCTAGATGAACAAGAGCCTCTACTTCTCCGTGTGGGTGGTTTGCAATGAACATTATAGAATCGCTGAATTGTCATGGTTGGAAAGGACCTCTGAGATCACAGAGTCCAACCATACACAAAACCACAACCCACTCCCTACCACTAGAGCATGCCCTGAAGTGCCACATCTACTCATTTCTTAAATACCTCTGGGGATGGTGACTTCACCACCTCCCTGGGCAGGTTGTTCCAGTGCCTGACCACTCTTTCAGTCAAGAAGTTGTTCCTAATATTTAGTCTAAACCTCCCCTGCAGCAACTTTAGGCCATTTCCTCTGATCCTGTCATTATTCACTTGGGAGAAGAAGCCAGCACCCACTTCTCTACAACCTCCTTTAAGGTAGTTGTAGAGGGCAATGAGGTCTCCCCTCAGCTTCCTCTTCTCCAAAATCATAAAATGGTTTAGATTGGAAGTGATCTTAAAGATCATCTAGTTCCAAACCCCTGCCATGAGCAGGGACACCTCCTGGTAGGCCAGGTTTTTCAAAGCCCCATCCAGCCTGGTCTTCGCTGTAATCCTCTCTCTGTGCCCAGCAAATATGAGTCCCAACAACTACAAATCTTCTTGTCCCCTATTGCAAAGGCATGAGGAAAGGGAAAGAAGCTTCACAGATGCAAAGTCAGACCGCTGAAAGGGCTTTCACTTTCTCCATGAGCACTTTTAGGAGAGGACAAGCCTGCTCCTGAGCAAAGTCAGGCAGTGAAGAAAGCCTCATGAATACCTGTTGGAGGTTGGATGCAAATCATCTTGTGTTTTGCAGGTGGGAAGGTGGCCAGTCTGGTTCCTTGGGAGAGATTTGAGTATCACAGGTGTGGAGGACAGACAAGGAGGTGATTCCAAGCCACTGATGCAGGAGATCGAATGAGGATGGTGAGAGGATGCAATGAACCAGTGGGGAGGATAATGTCATTGCCAGGGCTGAGGGGAAGAGATTGTGATAGAAAGCTTAATGAATTAGAGTATTTGCTCTTTCCTCGCAGGTCTGGGCAACTGAATGCATCTGGAGCAGGAAATTTGCCTGTCACTCAAGAGCTGTGTTTGTGACACTTAATAAAGGTGGAAGTGAGGCTGGCTGAGATTATTCTGAATTTCCATACTTATCATAATTCAGGTGAGCATCAGAAATTTCAGAAAGACACCATCCCTTTGCCCTTGCCTGTCCATGTGGCACATGCATATGCAAAAATGCATATTCCCTAGAGAATTCACAAATTGGATAAAAGAGAAGAAAAACTTTGATTTTTTTTTCTTCTTCCATTCACAGTGCTAATCACTATGGTATTTAACTGCCAATTTGTTAGGCTTGTATAAATCATCATTGTTTTTGTAACAGCCTCCTGGGGCAAGTTTTGTCTAATTTATTTGGGCTCTCACAGAGGGAGTAACACCTGGCAGGCAGGAGCGGGCTGGGAATCAAGACCTGAGGGTGCTGTACTCTGGTAATCCCTGCTGCCCCCCAGGTAGAGGTGGGCAAGGGAAGTATGCCGTGGCATGTGTTGTCTTTTTCTGTGGGAGAGCCAAAAATCATGGCCCACTGTGTCCTCCTTCCTGGGCTGCAGCACTGTATGGCTTGATGGTTTCAGGGAAACATGGTGTGATGGGAACAGCACAGTGTCCGGCTCCTGCACAAAGCTCCCTGGACCTATGAACAGAAAGAGAAAGTGGCAGCACAGGAAGGATGCAAAGGGCACGATGCGGAGATGGGGAACGTTCCCTGTGAATGCACGGCATGGACTTAAATCCTACCCAAATGAAACATGAAGCTAGCTAGCAGCAAGCATAGCTAGCAACAGCATTCCTTATCCTCATATGAAACCAGCAGACTAACTTTCCTTTGCTGACTTGATGCCTCACTTTTGTCAGACTCTTTCTTTTGGGTAGCTACCACTTATTTTTCTTCCTGTGTTTTCATCTCTATGTCTCTTGTAACCTCTGTGCCAGAGGAATTGATAGAAGTGTCTTGTGCTGTTTGTGCCTGCTCTACTTTTAAATGATTCTCTGAAGTCTGGGAGCAAAATTCTGGTATGTTCATAGATATACGTACAGGGTGTCCGGGTGTCAAGGGATTTGAGAACTTGAAAATACTTGGGCTAGCTCAAAGGTAATCCTTTGTATATTAAAAGCAGGAACCCTGCCAGGCCACTTTGCATAACATGCTATATAATCTGTGAAGTAATTCCAAGGTGCCTGTTGCCATGGCACCTCTTGGAAAAGCTTAGCAATATTAACAGGAAAAACAGTGGTGCTGGATTAAAGCAAGAATTGCGGCTCTGGGCTCGGGTATGGAGTTGCTGTACCTCAGCTGACCGTGTACTGAAGTGCACAAGGCTATGATTCTGACTCCATCACAGATGCATGTCAAAACTCACCTTTTTAAGCCTGTTGCACTGAGCTTTTAATTCGACCTTGCCTCATAACTCAAACCCACCCACCAACAGTTGTGTTGCTTGACTGGGGCTTGCAGCAATCCATCTACTCTTGGTGACTTGGCTGTGTCTCTGCAGTGGGTCTGAGTTCACAGTGGAGCTGCTTTTGTGGCTTGGGTAACTCCCAAGAGGTGGGATTCAGCTGACCAAGTATAGGTATGTGCTTCTGAGCTGGTCTTCCATTAATTAAGAATGGAGAGGAATTGACTCCTCTGGGTATGGCATACTTCATTCTAAAGTAAATCTTTAATATAAGCTACCTCAAATATATCCTAAACCCAGTTTTTCTTCCACTGCCTCTGAAGAAAACTTGGAATCATTAGCTCTGTTACAGACATTTCCACAACTCAGTTAACCAGATGGAGGCTTTTAGTGTAATTTGGGATGCCCTAGGGACCTGAGACAGCTGCATGGGGTTGGCAGGGATGACATGAGGCCAGTAGGAGACACATGTCTTTCAGGAGTGGCAGCTGGAGGCCAGGTTGCAGAGAGCATCTTGAATGACACTAAATGCTGATTGCTGGAAACTAAATAGGGTCTTTAGGGTGGGGTACAGCTCCAGACTAAGACATTTAAAATTAGGTATCTTTAGGTAAGTGCCTGCATATGAACTAGGTCTCTAAGCACTCAGGATGAATCATAAGAACTCATGTCCCACTGTACCCACCTGGTTTCCAGCTGCTGTTCCAGAAATACGTAAATGTGTGCATCATATCTGTGCGTGTTTCAGACACCCTAGGGTGTATCAAGTAGCAGAGGACATCCTAATGAACTGAACGCTGGACCTAATCAATACAGTCAGTGGATCCCAGGGAGTAATTTATTTCACCTCAAAGCAGACACCCAGTTGATGGCCAGTTGAATAACTTTTCAGGGGCCGTTGACCTTGAAATCACTCTTCGTTGATGTCAGGTGAATTTTAACATCTTGGGCTCAATTCAGTGGCCCACCCATAAACATCTATGGTTTCTGAGAGGCTCTAAGGTATCTGAGACATCTACATGGGGTTGGCAAATGCAATGCATACCCTATGGGAGACCTGTGCCCTTCTGAATGAGTAGCTAAAGGTAACCAGCAGATATAGTACCTTAAGGTGTCTCAAATGACTCTAGACATCTATCTTCAAGCAACTGCGTAAATGTAGCCACTAAATGTCTGAGTGTCTAATTGAATCTTTCTCTTTAAGACAGATGCAACAAATGTCACTCTACATTTTTCTTTCCTTATTTATACTGGGCTTCCTTTATATGATGCTCGCGCTAATGGGGAACTTTTGGCACTGCAATGATTGCAAGAGAAAAATAATACCACATTGGAGGCAATCTACTCTGATGGATATCCCTCAGACCAGACTCTACACCATACTCCCATGTGGAGAATGCCTTTCCAGTAGAGCCTAAGCCTCTTGGGACTCCCCAGCCACTGCTAAGAAAGACTCAGTTAACTTCAGAGAGCATGAATTGATTTGGTAAAGGATCTTTCAGGCACCTGGTTGTTTGCCCAACTTTTCAAAAAAATAGTACTATGTTGCCTGTGAACTCCTTCGATATAATAAGAAACAGTACTTCAGCTGCCAGAGCCCAAACTCCTTCGTGCACTTCATCCCAAGAGAGACTACATTCTGCATATCCCTGGGGTGGCAGTAAAAGCACTACTGTTTCCAGGGAGTGAGATTCATCTTAGCTGACTTCTGCTATCTAAAACCCACCCAGAGCTTGTCCAAATTCTTTTACAGTCACTGTAGCTGGAAAACATTGATCATCCTGTTCTCAGCCCTAGTTACTCCCTTGTGGAATGAATGCAGAAACATTTACTGCTGTCTCTGGTTTGTTCTACTTTTACAAACCAGTAAAGTTTGTAAAAGTATATATGACCAATATATTGCTGATAGTTTGTGAGAGAAGTTGGGAAGATTCAGTTGTCGCCAACTCATTTATGCTTTTTTGACATGGCTGGCAACACAAGTTTTGCCAAAATGTACAAAGGAAAACATCTTTGGGTCTGTCAGAGGTGGAGACAACACATCAAATATCTGCTCAGATAGGGCTACAGCTCACTGTCTGTGCAATTACCTCCTGTGACCATTTGTGGTTGTTGCCCAGTCTTGATTTGCTGCCAACCTGCCAACTGTCTCCTTTATCTCAGACTCATTCAGCTGTATTTCATCGCCTTCCAAAGAAAAGGCTTTGATCGCAGTTTGGACACTGAAGAAGAAAAAGCAGCTGTGTCAGGCTCTTCTCTGCTACTTTGGCTTCATAACATCGCCCTCACACATGGCATTTCATCTTTGGCCAGTAGCAGAGGGAAGCTGCTCGGGAGCTGGTCTGACCCACGGTGGAGCGGTAGAGCTCAGCACACGGTGGGGTTTCTGAGGCAGGGGAACATCAGGGAAGCGGAGAAACCCACCAGGAGCCATCAGCTCTTTTGGGAGATGCTGACAAGGCCTAGGGCTTGCCAGACCAACAACCACCACCTCCACACTGATCAAAACCATCCCAGGGAGCATGAGTGACCAGGACGGTGGTGACCAGAGAAGTCAAATAAGGCCTGAGGTGACAGTTTCTGTGGCAGTTGGTGTGGAAGGGTGTATAGGAAGGGTGTTCTTCACTCTACTGGTTTGAGAGGTGAGTTCAGTCTGTGGTCATCACCCTCTCAGAAGTGCCTTAACTATGATATCCATCAGCCATGTCCTCTGCACTCAGCAGAGTGGAGGTGGCAACCCAGACCAGCCTCCCAGGAAAATATGTAGCCATCCAGTTCTCAGGCTGCAGGGACTACCAGAGCTGTTTGCTGGTAATGGATGGTATCTGGGAGGTGTGATCAGGAAGATGATCTTCTCAGCCTGGTGACAGAACTACAAGAGGAGTCAGGAAAAAAAAGGAGCATCAGGGAGTCTGAGAAAGAGACAGACTGGTGGAATCATGCTCTGACCTCCCCGAGACAGAAACAGCCATCAGGAAAAAAAAGGTCAAGAGGATCCTGTACCCTTCCTCCACCAGGCTGAAGGCAGTAGCTTAAAGGAAATGAACAAATGGAGGCTAGTCCATGCTTAAGGTAGCAGGTGAACCCTCTCCTTACCAATCCCACCTTCCCAGTGCCTCTATACAAATATGAAGATCTGGGTGTGGAAAGCCAGTCAATAGATGAGGTGGATGATGGTCCCTCTACACCCGCAAGGTGTTGCCAGAAAGACCTATCCTTCATACCACAACAACCTCCATGAGGAAGAAAAGATAGATTATGTTTGTAGGTGACTCCTTTCTGAGGGAAACAGAAGGTCCAATATGCTGGACAGACCCTCTTTTTAGTGAAGCATGCTGTCTCCCTGGGCCTGAGTTAAGGACATCGCTAGGGAACTTTCCAGTCTGGTACAGCCCTTGGACTGTTACCCATTACTGCTCCTCCATGTTGGTGGTGATGAAGCTGTAACACATAGTCCAAGGGCAATCAAAAGAGGCTTCAGGGCCTCAGGATGGTTGGTACACGGGTACACATAATATGGAACAGGTTATTTTTTCCTCCCTCCTCCCAGTTTTGGGCAGTGACATTGGAAGAAACAGATGGTCCCAGTCTATTAAAAAATGGCTCCATGGTTGGTGTCACCACCAGAATATTGGGGTTTTTGGCAATGGGATGGCCTACACAACATCAGACTTTCTGGTGTCAGATGGGATTCACCTTTTTGAAAGGGGGAAGATGATCTTTGTTCAGAAGCTAGTGGGCCTCTTTGACAGAGCTTGACCTCACTCAAAGAGCATGGCCTCTTTGACCTGCTGGTCACACATCTTTTGATGCAGCCCAGTATACGGTTGGACAACAGGTCACGGGAGGTGATTCTGCCCCTCTATTCTGCGCTTGTGAGACCCCACCTGGTGTACTATGTCCAGCTCTGGAGTCCTCAACAGAGAAAGGACATAGAACTGTTGGATCGGGTCCAGCAGAGGGCCACGAAGATGATTAGAGGGATGGAGCACCTTTCCTATGAGGACAGGCTGAGAGAGCTGGGGCTGTTCAGCCTGGAAAAGAGAAGGCTCCAGGGAGACCTTAGAGCAGCCTTCCAGTATCTGAAGGGAACTACAGGAGAGCAGGAGAGGGACTCTTTGTCAGGAAGAGCAGTGATAGGACAAGGGGAAATGGTTTTTAAACTGGAAGAGGGGAGATTTAGATTGGATATTAGGAAGAAATTCTTTCCTGTGAGGGTGGTGAGGCACTGGAACAGGTTGCCCAGAGAAGCTGTGGATGCCCCATCCCTGGGAGTGTTCAAGGCCAGGCTTGATGGGGCTTTGAGCAAAGCCACCTGGTCTAGTGGGAGGTGTCCCTGCCCATGGCAGGGGGATTGCAACTTGATGATCTTCAAGGTTCCTTCCAACTCTAACCATTCTATGATTTTATGGGTACCCAGCCCCCTGAGTTGGAAGATGGGGACAGGGAGCAGAATGAAACCACCATACCAAGGAGAAACAGTTAGAGAGACAGAGAGCTGCTACACCACTTAGGCACACACAGGTCTATGGGGCCTGATGGGATCCACCCAAGGGTACTGAGGATGCTGGTGGAAGTACTCACCAAGCCACTTTCCATCATGTATCAGCAGTCCTGGCTAGCTGGGGAGGTCTCAGTTGACTGGAAGTTAGCAAATGTGATGCTCATCTACAAGAAGGGTTGGAAGACAGACTATTCCTGATAGAGACCAGGATTCTGTTGGCTTTCTTGGCCACCTGGGCACACTGCTGGCTCATGTTCAGCCAACAGTCGATCAATATCCTTTTCTGCCAGCCACTCTTTCCAAAGCTTGCTATGGGAGGTGGTTTCAAAGGCTTTACTAAAGTGCAGGTAGAGAACATCCACAGCCTTTCCCTCATCCACCAAGTGGGTCACTATCATAAAAGGAGATCAAGGTACTCAGGTAGAATCTGTCTTTCATAAACCTATGCTGACTAGCTCTGATCACCTGGTTGTCGTGTATGTGCCACACTCAAGAACATCTGCTCCATAGCCTTCCCAAGCACAGAGGTCAGAATGACAGGCCTGCAGTTCCCAAGTCCTGTAAGTAGGATTAGGAGAGTGATTGTCCCCCTGTACTCGTCACTGGTGTAGCTGCACTTTGAATACTGTGTCCAGTTTTGGGCCCCTAGATACAGGAAAGACATAGGTGCTGAAGCATGCCCAGAGAAGGGCAACAAAGCCAGTGAGGGGTCTGGAGAACAAGTTTTATGAGGAGCAGCTGAGGGAGCTGGGGTTGTTCAGCCTGGAGAAAGGGAGGCTGAGGGGAGACCATCTTGCTCTCTATATTTATCTGAAAGAAGGTTGTGGGGAGGCAGAGGTCAGTCTCTTCTCCCAAGAAAAAGGTGACAGGATGAGAGGAAATGGCTACAAGTTGCACCATGGGAGGTTCAGATTGGATCTCAGGAAAAATTTCTTAACTGAAAGGGCTGTCATTCATTAGAACAGGGAACAAATCGCTCAACCACAAAGAAGTGGTTGAATCACCATCCCTGGAGGTTTTTAAAAGATGTGTAGTTGTGGTGCTAAAATACATGGTTTAGTGGTGGACTCGGCAGTGTTAGGTTGGACTTGATGATCTTAAGGGTCTTTTCCAATCTATGTGATTCTTTGATTCTACAGTACCATAACCTTGGTAAAAAATATACACCCAATTATAATGTACGTTGACCTTCAACAACTCACTGTAGTGAAATAGTTTGTTAATGAGTTTTGTTTGAATATTTGTAGCATTTTGTCTTGATTTTGTTTGCTTCGTTCCCTCAGAATATCCCAGTTTTGTTTTGAAGCTTTCAGTCCATTTGCTTCATTATGAATTCCACTGGAAATGCAAATAATTTGATATTTTTAAATTGAAAATATATTGTTATCAATATTTGATTATTTGACATTTGCTTTCACTGGTTTTCAGCTGATGGACACTTTCCAGGGGAAAAAAGCTGATGTTAGAGAGTTTTGATTTTCTGATAGATCCATGTCCTGGGATGTGCCATAGTGCTCCAGCATGAGCCGACTCATTGCTAAATTATGAATGTTGTAATCCAGCCTGCAGGGTAAATCAGCTGCACTGCGTCTTTCAAGAGATACTGCAGCAGCTCAGGCAGCCAAAAATTTCAAAACATGTTCAACATCAGTGGTCCCAGTGAGAAACAAAAATCTTCTCACCAAAAACTTAGATTATGCAGAAACTTATTTTTCCTTCAGCGTAAATATTTTGATGGAAATTCCCTATTGCTCTCCTGAGAAGGAGATTCATTGTGGGGCTGGAAGCCACGAATAATGTTAACATATCAATGATATGATATAGAGCTTGTGTGGAATTCACTATAACTTTTCTGATTCTTCATGATGCTGCATCCAGATGTGCCAGGGTTGGTGACAAAAGTGTAATGTCTCTGCTGAGGAGCACCATACCATTGCTCTGCTAGAACATTTTTAGTACAGATCCTGAGGCATAGAATTTTTGCACATTTTCTGGTTTTCTGTTAATGAGTAGTCCTAGATTTTCATAGAACCATAGAATGGTTAGAGTTGGAAGGAATCTTGAAGATCATCGAGTTCCAACACCCCTGCCATGGGCAGGGACACCTCCCACTAGACCAGGTTGCTCAAAGCCCCATCCAGTTTGGCCTCGAACACCTCTGGGGATGGGGCATCCACAGCTTCTCTGGGCAGCCTGTCACAGTGCCTCACCACCCTCACAGGAAAGAATTTTTTCCTAATATCCAATCTAAATCTCCCCTCTTCCAATTTAAAACCATTACCCCTTGTCCTATCACTACTCTTCTTGACAAAGAGTCCCTCTCCTGCTCTCCTCTAGGCTCCCTTCAGATACTGGAAGGCTGCTCTAAGGTCTCTGTGGAGCCTTCTCTTTTCCAGGCTGAACAGCCCCAGCTCTCAGCCTGTCCTCATAGGAGAGGTGCTGTTCTAAGTAGTCTGTTTAGATTTTATCTTTGTTTTTCTGGGCATTTTAACTCCTTCTACCTCAGTTGCCCCACTCTCCTTTAGGCAATCCAGATTTGGGTCAAAGTGTTGTACAGCCCAGACCTCTCAGAGGCAAAAGCCCCATGATACTGTGGATGGAAATGTTTGTGTTCCCGGAGGAGGTCAAGGACAGATTCCACCTCTCTCTCTTTGCTATCCAAGTTGCCGAGACAGTAAATTTTAGATTTTGCTTAAATTCAGCGTAAGTGCATTTTAGAACACGGAAAAGCAGAGGGTTTATAAATCATTACGTATCACTGGGGAATATCTGATGGCTTGAGTGCTCACAACGTGGAACCTCGAAATAAACACAGAATGAAAAGCTATTTTTATGCAGAGTGGAAAGACACTGCAATATACAATAATTCCTCATGAATCATGTAATTGGCAGTTTGTAACCAAATACAAGGCATGCTATTTTGTTAACAATGTGTAGGAATTAATTTTTACTTTGATAATAGAGCATCCTACTGCAAATGTCATGTCAGAATGTTTTGCCAGTAGACAAAGGGAACTTCCTTTACTGCCAGTCAGATTTTTTTGATTTTGAACAACAGAGGAGATCACAATGCTTTGCTGTGTGCTGCCAGTAAGAATCTGTGCAATCTCAGGATTTAAGAGATAAAAAGAATTCTTGCAAGATTGGGACAAAACAAGGTGCTCTCCCATAGGAAGAGACACCAGAGCTGTCTTTTATTGTAGGTCTGTCTTGTTTTCTTATTTTTTTCTTAATTTTTCTTAACTACCAGTACAAAAAAATTTTTGCACCACTTGCAGCAGTGTATGTTGATGAATGGGAGAATAGGTTTTGGCATCCTTTTCTAGTTCATCAAACCTAGCAGTACATGATGCTTCTAAATACTGGAAAATACCGCTAATGTGCCAGCTGTGCAATGATGAATGGGAAGAATTTTTTTTACTGATTGCAGGACAAACAGCTTGAAGAAAGAAATTTGACTGCCCTTATCTTTGCAGATGTTAAACACTACTGGTCAGAAAGTTCCCCAACCCTTTCAAAAATCTCTTTGCAGGAGAAAGCATAAGATAAAGCTGGGATATTTCCCAGAATTTATTCCTGACCATTATGACTTGAATCTTCCCTTTTTCAGAAGCTGATAAACACATGGGTTTCCTAGGGTTATCAAGGAGGAGACTTAGCATGTGATAGTATTCTGAACCTCCTGCTGCACCCTGGAGAGCTAGAGGCAAAATTTTTGAGTAATTTCAGAAGGAACGATGGTAGATTGTCTGCATCAATAATTTTGCTGTTGCCCAGCTCACTCCTATATCTCCAATGTGCTGTTAAAGGTCTTCTAATGATTTCATTTATTAATCAATATGATTTACTTATTAACTAAAAATGTTCTGTAGTAAAATTTCACTGCAGCTAGCTGAGTTATTAGTGCCATTATCATTAAGTTATATGATTCCATCCCTCCACAAGGCTGTGTTCTCACTGGAACAACCACTGAGGAATACTCTGACCCATCCTAAGGGCTCCCTGAAGTCAGCTAAGCTGGCAGTAACCACCTTCGCCTTATCCAGCTGAAGTCTTTGTAACAGGGCAATAAAGGAAAGAAGTATTTTCATAAATACCTTTCACAGATAATAGGTGCAAATTTCCTTCTCATTCTTTTAATTTAGTATTGTGTTTGATGGTGAAAAAGTGTGTTTGTGCTCATAAAAAGACTTGTTTTCTTCAACATGTCTTTGATTTGTGGCAGGTTCAAATCCCATCAGCAGGTCTTGTCTTTCAACCGCTGTGTGAGAGGTGACCTCCTTTGGCCAATACTGTTCGAGTGGGAGGTTCCTACTTAGCTCATTAGACATGTTTAGATGCTTAATGAGTGCTGCAGCTAACACCAGAGTGCCAGTAGATTTTTATGTTCTGACAAGTTTAGGGGTCCCTGGACAGCCATCAGTCTGAGTAGTGGTCTTGGGTCTAGCCAATAAATTCCACCAAAATCTTGGAAACCAGTGTAGGTAGTTTGAAAACCAATCAGTGCTCCCAATCTCTACTTGGATGCCAAATGACCTGCAGTCAAGCTGTTACAGCAAAATAAAAGCGCTATAATGGTTGGAGGTCCAAGGCCGTCGCTGCAGCTAATCTTATTGCATATTGCTTGGGAATCAGCCTTACTGAAGCCTCAGTCTGGAGCTTCTGGTCTAGTTCTGAGTAACCTGAAGCCCTAAAAGTCATAGCAGACCTCTGTGTGAGCTCTCTGAGGTTTACTGGATGATTCAGGTCCTCCTCTGCTGCCATGCAGAGGGAACCAGATCTTGTCTGGCAGACGTACATTAAGATTCTAGCTCTATGTGTGCAACACACGTTGTGGAGAATTTACTTTGAGTCTTGTGGTCTTCCTTTGTGTAAAACAGGAGTAATTCAGAGTGGAAGTGTATTTCCAGACTATATCTATACAGCAGTGATGCACATAAAAGAATTAGTAGTGCTTCAATACAGAATGAGTAGGTGCTTCCACAGCTCCTTGCAAAAAACAGCCACAAAATTTAAATTTTAGGTAGCAAAACAAGAAACTGAAGCTCATATTGCTGTAAGAAAAAAACCCAAAACAATAAATTGAATACGCAGCTTCAACATATGTCACTCCTTGGAATCATGGGATCATGGAATAGGAAGGGAGTTCTGGAGGTCATGTTGTTTGGCCTCTCACTCAGAGGGAAAGGCTCATGTAAAGCAGGTAGCTCAGTTAAGTCCAGTCTTATTTGTGTCCCAGTTCCAGTGTTTGACCACCCTTGTGGTCAAAAATTATTTCCATGTATTGAACTGGAGTTTCCCATGATGCAGTCCATTGCCTTTTGTGATATCACTGTGTGTCTCAGAAGCGTCTGTGTCCATCTTCTCTATGCTCTTCTATTACATAGCTGTAGATAGCTGTAAGATCTGTAAGAACAGGAATTACTTCTGATTGTTAAATTGAAAAATATTGGACTTTGCTGCCCTCAAGGCATTTTCCCGTACAGCTTTAGCGATATTGAGAGTATCTTTGGACAGAAGCTTTCTGCTTTCTGAGGAACCTTTCATTTCTGGAGAGAAATCCTATTTAAGGAAACGTCCTTGTACGGGGATGGGGTTGACAGGCAATTCTGCTTATCGTCACCTACTTCTCACTTCTCATCCACAAACCAAAGGTCGAGAACAGTAGTTGTCATTCTGAGCTCATGAGAGGCTGATAGGAGCAGGAGATGGCTTTACCGCCCACGCGTGAGAAGCATTGGAGAGCTGCCTGGGTGAAATCTCTACCACACTAAAGTTAAAAGGAAACTTCTGCCTGTGCGGGTCTTGCGGAAGAGTAGGAAGCAAATAGCTGCTCTGCCTAAATGTGCCTTGTAGGATCTCATCCATGATGCTGGTAGGACACCCACACCACGCGTCCCTGGAAACAAAGCCCTGCACATGCAGATGACACAAAAAATAAAGAAACCTGATGTATCTGTACAAGTAACACCCCACTATTGACCCCTGCACTGGGACTGCCAGCTGCTATTCCTTCAGTGAGCCCTCCTCATCTCTGACAGCTCATTCCTCTCTGCCCCAGCCAGATGTCAGCAGCCTTTAGTGCTTCTCATGCAGCTATCATGTTATGATCTTAAACAGAACTTTTTCCCACTTAACACACCTTCCCCCCTCAAAAAAANTGTGCTGTTAAAGGTCTTCTAATGATTTCATTTATTAATCAATATGATTTACTTATTAACTAAAAATGTTCTGTAGTAAAATTTCACTGCAGCTAGCTGAGTTATTAGTGCCATTATCATTAAGTTATATGATTCCATCCCTCCACAAGGCTGTGTTCTCACTGGAACAACCACTGAGGAATACTCTGACCCATCCTAAGGGCTCCCTGAAGTCAGCTAAGCTGGCAGTAACCACCTTCGCCTTATCCAGCTGAAGTCTTTGTAACAGGGCAATAAAGGAAAGAAGTATTTTCATAAATACCTTTCACAGATAATAGGTGCAAATTTCCTTCTCATTCTTTTAATTTAGTATTGTGTTTGATGGTGAAAAAGTGTGTTTGTGCTCATAAAAAGACTTGTTTTCTTCAACATGTCTTTGATTTGTGGCAGGTTCAAATCCCATCAGCAGCTCTTGTCTTTCAACCGCTGTGTGAGAGGTGACCTCCTTTGGCCAATACTGTTCGAGTGGGAGGTTCCTACTTAGCTCATTAGACATGTTTAGATGCTTAATGAGTGCTGCAGCTAACACCAGAGTGCCAGTAGATTTTTATGTTCTGACAAGTTTAGGGGTCCCTGGACAGCCATCAGTCTGAGTAGTGGTCTTGGGTCTAGCCAATAAATTCCACCAAAATCTTGGAAACCAGCGTAGGTAGTTTGAAAACCAATCAGTGCTCCCAATCTCTACTTGGATGCCAAATGACCTGCAGTCAAGCTGTTACAGCAAAATAAAAGCGCTATAATGGTTGGAGGTCCAAGGCCGTCGCTGCAGCTAATCTTATTGCATATTGCTTGGGAATCAGCCTTACTGAAGCCTCAGTCTGGAGCTTCTGGTCTAGTTCTGAGTAACCTGAAGCCCTAAAAGTCATAGCAGACCTCTGTGTGAGCTCTCTGAGGTTTACTGGATGATTCAGGTCCTCCTCTGCTGCCATGCAGAGGGAACCAGATCTTGTCTGGCAGACGTACATTAAGATTCTAGCTCTATGTGTGCAACACACGTTGTGGAGAATTTACTTTGAGTCTTGTGGTCTTCCTTTGTGTAAAACAGGAGTAATTCAGAGTGGAAGTGTATTTCCAGACTATATCTATACAGCAGTGATGCACATAAAAGAATTAGTAGTGCTTCAATACAGAATGAGTAGGTGCTTCCACAGCTCCTTGCAAAAAACAGCCACAAAATTTAAATTTTAGGTAGCAAAACAAGAAACTGAAGCTCATATTGCTGTAAGAAAAAAACCCAAAACAATAAATTGAATACGCAGCTTCAACATATGTCACTCCTTGGAATCATGGGATCATGGAATAGGAAGGGAGTTCTGGAGGTCATGTTGTTTGGCCTCTCACTCAGAGGGAAAGGCTCATGTAAAGCAGGTAGCTCAGTTAAGTCCAGTCTTATTTGTGTCCCAGTTCCAGTGTTTGACCACCCTTGTGGTCAAAAATTATTTCCATGTATTGAACTGGAGTTTCCCATGATGCAGTCCATTGCCTTTTGTGATATCACTGTGTGTCTCAGAAGCGTCTGTGTCCATCTTCTCTATGCTCTTCTATTACATAGCTGTAGATAGCTGTAAGATCTGTAAGAACAGGAATTACTTCTGATTGTTAAATTGAAAAATATTGGACTTTGCTGCCCTCAAGGCATTTTCCCGTACAGCTTTAGCGATATTGAGAGTATCTTTGGACAGAAGCTTTCTGCTTTCTGAGGAACCTTTCATTTCTGGAGAGAAATCCTATTTAAGGAAACGTCCTTGTACGGGGATGGGGTTGACAGGCAATTCTGCTTATCGTCACCTACTTCTCACTTCTCATCCACAAACCAAAGGTCGAGAACAGTAGTTGTCATTCTGAGCTCATGAGAGGCTGATAGGAGCAGGAGATGGCTTTACCGCCCACGCGTGAGAAGCATTGGAGAGCTGCCTGGGTGAAATCTCTACCACACTAAAGTTAAAAGGAAACTTCTGCCTGTGCGGGTCTTGCGGAAGAGTAGGAAGCAAATAGCTGCTCTGCCTAAATGTGCCTTGTAGGATCTCATCCATGATGCTGGTGGGACACCCACACCACGCGTCCCTGGAAACAAAGCCCTGCACATGCAGATGACACAAAAAATAAAGAAACCTGATGTATCTGTACAAGTAACACCCCACTATTGACCCCTGCACTGGGACTGCCAGCTGCTATTCCTTCAGTGAGCCCTCCTCATCTCTGACAGCTCATTCNGGTTAAAACTGCCAGTTATATATTGCTCAGCAGATCTCAGGGCAAATTTTGAAGCAGTAAGCATGGGCCCCATAACTCTAAGAGGACAAACACTAATTTACAGGATTTCTTTTCAGAGAGGAGTGAAAACTTATGGCCTGACAAACTAAAACCCCCTAGTGACCTCCCCCTTCTCTGCTATTTAAAGGGAAGCAAGGCTTGCTTGGGATTTAGTGCTTCCTTCACTTCAATTCTAACTGGCACTTAATGCAAGCTTTTTGGTTGCATTACTGCAAATCTCTTGCAGGTATGTTTACAGCTGAACAGATGCCCAAGCATTCTGCTGAGTTAAACTTTATTTAGGTGCATGAGCCAAGCGTCTGACCTCCCCTCCCCTCCCAGAGTGTCAATATAGGATAGAGTGGAGAAAAAATGAGTTTGCTTGGCCCTTGTGCTTCTCTGAAGCTACTAATTTCTCTTGAGTAGGCCTGCCACCATACAGTCAAAGTCAATCAAGTGAGCTCATTTGTCTTTGGTTTAGGAGCAGTGTAGCTCAATTTGCACAGTATTAGGTCTGAGGCCAGTTTTCCTTTGGATAAAGCAAGCTTTCTTCTTCTTGTTCCCATTGTATAGCTTATCCACAGGTCACCTGATTCATATCACCAAGCAAAGATATTGAGGTAGGAATACAAATATTTTCATTTAAAATGGGGTCCAGTCTGTAGTCCTCTCATGGTTTTATGTATGTTATTAAGAGGAATGAGATTAAAAAAAATGGCATATGGATCCTAAGCAGGTAAAAAAAGTGTTCCAGATATATCACCTTTATTGTTAAGCCTCTTTAATTATGCTGGAGGTAAATCAGGAATAACTCCGTGGCAGGCAGTGGAATCAGAGCTAGGCAAATGTGCTAGGTGAAGCCAGCAGATACAGTCTAAGTGTATTGTTCATGTTCATGTTGCTCTCAGAAACTCTCCTTTTTCCCCAGTTGCCCACTAGGAAGCTTTTTCTTGTTGTAGCAAAAAGAGATTTCACTGATTCTTACACATCTTTCATTCTTATTCTTCCTCTGAAGAAGTGTAGCAATAGTGCCCTATTTTCAGAGAGGAAGATAAAAAAAAACAATGATCAGCAGGAGTCAGAGTTCAAGCAAACCTCATTGTTCCCTTAGTCCATCCTCCAGGAACAGAATTCTTCTCTGATGAATTTTCCATGACTTTATCCACTCATTTTTTTAAATAAATCAAACAATTGATGTACAACATTAATCTGGAAACTGATTCACAGTTCAAAGAAACTCACTCTACAGTTGAAATTTCCTCATGTGGCTTCCCTACTATCACCAATTTCCCTGCTTCACAGGAGTGCAGCAGCATGGGTTTAATCATTACTGGCCTAGTAGGAAGTTCTTTGAGATGAGCAGGTCCCCTATGAAACTTTGAGGACTGATGAATATTGAGGATAAACGTACAGATGCTGATCTGAGGCTAACAGGCCAGTAGAATTTACCAGTTATGTCTGCCAGGGAATATTACATGGCGACTGCGTTCGCACAGTGTGGAGAGGTAGTGCTGCAACATGCAGACAAAGAAAGCAACAATAATTCAGCCAGTTTTCATAAGTCTTTTCCCTCTCAGTGAGAAATAACACCCCCACAGGCAGTGCATTAACATTATCATTTCTATAACAGTGGTGTCTCCTGGCCCCAGCAGAGATCACGGCTGCATCTGCTTGGAGCTATGGAAACATGTGCTTGGGGTCTAGCTCGGTTTCACAGTGTTTGTACGTTTATGAGGAAACTAGAGATGCGAGGAAGTATTGCTGTCATCATTTTGTGGGGGAGAGGTGGAAGAAACAAAGCACAAAAAATATTAACAAGTGTCCTAAAACCCCCTAAAGTCCATCTTGGAACCAAAATACAACCAGACATATATCACTAAGTAGTGATGAAGAACAGGGGTCAAGGGGAGATGGGCAAGTTATTAATAGGTTCAAAAATCAGAGCAGTGACACGACATTATTGTACACAGTTTTACCTATGTGAGAAAGGCTTTAAAGATCAGAAAGTGCAGTATGAAATGGCAGAAATCACATTTAAAAGGGAAAATGTCACATCACCTTACTTGTGGCATTTTGAGTCAAAATGAAAGCTGGTTTTTTTTAGCTTTCACAAACATAATGAACTAAATGTTGAAATGAGAGGTACAAATATTTAAAGGATTTCTGTAAAGGATCAACGTCTCTCAAACGTGGAGCAGAATTACAGATAGAGAAACCAGCTTATAGAACTCCCCCCTTTTCCAGTTATGTCTGTTTTGCTCATCTCCTGGCTGGCCTTCCACTAATGAGATAGCAGTCGATAGAAATTACAGCACCCACTGACATGGAAGATTAATATTGGAAAATAGTTGCAACCTTTCTATTGAATACTTCTGGCAGCATAAAACACGAGCATTGATTACTGCTGGTTATACCTGTGTGCCTAAGCAATAGTCCTGGTAGCTTTACGTCAGTACCCGAGAAAGCAGATTAGGTTGCTTTCCACACATGGCTATCAACAGTGAGACTGTCACTGGTATCTCAGGATATTGTGGGATGAACAAAGTGGCTGTAAATGGCTCCTGGGATAGCAAGGAGCTATCCTTATGCCTTGTCATCCCTATCTCTGTCTGCTGGGTTCATGGTGTCTGATTCTTAAAAGGTCCATCTCATTCTCAGAGAGACAGTGACTGTTTGTGGGCACTTCCCAGCCTAGACCAGCAGAACTGGAGCCTAGGTATGACCAGGTAAATCCCTCTCCACCAACCACTTCAGTTCAGTCTCTGCAGTGCTTTGGACCATGGAAACCGATTTGGTGGCATTTTTAGAGGGATTGTGTCCCTCTTCCTTACCCTGTTTCCTGTGCCCCATCACTCCAGCCTGCAGCACACCACAGAGTTTCTAAACTTGCATAAATATGTGACCTTATGGGCGATCTCCAACATGCTCTGAGAATGGAGTGAAAAATACACCTTGGCTTCAAGTCCACCCTGGGAGAGGCTACCGGGAAGCTGCAGAAACCACTGCATTGCTCCTCCTGGTCACCAGCCAGCAGGAAGGGCATCATCCACTGCTATCCCAAGGCTGGAAGCCCCGGACTTGTGTTGGAAATGACTCTTGGCTTCCCTCAATGCAATGCAGCAGTTGAGAATGAACATGAGAGCCAAGGCATACAACTGGCATGAGCCAGCGTGTCCCTGGGCATCCAGCTGGTTAAGCAGAGTGACCCACATCATCTATCTAAATGGGCATATCTCTCATGAAGTTTTCTGTAAGGACATATGCAGATGAAGAAAAAAAAATTCTCAGCAGGTTTTAAATGGCAGAGCTATATTACACCCTCCCACCATTTGTTAAATATTTTTCCCCTTTGTATATTTTCCTTGGGGAAAAATACATTTTTAAGAGAAAGCAGCAGGACATTTCTAGCTGACTCAGTTCTAGAGAAATTCCCCCAAGATCTCATCTTTTTTGTTCTGCTCTGCATCCTAAAATATGCAGACTGTGTTTGCTCAGTGTCCCTGTAAGTTCATTGTTATGTGTGTTAATCTGTTTAATAATTCATCTCCAATGCAGTGACTATTTAGCTGTTCAGGTCAGATTTTTATGTTCTAATGTCACTCCACATATTTGACAAGGTGATCCCTTCTGCTCATGCTGATCAGAAGAGTTTACTGTTGACTGGATCAGCTTGCATATGCTTTTGCTCAGATTTGTTGATATTTCAAGGGCAGAATATTTTAAGTCCAGAATTTTCTCATCTTTTTCAGTGTCGCTGAGATAAAAACAAAGAATGTTACATCTGGTGAGAGTTAATTATATTTCAAATCTGTTGCAACTGATTTGGCCTGGCCTATAAATACTGAGTAGAATGTGCTCAGTGTTTGAAGACTGAGACTGTGCTTCTGTGGAAGTTGGTTCTGTAAGTTAATGGCTCCATGGAGGGAAAGCAAGTGAGCTTTCGATGTCCAGATAACCCTTGCTGTGCTCTGGCTAAATCCTGAATAGAACTGAGACAAAAAGCAGCTTAGGTTTAGATCCATTTAGATCCAAAGGGCATAGTGCCAGGATGTGTGATCTCACACACCGAGCAAGAGAAGGTAAGAAGTCACTGCCTCTCCTTATTCAGTATTATCTAACATGGCTGAGAATTCTAAGCTCAGGCTTCCTTCTGGATAAGCCCTGAAATAATTTTGGTTTTGGTCTGTATCACGTATCATGTACCATCATCTTTCAATTTACCATCGTCTCTCAAGCATGAATTTCCTGTTACAGGAAGGGTACTTTTACCATCCACATGTTTCAGATGAGGAACCTGAGACACAGAAAGAAGCCAGAATGCAATCAAGACTTTCAGCGTTTCAGTCCATCGTCTGCCTAAGAAAATTGAAGGCTATGTGTCCTCAAAGCCTTCAGCAGCACAGAGAGAAGGGAGGCGAGTTGGACAGCCGGCTTTTTCAATAGCAAGAGATCTCCATGGTGGAAACAACATTAGTTCATTGATGTCCGGAGACAAGAGACATGAACAGAACAGCCAAGGTAAGACATATGACTTGGGTGCCAGGTAGAAAAAAATGCCTTGTATATTATTCTTCAATACAGGAAGCATTGTGTTAACTATCTTCAAAATTAACTCAATAAACCTAAGAAAACATGTGCTTTCTGACCATCCTGCTCAGCAGCAGGCTAATAAAATCTTATCTTGACACACTCGTGGCCACAGTTGTGGGTTAGGGTCACCGATAGCAGGTTTTCTTCCATCCTCAGGCTGCTCATTAGTACCATGAATTTCATGGTGAAACAGTTGTGACAGATAAATTCACCAGGGTTGGGCAGGCCAGATCAGTGCTCTCCTCCTACTTGACCTTAGGCACCTCTGCTGAATTAACAAATAAACATGGTGTGGTCACTGGATGGTCTATCTGCAGGTCGAGTCCGCCTCCAGAGAGGTCAATGACAAGATGCCCGTGGGTTTTTAATGCCCAGAACCCACATGAATGAAGAAATAGAAATTGCAATCAATGAGAAAATTTGTACATGTCTGTGTTTATGAAGTAAGATATTTCTGGAGTAGTGGTATACTCATAAAGACCCAAAAAACCCTTCTGCAATCCTGTTTGTTTTTGTTAATGCCTCTGTTTTGCATTTTGAGTCATGCCTACCAAGGTGGTACCTGCTATATTTCCTGCAGGACATAATTACATTTTTCCTGCCAACATGAGTTGAAATAGAGTTGGACTGCAAAGACAACTAGTCCTTGAGATGCTACAAGCTGTTGAGGTCACTGAGAAATGAAACCACTGAACATGTGGTATTATCTTGTGAAATCACCCAGTAAGAGATATCCTGTCACATGAAGAACCCCTCTGGTACTAGGAAACCAAAGAGACCAAGGAAGTTTGTGTGCTTGCATGAATTTAAGGATCTAAAGTTACAAGAGCATTCGTATCAGTATAAAGGCTGCATGAAAATGTCCTTCAGGATCAGATTATAGATGTATATTGTGACCTATTCTTTAATATTTAATTATTTTTCTCCCTATGGAGGTATTAGGTTTTTAGAGACTTTACAAAGCAGGCAAACTTTGCAAGTATAATGTCATTCAATGAGATTTGCCAAGTTACAAGGAATAGTGAAAATTCATGCAAACACAAACCAAGAATATTTTTTTTGTAAGCTGGCTTATGATTGCTGTCTATTTACATATATAATATGTAATATTATGTAATATGTAATAGGTATAATGTATTTTTCTCCTTCTGATTATATGTTTCCTTTTCTCCCATAATCCAGCTTCCAAAACCTGTAGATCGCAGAGTTTTAATTTAGCTCTAAAATCTCGTACAGGTAGGAAAAAACAGGACTAATGGGTGCTCCTAATCTTCTGAAGGACGTGGAGGGGAAATAATATTTACTGGAGGTCAGTTCCACTTCCTTCATCATTTAATCTCATAAAGAAAGGTGTATCTTCTGGCAAACATACAAGAACAGGCACATCCAAAGGGTCTTAATTCTGAGCTCAGCTCCAAAGAGGATCTTGTGCTCATCATCTGTAGATTATCTGATTTTCCCTGGATTTCAAGCACAGATGGGTATCTAGTGGTATTTTGTAAGTCCTTGTACTTTTTAAGTTCTACAGTGGGTTAGGTGCTCCTGGTGAGATCCGTAAAGTTCTGGGAACCTGTTTTGTTTCTGAAAAGATTTGGTTTGGATATAAGGCTGGGCACCAGGGAACGTGATGAGTCATAAATTTTGGATGCTCAAGTTCACCAGGGCATCTAACTCTAGAGGTGGATCTCCTCATCACTCATAGGTGTCTGAAGAGCATATCAAGTCTCCCCGAGCTTCTTCCAGCTTCTTCCAATGGACTGAACCATTCCAGAGAGCTCATTCATATTAAAAACTGCTTTGCAGAAAATGGAGGGGCTGAGAGAGGCAACTCCTTAAGCTGACACCGAAAGAAGTGAAAATGAAAGGAGAGTCCCAGGAGTTTGGTGTTCTTCACTCTTAGGTATGAGTTTTGGGGAGACAGATCACAACTATTATTTCTTAGCAATAATCTGTTTTGTAGTTAACAGTATGTTATTAGTAGTAGCAGATTGTTAATTCACACAACATACTTACCCATGTAGTTAACAGACATCCTCACTCATAGTTATGTGACTGCAGCAGTGGTTGGGGGGCAAAGCCCAGCTGCGTACTCAGAAGTGTAGGGTCAAACTGACGTGTATGGCTGCTTGCTGAATGTCTGGAAAATGCTTCTGACAATACTCTGGTTTATCAGAGGTGTGTGTATTCCCGCGCATAGCAGCCGTCATGCTCCTGGATGTGATCTGGACCATGCACCCTTGCTAGGGGGTGCTAGTGCAGTTTCAGCAGACTCCTGTTCATTATCAACACTTCTGGACTACGTGGCACTGCCACTGTCTAGAGCAAATAAGTTCCTGGGAGACTTCCAGGCACTACCTTCTCAGCACATACCTTTTCTCTCTTCTTGTTTTCTGGTGGTGTCATCACCTGACCAGTGTTCCATGAATTTTCCTGAAGTCTGGATGCTTTAAAGAGCAAGCAAGGGAGAAACATCAACAAAATTACCTTAAATCACCCAGCCAGGACCTGTCCATGAAAGAGGTCTGGAAAGGTCCTTTCCTTCTGCCTTCTGGGCTTAGCCATCACGTATCAGACCGGGGCATTTGGAATTTTGGACTAATAAGTAGAATGGTATTGCCTTTAAAACAGAACCATAGAACCATTGAGGTTGGAAAGGACCCTTAAGATCACTAAGTCCAACTGTCAGCCCAACCCTGACAAAACCCGACACCGACAAAACCCACCATGAAGTCATGTCCCACACAATGGTCTTCACTTCCTGAGAAGCGACACCACAAATCCTGCGGGAAAATTTCAGCAGTATCAATGCCAGCCCTAAATCGTGATGTTATCAAAATTTTATGGAAGAACAAGAAGCAGATTATCCTCCCTGTGCCACAAATTAAAGAGCTTCTCCAAGTGACTTTTCCTCAGACGGGAATATCTAAGCAGTCTTCAAAGATGCTGAGCTAGGGAGCCCTCAGCCTTTTCACCCATGGATATTGCTCCATTTTTAGGTCTTGAAGATAAAAGAGGGGGAAAAAAGAAAAGGAAAATATAGATCTTTTGATTTCTGGATTTTTTCCCCCCATCTCTTTATGGCAGCCCTCTTGTATTGATCACCTATAAATCTTTTGTGGTACCATTGAGCTTCCTTAAAAAAAAATAATAATCAATTTCATGAGTTTTTAGCTGGCAACAAGAATTCTAATAATTTTGAGTCTTAGTTTCACTGGTGAGCTTAAATGAACTTGAAATCTGCCCGCAGCACTGGCACTAATGTGTCACTGATGGGGAACAGTAACTGACAAAAGAGATAACCTGAATTCAGTCAGGGTTGTGTTTCCTCAGCTAAAAATATGATTGACACTTTTTATGATTAGTTGAAAAACTTAACAGCTTAAAAATGTGTGATAGGTAAACAGCAGTTTTTTTCTGCATTCCCAAGCTGAAAAAGCAGCTTGCTGGGCAATTTTTGGCAGAAAACAGCACAAACTTACTATTACACTTGCAAACCAAGTGAGAAACAGTGAAAGTGCACTGTTGTAAGAAAAACATGTGTAGACTAAGCTTCACTTGATCTCTCATGAAAAATGGCACTTTATATTTCAACAGATCTTGATTTTGCTAGATTTTTATACCTGTCATCTTAAATTTCTTCTTTTTCAAAACATCTTGCTGACATTTTTGAGACGTTTTTCAAGCTTCTGAAATCCCATCAGCATCTCTCACACTCTCATAGTCTACAGAGCTTGGCTGACAGTAGTGCTGTAGTGTTGTCTTTTACATTCTTCCACCAATCTTTAAGTCTGGAAAATGCTGAAGTCAAAATTTATAGTACTGTCCCTTGATGACCTCAGATGACAAATTTGAAACAAGATTTTTAAGAGGCCTTCTCAATTGTATTTTTTTTATTCATTATGAGTATAATACAACAGTAAGAAAAAAAAAAAACAGCCAAGAAAACATGCGTGGATTCAGTGTGGGAAAGCAGATTTGCTTGTGTTAGAGGTATTATGAAAATGTGAACCATTTTGTCTTTAAATTCTGGGATTTTAAGTCAGAGAGAGGGTGTCCCCCAAGTAATCTTCACTGAGTAGGGAGAACCACCTCTCATATGTAAGAAGTACTGCTTACTGCTGAATTCAGAGGCAGCGATGGGTATGGGGGTGTGTGCTGGGTTCCCTTCCCCAGTAAAGGCAATTTGAACAAAAGAAAACACTCTTGAGAAATTGTTAGGTCAGAGTCCTTCATGGAACCACTACTGCCCTGTGGTGGCTACCTATGGCTGTGCTACAGGATAAGCCAGAGACTGGTCTGTGGCTCTTACTTTGACTATGCACTATGTATCCCTTAATTTAGCCATCTGTGATTAATGCTTAGTGCTAGCAGCTGCTGTAAACGGTTGAAGTGGTAGAGATGAGTATTTCAAATACTGGTTGCCATCTATTGCAACGCTCCTTTACCCATTTTGGAAGAAACCTTGTAGCTGATGAATGCTTTAGGCTGATTATGCAAATAGGACATGTTAAATAGCAGGATAAGCAGGAGGCTAGAGCCTTAGCTGGGAAGAGACAGAGGCAAAACAACGAGGTTTGGATGCTGTAAATATCTCCAAGTGAGCTAGGTCATGATATCTGTAGCATGACATTAGGTGTTTTGCCTGTTGGACAAAGGTTGTGGGAAGGTCTGTGGGATTCCTGGGTGGAAAAAAAAAAAAAGGGAATGTGAAGATTCATAGCTCTGAAACTGTTTTGGAGGCATTCATGTGTGGTATACTGCAAAGGTTTTGAAGGCACTGGGTTACCAGAACAATTTAGGGTCCTCTCAGTGTACCAGGTTTTGGTGAGTCTTTTCCTAGGGCTTCTACTTCAAAGAGACCCATTTCTGGGCAACTTCATTCTCTACTGTTATCTCTTCCTCTTCTGACCACACTGGTTTCTATCAGTTTCCAATCCTGTATTATAGATGTTCTTTTACTGTTAATTTCCCCTTAACCTGGCTGCTATTTTCTGTGTCATAATTCATTCTGAATATCTTACAGTCTCCCTAGACCATCACCATGAATGGCTGGTTTCTGTCAGTCCCTCTGTTTCATCACCTCAAATCTGGTTTTCCTACAACTTGAAATATATCCAAACATTTTTATGTGAGCTATCTTCTTTTCCTTCATTTCTAGTTCTGCAGCATTTATTGTTTTCTGGTATAAACACAGATTCTTTGAAAATATGGGTGGAGAGCAACCCTGATGAGGACTTCAGAGTGCTCATGGATGAGTGGGTGAGAAGCAAAACATGAACCAGCAGTGTGCACTGGCAGCCCAGAAAGCCAACCGTGTCCTGGGCCGCGTCAAAAGAAGCATGACCAGCAGGTCACGGGAGGTGATTCTGCCCCTCTACTCTGCACTCATGAGACCCCACCTGGAGTCCTGTGAACAGCTCTGGAGTCCTCAACAGAGAAAGGACATGGAACTGTTGGAANCTGGCGGTGTTCAAGGCCAGGCTGGATGGGGCTTTGAGCACCCTGGTCTAGTGGGAGGTGTCCCTGCCCATGGCAGGGGGGTTGGAACTCGATGATCTTCAAGGTCCCTTCCAACTCTAACCATTTTATGAAAATATACAATTAAAATGACTCTTTCATGGGTACTAATTAAAAAAAAAAACCTTCAACAGGTGTTTGAGAAGGAAAAAGTTTTTGGGATGCTTGGTATTTCTCAGATATATTTACTTCCAGATACTTTTCAAATGCACATTACCATTTGGGTGTCAAAAGTCTCTAGACCCCGTTCTGTAACACATTTGTCATTTATCTCCTACTTTCATTGTTGGATGGAAATTGATTTGTGTAATTGTGTAATATGGTCTCTTACTAATGGCTCACAAATCTCTCTCTCTGTCAAGTGAATGCCCATATCACATAATAACCTTCATATTCCACTGCGGAAATGTCTCAAGGTTCTGGACAAAGCTGATCATGCTGTCTGGAACAAACATTTTTGTTTTTTTTCCCATTAGATGCTGGTTTATCTAAGCCAATCTTAGCTGGACCAAAAGATGGATGGTTTTTCAGGTTTTTATATACTAAAAAAAAAAAAGGAACCACCAGCTAATATGGGTTTGCTGTGGTCTGTCAGTTTGAAATGATCTATTCTGAGTCCTGAATGTCAAAATACATGACATTCTTGAGATGACATTTTGGGAGCATTATTTCTTCATGAGAAGTTCAAGTACATTGAAGTTTCTGTCTTTTTTTGACACACAGCCAAAACCCTGAAATTTCAAGCTGGGCAGAAAATCTTTATTTTTGTTGTTATTATTATTGTCCTCCTCCTATTTAATTCTGGCTGTGTAATTTAGTTCTGACAAATGTCCCAGGACCAGCAGGGTCAGTAGCCAGTAAAGACACAATGCAGTGAGTGACTGGGAAGGCGCGGATTTAGGGTAACTCTCATTGCAGCTCTGACAAGGTCATTGAGTCAGATTGTCATGACAATGTCCACCCTTCAATTTTTTGTCCTGCTTCTTCCCTTTTGGTCTCATCCCCTCTGAGGAGGACATCTTTAAGGAAGCAAGTTGTTTAACGTGACAGTGACCCATAGTGTTGCTGTAACTTGTAAACCTATGGAAGCAGCATGAAGCACTAGGAAGTTCCTATTAGTGAAGAAGGTAGGTCTCTTGGCACAGTTATACAGAGCAGAAGTGCTTGGACATTGTCTTGCCCAAATTCCAGCATGGGTGTAACTTAATGTGTTAATGTGGTGCCTGTAAAGCTTTACTGATGTGAAATGGGGGCTGAATTATTTTCAAAGAACTTGCAGCCTTCCGTCTCTTGAGCTCTAGATGGGGCAAAATCAGGCAACATAGGATGGCCCTTTTTCTCTTCTTCTTTCCTCCAGTTTCCATAATATTGCCCTGTTTCTGGATGTATGATGTATATTAGGACTCCATGCAGGGCAGTTATTCCCTCCATTTCTGGTGGCAAAAGTTGCTGTCACCATGGTGGGGTCACTGCTTATGGGAACAGCACACATCAGTTGCATGTGCTGTGAACTGTATGCCCATCAGCATCTGAGAGGAAGTCAAACCAAAGAGATTAGCAGCTCCGTTGTGCAGAGAAGCCCACAGGGAGGCACAAGCATCCCAGCAGCTGTTCAGTGGGAGCCTGGAGGGGGTAGATTCATAAGGGAGGCTTCTAGCCTCTTTTGTTCCTTCCTGGAGGAGGTTTCTGGTTGCTATGCCTGCCCACCCTGGTTAATTAGCTAGCTCCACCCTGAGGTGTAAGCAAAGTACACAGGAATATTACTTCCTCTTTGAAAGTGGCTGGAGAAGAAGAGCAGCCATCACAAATTATTCTACAGTTATTAACTCTGGGCTTTGTTTTTCCTGAAGCAAAAGGAAATACTGTCCTGTCCTGAGAGACTGATGCTCCTTGTGAGCAGTTCTAGCTCTTGCTTCCACTTTGGACAACACCCTCAGGCTCTGAGAATGTTGGCTTCATGGCCCCCTTCCTCCCTCTTCATGCATGGCCAAGCCCTTCCTCTGCCATCAGCTGCTTCTATTGCCTGACCTCTTTATATCTTTTCTACCCCTGCTCAAACAAAGGCGTGTTTTATGACCTTTGCAATGAAACATCCCTCTCCTGTCATTTTTGGTTTTTGTTCCCTGACTGTGTGTCTTGCACCTCTGGCTGAAAAATAGGAATAAAGGAGCTGTGGTTTAAATTATTTCTCACCTACACTGCCCTAGTACAGCAGAGATCGTGGGATAGCGTGAGGTAGCATTATTACTTCCTCACACTGTAGGCACATATGATATGGAGAGGAGTTCCCTGATCATACATCAAATGGGCAGCAAGTGTCACTGAGGGCAAATAGAAATCTTTGGCTCTGTCTGTATGGGAAGCCTGGGAAGACTTAGCTCTGCTGCTATCACAAGAATTAATTACTAAACAATGTCTACCTCCTTGTTCCAGCCAAGAATGAGGCAGTATTCACTCACCTCACCTCCATAGACTGCACCCACTTCCCAAATCCAGTGTGGAATAAGGTCAGGTGAACATCTAAGCTCATTTAGTTGGAAATGATCCTTCTGCCAGTTGCCTTGGAGTTGGCAATCTGCAATCTGCAGGGCTTTTCCCTGTTTACTTTACAGAGCCTCAATGTTTTCCTTCTAATTTGGTATCTCTAAAATAGATGATGTGGTTTCTATTGACAAAAGAGGCTCTGGGTACGTTCCCTGTGAGATTATATTGTAAGCCGATAAACATACTTACCTATAGCAAATTCCAGCCCTATTAAAGAAGGATTATATACAGATGAAGAGTTAAAAGCTTAGAAAATATTTGTCTAATATTTTACTGGAGGTGTATTGCCTTTACTCAGCAACTGACTCCCAGCAAATCACACCCCTGCAGGCAGAATAAGGCCACTAAATACACCACTAGAGGAAGAGAAAGGGTGCTTTGGTGGCTCCTGCAGAGCCTGTGGTGCGCTGGCGATGATGGGAGCATAAGGCAAGCATTTACCCTCAGACCCTTTAGGTTTGTTCTGTGAGTCATCAGGTCAACGGCATTCAAAATACTTTCTGTTAAAAAAGAGAAAGAAATGGGTGTTTGACATAGGTTTGGCACTCCTAGTGCTTAAACGTGGTGGTGGCTGTGGCAATTTTGCCCAGTGCTTTAGCTTTGAAGATACTGAACAGCCCCTTGACCAGCTGCTACTGCAGATGGCACAGTGGCAACTCCCCTCTCAGGAAAATGGGATAACACAGCAAGAAGAACTTAAAATGTTTCCTTGGAGTCTGGCATAGTTTTTGTTCAGATCAGCCTGCTGGGGCAGGTAGGTCAGGCAGAAGTCAGATGGGGCTTGCTGGTGTCACTGGTGAGTTTAGGTTGCAGACTAGGACCGCATGTGAGTTGTTAGAGGCAGCTTTAAACCAGGTTCCAAACAGCTTTGGTTTTGGGATTTTTCATACATTTAAAGATCATCCTAGAATTTTGCATCTTAAAGACATTTGCAAATTGCAATTTATAGCTGAAGCCCTATTGAATTTATAGACTGTACTGCAAGGCAAATTCTTTGCCATGTCAGGGAGTCGTTGTGTGGAAGGGAAACCATGAGAAGCTTAAGGTGAAAGCTCTTTACCTTCCATACTTACAAGATCTGTCCCTCAAATTCAGGCTAGTTGTTTAGCCTGAGACATTAGCTAATCAGTGGTGCAGTGTAGAGGCCAGCTGTGTATTCCTTTTCCACTGATGTTATAACAGCCCTATTACTATTACACTAATAATATATTAGACCTAATTCATTTTCGCTCATTGCCACCACCTGCTTCTGCTTAGATCAAAGGCTAATGAGCAGTTGACAGTAGTTAATGAGCTTCTGCAGCAAGTGTTTCAATTTCTTTGCTGACTAAAATTAGTTATCTCTTCTGGGCACCATGCTATGCCTCCCTGGGATACTTGGCACCATTAGCTCCCCAGTGCATCAGGGAGGAACCCACCTCCATCAGCAGGAGACTGCAGCAGTCAGTGGGTGCCATCCAGAACAGCCCCCCTCCGATGAGCAGAGGAGCTGTGCTTTTGTCCACAGCTTTTCAAACTGGTTTCTACACCAGTTCAGCTGTGGCTGTTTTACTGATGACCTCTCCAGCCAACCAACCCATGCAGCTCTTGCTCTGCTGCTGTGGTGTCACTTTTCTTGTAGGAATGGGCTTTGCAATGGTGTTGTTGTAGGTACAGCGCAATCCTGCTCTGGTAGGGCTATTATGGTAAGTATTTCTGCATTGTCCAAGATTTTTGATGATAAAGGTTGTTCTGTGGGTTGCGGGTAGAGAAGGGGAGCTGGTAGGTGCCCAGAGATTTAGGAACTGAAGCTCCTTTTTCCTGCTCTGCCACTGGTGACACAGGGACTTGGGCATGATTGCCTTGCTATGTGCCATCTACAAAATGCCACAATTACAGTGAAATTAATAACTTGCTGATGCCAGATAGGCACCTAAATTCCTTTGAAAATCAGTGTGAAATGACTTTCCCATAGATGGCTTAGGAGCTTGGTGGTATCTGTATGTAGAAGTACTGCCCACCTACCTTGCAACACTAGTCCCAAATAACTTTTCAAACTGGGACACAGTGTCTTTCAAGCCACAGGGGTGTGATTGAACAACTGAGTCCAGATATTTGGCTGGCTGTATGAAGGCACCATTAAAAGGCAGTGGGACAAATGAGAGAAGGTGACCATTCAGAGCATATTCCATGACTGGACCAGGCAATAAACTGGCAAGGTTTGTCACCACTGCCTGAACTGTTAATCACAGCTTGTCTAGTTTCCTGCAATTTTAAGTATTTCCTGTTTTCCAGGCCCTTTATAAAGATTCTCTTCCAAGTTTCTCTTGTTTTTGCAGAATGCAGTCTGGGGAATTAGCTCAGGTTTGCCTAGAGATAGGATGAAGAAGAAAGTACTTTAATAAGAAATCCTATTCTGTAATGAAGAGCCCATCTACAGACTGCTTTGCACAGTGCTGCTCAGGAAAGCAACTTCACGTTATTGCTAAGATTGTTGTAGCAGTAACTTACTGCTGTGAAAGATCTCTCAGTAAACAGGCTGGTATCTCAAAAATAACTTGCTAACTTTTCTTTCCCTAAATTGTGCTCATCTGCATATCAATATGAACTGTTGTCTGGATTGTCTCCCCCTCCTCTGAATCTATTGGAGAAGTCAAAAGCCTCACAATGAATGTTCAGATGATTAACCATCCTTGTGATTATGCATCAAAACCTCTATGGACAGAGTTTTCCTCCCTGTAGTGTCCGTTGTGGCTCCCAGAGCCATATGGATGCTCCATGGTCCTCTGCAGACTGAATCTTGCACCGTCTGTGTGTCAAAATCAGTGTCCCTGTTATTTTTCTGCCTCTGCTGGAAACTGACAACATTCACTGGCCTCCATGGAGCCCAAAAACCATCTGCAACGACATTTCTGGGATGGCCAAAACCCAAGGTTCTTGGGCTGTTGGGACTCCATAGCACAACCGAAGTTTATGCTCTACCACGCTGCTTAGAAGAGTGTAATTATTACAGTCCTTATCCCAATGGATGTGCTGTGATGTTAGAAACATGGAACAATTATTTAATTTTAAAAAAACAAACCTCTGATAATTAGTCAGATATGCTGATAATACTGCATACGCAGCAGAAATATGTTAAGAAGAAGGTGGTTGTACTTCACCAAAGCGAATTTTCTTGGTGGTAACTTCTGTGTAATGTGAAGTCAGTAACACAAAAAAAGTGCAAGGAAGAAGAGTTTCTGTTTCCTCAGTCACTACTGAAACCACCATCCCATTTCCACACTTGTGTCTGTCTTGTGTGAGAGGTGATAGTGTCTCAAGACATAGCAAGAGCATATTCATTCTCTTTTACTATTCTACTTTAAGGAAAAAAGACAAATTGTGCCTTGTGAAGAAGCCATTTGCTATAAAGTGTAAAAATGCTTTAATATTAATATTTTATAATAAAATTCATGACATATTTATAAACACTCTATCAAGCATTTACAACTGAACCACAGCTGAGAGCTTGGACCGGAATAAATAAGCAAGGACACAGCTAGTATGAAATATACATCTTAATTTTTATAATTGTGTGTGCTTTATTCTTTACACAAATGGAATGGATGCGCAGAGTATTTACACATAACAGGAGTGTAAGCTGGACAGGGTATTTTGTAAACTCCAGTTCAGATTCTGAGTACCCCACACTACAGCTGGACTGAGAAACATCCTGCTGAAGAGACGCGTGCTGGCCAGCGTGCCAGGTGGAACCGCCTGCTGAGCACAGGCTGCTGCACCCAGAAATTCAGACTGGCCGATTCAAATTTAGGAACACAAATTAAAAGGTTGCTATCCCACTAAGAGCCAACAATGTTGCCTTTTCCTTTTTTTTTTTTTTTTTTTCTTTTTGCCTTTTTCCCCCCAAAAGCTCTTGCCTAGGATGTTGGCTACCGCCCATCCCCAGAGATGCTGTTTTACACCAGGGCAATGGCCTGTGCTGTAGGTCAGGGCCAGACGGTATAAGCTGCTAACGCGGTGTGAGGGATGATAAATTGCATCTCATGCTCCTCACCTGACAGACAGAGTCTCAAAAGGGCCGAGTGGGTAGTGGTTCCTATTGCTTTTGGTGAGATGTGAGTGGGACTGAAGCCTTCTGAAAATCCGGCCACAGCATTTGGCCCATGGGGTGCCTTTTTTGTTCAGCAATTTCACAGCACCTACTTCAAAAGCATCTTGATCTATGACTTGGCCCTCTACTTGGTGCTACAGGAATATATGCAGTAAATAAATGATGGAAAATGCTGAGCTGCTGTTTAATTGTGTGGCCTTGGTGCTTTAAGGTAACGCTGAAAGATCGATGTAATGGGGAGAATGGGTATGTAACTTCAGGTGGTGTAAACAGGACAGGCTCCACTGATGCCCCTGCTCATTGTGGGGGGCTTGGTCTAGATGACCTTTAAAGGTCCCTTCCAACCCAAACCATTCTATGAAATCAATGAAGTGATGTCAATTTACATCTGTTGAGGATCTAGGTTAGCTAAATGCTGAATAGATTTAAGATGTTAATTGCTGTTAGCTTTGATGCTGATTTGTGCCATAAAAAAAGGAATTTTTTTTTTTAATTTAATGGCAATCTCATTCTTACTTCTGAACTAATTGACAAGATGTCTGATTTTTAATGGAATAGGAAAATACATTTATTCCACCAAGGCATGAGCTTGAGCACATGAATGTAGTTGAACAGCAAACCGCATGCATAACATGGGAGACAAAATGTTCAAGAGAAAAAATGCTGAGATTAAAAGCTGTGAAGGATAAAAGACCACTTTCTGTGAACATGGCAGATATTATGGCTTTAAATCTGCAGCTTAAAAAGAAGATTGAGACTTTTTTCATTAACACTGTTTTTCCCACAAGTATCTTCATGTGTTGTCACCCACTGAGTCCTCTGGTCAGGGATACAATTTGAAAAACAAGAAGTAAAAGATAAGAAAACCAAATGAAAAGTACAATTTGACTGAGTGCTGATGAGCAAGTAACAGTGAAGGTGTAACACCAACAATTTCTCCATAGAAAGCTACTGTAAATAGGTAGGTGGGTGTTGTGTAACTAGGACACTGTTGCTGGCTCGTAGTGGTTATTAGCTCAGGTTCCACACTGCTCTCCAGGGTGAGGATTTGAAATTTCAGTGCAACGGAGAGATTTCTTATCCTTGACTTTCACAGGGTGGTTCCTAGGTCCCTATCCACACCGGAGCATCAAACCATGCTAGCTACAAACACAATTACGTCACAGAATATTTATCTAGAAACAGCCTTTACTACCAAAGAAATTACAAAGCGCTAGCGTGGACAGGGTACCTCTGTAGGAAGGGGGAATTAAGCAAGAAAGAGGCTCTTTCACCGGTTGATGGTCAGAGTGTAAGACCAGGAAAGAGTGCCGTTTCACTGAGCCCTATTAGCAAGCTCTCAATGAGTCAGTGCACGGAAGATGCTTTGTGGCAAGGAGAAATAAAGAAGTTGTAGTATTGCACATCTGCACAAAGCTACAAGATGTCATCGGGATCATTCATGGGTGGACAAAAAGCTGTGATAATTTTGGTTCTGCTTAGACCCTACGGTGCTACACACTGTGCCAGAACAGGAGAAATAGCACCAGGGGCGTGATCTGGCACTTTTCCTAAAGGGTCCAGCATTTGCATTTGTCTCATGTTTAGACACTCGCAAGTCTTGTCCATGGACGGAAAAGGAATCTAATTACGCTAAGCTGTGTTAGCACCAACATCGTCTCAGGTGCCAATCGCTGTGGGTTGTGAGTTTGGACTGGTTTTGTTTGGCTTTTGTTTTTTTTCTTTGCACCAGATGTAATTTTGCATGAATCTTATGTTTCTCTTCCTCCTCCCACTACCACCCAGTATGATCTGAACAGCTGCAATGCAAAAATGAATTGCAGCTCTGAGGATGCTGAAACATGAAACGCAAAACATCAACGCACAAAACAAATGGGTGCACGAGTCCTAAGGGAAATAAGACCTCTCACTGCTTCTCTTGGTGTATTGGTTTTAAATATATGTTTTATTTAAAAAAAAAAAAAAAAAAAAAAAGCCAGATTGGGAATCTGCTCAATNAATGTTACTACAGTAACCAAGGACTGATGGAAAAATTGATTGTACTCAGCCATAGTGTTACTGTTCACCGTAAAGCACAGCACATGACAAAGCAAAACAGTTGCTAGTAGGATAGTACCGTAAAAGGCTGCATGCTGAACTAAGAAACAAAGAAGCAGATGTGATTGATTGCTTAAAAAACAGAGCTGAAAATTAGAATGAAGTTCCTGCTTTAGGATACTTGGGTTTTTTTTCAGGTCTGACGGGTTATTTCCCAACCTGGGGCAATAGTACTTTGCCAGCATGGAAAAATCCATGGCTTCCAAAGATCTGGGGTCACTCTGTGGATTTCTGCAGAACTGTCCAAAATCAAGCTTCCATTGATTTACATTTTGTACAAAAAAAAAAGGTTTCTAGCCCTTCTGGTTACAAATCTCTTTTGGAGACTTAACTGAAACCCTTGTTTGTAAATCTGCGCTGACCAGGCAAGAAAAATAGTAGTTAAAGAAGTGTGAACTTCTCAAAGTTACCATAGTAGGGCAGTAAGTGAGAGGCCACCTCAGGGCCACTAAAATGCCCCTATTTTTAACCCCGTCACTGCTGGTGGCTGTATTGCAAACATCCAGCTAGTTGCGCTCTACACGGAGGTTGGCTGGATATTCCTGTCAGCTTGACAGGGGGTAGAAATGTAAGCTTCAAACAGACGAGTAACTGAGGAGTCTATTTAGCATTTGCCCTTAAAACGTCCTCAAGCATTAGGGTAGCCACCAGCTAATAGGTATTGGGCTCCTGCGGTACAGCAGGCAGGAGAGTGGGTTTTATAGAAAACTTGGTCCAGCAGCAGCAAAGGCAATTCAGTTTACTACCATAATATCTCTTGCAGTTGTCCCCTTGCCTGTCAAGAGTGAAGAATGGCATCAGTATACAAAGGAAGGGCAATGTGAAAGGAGACAAAAAAATCCCTCCTGCTCCCCTTCGTGCACCCCAAACTGCAATTCCACAGACTTTCCCCAAATCCCTCACAAGTGTCCATTGCCTCAGCTTTTGCTTTTAAGACCCTTGTTGACTGTGAAATGAATGAAGATAGAAGTTAGTTGGTGACCTGCCTGCCTGTAAAGAGAGGAAAGATCAAATGCTTTTGGTATTTCTTTTAAAGAAATAGGAAGAATCATAAAACATTTGGGGGTGAAGTGAGACTCCCTTCAAGAGAGAAATTATTAACCGCATTCAAGCACTGACATTTTGGTTCTGAGAAATTGTCCATTTCAATTTAAAGACACATTATTCTTTTGTGTTCAGAAAAGGTCCTATAGGGCAGTCAGTTCAGGAGATCTTTCCACAGGAGTTCATCGTGATTAAGTAGAGGCAAGGGAGAGGATTAAATTGAGAGAAAAACAAGATGACAACTACAATTTAAGGAATTGTCTTGCTTGTCATTAATAATAGAGAATCTGTTATGGAAAAGGGATAATGCAACTTGATGGTCCTCTTTACATTTTACAGTCGCACAAGGGTGTAAATAGTTAATCTTTCAATTAATTAATCTTTACAAAATATCTCACAAAAACTTTTTTACCTATAGAAATTAGTTTCTATACATCAATATACTTTTATTTTTATAAATTATTCCATCTTTAAGTGCCTTCTATCAATATAAATGATAAAATAGACAATCAAAAATTTTAAAGCTTTTCCCAGTTGTATCCCTCCTTGTCAACATAGGTGCTGTGAATCCTCATACGTGTGTGTGTCTGCATGGGAATGTGTGTGCAGGTGTATGTGTGATGTGAAATGCTTCCGTCCTCTCCCACCCCCAAACTCCATTAAAATAAATTATATTTTCATTAGTTCCTGATGCAATAGTGTTTTCAAAGGGGAAAAAAGAAACGCTTGACTTGGTTTCAGAAATCAAAAGATGTGCATAGTTACCAAAGTCGAGGTGTACCAACTACAAATGTGCAATGACAAGCTTAGAATAGGACCCACCTCCCAGTCAAGTCAAAGAGCGTCCTGCCAGTGACTTCAGTAGGAATTGGACCGAGTACTCTGAGCTTGATTTTGCAAGGTGCATGTGGCCCTGATCTAGCCAAACGCTTAAGCCTGTGCTTAGCTTTGAGCACATGAATAGTCCTACTGGAAGTGATGGGACTGAACGGCATAGGGAAAGATCACAAGTGACTCCAAGTCAATGGGCTACTCATGTGTAGGAATTGGGGTCAAGTGCTGAGCGCCTTGCAGGATCAAGCCCTATATGAGGTTCAAGAGCTGGGAACTTCTCTTTAAAGCAATCAACACACTGAGCTCAGCCATTGAAATCTATCAAAATGTCCGCATGGGCACAGGAGGTGGCTAGCTCCCCTTGACAGAGGGTCTCCATGTCAAAAGTTTATACCTACAACTGGTGCTCTGAGCACACAACAGATTTGCTTTATATGGTAGAAGTCTTTTTGTTCCTACCCTTTGACCCATCAGTGTCCTTCATGGCTTCAAACACTTTGTGTTGTACATTCATCAAAATTCACATTGACTGCAAAGAACATAAATGCAACAAAAACAGGAAAGCCTCCAAATAGTATATTATAATTTTCTTCTAAATATTCTCCCGTCGTAATCAGAGGTGCAGTGGCTAATTTATAATTTTTCCTTTGAAGGAATCCAGATGAAAGGCCCAGATTGTTCTTCAATTACAAGTTTGCATTGATTATATATATCTTCTAAGCTATCTCCTTGGACAATAGCTGCAGCAAGAAAACATATCAATACTTCTTTTAATTGATATATTCTACAGCACCCACTGTCAGCAGATTTTCAGTGAAAAGAGAAGGAACATTAGCACTCTGTCATTATGGGAAAGTCATACCCCTGCAGATGGAAACTAAGGTCAAACCAGTGTCACCTTCCCATGACTGACACCCACCCCATTCCTTGCAGGGAGGACTGAGCCAGGTTAATTTAGAGAACTAGCAGCTCTGACTCGGGTGGGGAGTGGAGGTGGTAGTGGTGGGGCGCCAGCAGGGTATTTCCCATGGTTGCAGGTCAAGCTTTACCTTTCATTTCATTTAGATTCTACTTCAGCAGTGAGTAGCAGCAGATTTACAGCCTATTCATTTTATAATGAACTCACTCTTGACTGCAAAAGTTAACTAGATCAGTCCCGAGTGTACAAAAGATAGATGAAGCCACTGCAACACAAAGCACAGTGTCTTTACTTTTAAGTGTGTTGTCCCCCCAGAAGAAATCTGGAACCGTAGTTCAGATTATGCACACTGTCAGCATGTGCAGGGACAGCTGGGGGCTTCTGAGTGCTACCCACAAATATCAGCCCCCTGAGTAGGAAACTCCTTAAACCTGCCCAAAGGGAATGCTGGGACCCAGAGGAGGTCTTAAATCTTGCTTTTTTCCAGATCAGGAAGAAGATGCCCTTCTCTTTCCCTCCCATGATCCATAGCTTGAGCTCTTGCCTTGAGATAGTGTCTTTGGTCTGTACAAATGCAAGGGTGTGACATTTTTATTGACTTCATTAAAAGCAGTTTTGGGTCAGGGAGGGAATAAAATTAATGTGTACATATTTCTTAATGGCATCAAACTTTTGAGGAGTTGAATGTCTCAACTGCTCTTGAATTTTAGGGAAGCAATAGTCTCCATCCAGGAGTCCCTACTGTGGGCACACCATACTGATATGCACACTAGGCCAGAGACAAAGCTGATCTAGTTTTGAAATAAAATACTGTATCTTGGGAAAAAAAAAAGTTTTTTTTTTTAATAAAAACATACCTGTAAAATATTCTCCAAATTCTTGTTCTAATTTAATTGCTCGATCGTAGGTTTTCTTCGCTTGCTCCTCTGTAAGACGTTTATTCATTTCCCTAGAAACACAGAGGAAGTAATCAAAAAGTTTAGATTTTGACTAGAACAGCTCTCTAAAAGATACATTCAATGTAATCACAGATGGATTGAAATTGGTACAAGAATCGAGCAGTGAAATTATTCCATCAGTTAATGGACACTTTCAGTAATTTAAATCTAACTTCATTCTTATGTAGTATGAACCTACATTTCCAGACTATTTCCCATTTCTCCCCTGAATTTTTATTTTGGGTTTACTACTCTCCATTCCCAAACAAATTATAAGGCCAAAACCTGGTAACTGTCAACTGAGATGGACTGCTGGCACCAGGAACCCATGGATAAGCCTGGGAGCCAAGAGATTTCAAGATCTGAGCACTCAGAGCACTCATGCCTCTAGAGCTAAGGCTCCTTCTCCATCTCCCAGATCCACAGCTGGCTGCCTCAGCTGAATAAGATTGTCCAAACTTCTGACGTGGAAGCTGGGATTTGACTGAGGCTGGGGCTGTGGAAGTGAAATCAAGATTAAAAGCACACATTCAGCACACTGAGACTACTGACCCTATAGATGGAATCCCAGAGTCATTGTAAACTGTGTAGTGAAGCCCCAGAAGGACCCAGCAGGTCTTCCAGGGAGACTTCTTGGTTCAGGTTGGGGCATGAGTTACAGATAACATCAAAAATCAAACTGAGTCTTTCTAGCAAGAAAAGTTAAGAGGAATTACTTATTTATGTTCTCTGTTGCAGTCTTTACTGATAAAGTAGAGACTTTCCTAGTCAAGTGGATCCTGTAGATTCTAAGATGTGCAGGGTACCAATAGATGTAAAAGCATAGACAGTGTCAGTAACATTTTGTTATTGCCAATGTTTTGTTATTGATGGAGAATTCCTGTTTCAACAGACGCCCTATTTAACAAACTTTAAGAAATGAGTTGTCTTGCCCATTCATGCCCAGCTTTTAATATCACTGTGTGCTTGCAAAAAGTCAAGTTAATACTCTTTCACTTCCTTACGCGTGTATGCCTGCAGATATCCAAATTAATTGGCAATAATAAATGGAGTTTGCTTGTTCCAGCACTTATTTGCAGTGTGGATTCATTTTTCTTAAAACATGATGGAAATTTTCTGAGGCAACTAGGAAAGCAAGAGATGGGAGCATCTTGTGTTCTGCAAAATTCTGACTTAATGCCACGGGTGATGCATGTAGGATATTAAGTGCATGATGGTGCATGAAAAGAATGATCTATGAAGTGCATAACAGAATGAACTTGCTACAGATAACTCCTAACTGGCTTCTCAAAAACATCCTGTAAGGTGTCCAGGAAAAGGTGTTTCTAGAAAAGACTTAAAGCTCTCTATCATAGAACTAACCATATAGCTGGAAATAATGCTTAGAAAAATCTCTCTGGAAATACCAGTGCAATGTAGAAAGCAGGTTTATAAAATGAAGGACAAAAAAGATTTCTTTAAAAATTGATGACAGCTATTTGTGGATTATATGAACAGGTTTAATATATGCCAGTCTGTGTCATGCTGCTAAATTGGTAGCACTACTAATTCTATTTATTGGAAATACTTCTATCTAATTGAGTTCAGGTGGGCTACTCATCAGCTACACCTACTTGAATGTGTCTTTAGGTTTCTGAACCAGAACTCTGTCTTGAAGTGTGATACACCATTGTAAATTCCTATGGAAGCTTTACATTTTTGTCTTAAGAGCACTCAACGAATATTCTAGTGCTAACAACATCCTCCTCCTTCCAGATCTATTTCTGGTAAATTTCTGAGAAGTATTCCTCAAGATCTTTGAATGTCAGAGGAGAAAATGCAAATAAAAATATAAACAAGCACCAAAAATACTAAGTGCATTGAAATGAGTAGAAATTTGTATTACATTTTCAGGTTGTAGATTTGCCTGGGGTATAAAACTGTGCTAGTTGTATTCATTCCTCTGCCCATCCTGTGCCTTCAGGAGAGAGGATGGAGAATGGGGAGGACCATGATGTCCATTTTTTTATGACGAATGAAAAGGGCTGCCAAACCATAGCCCTTTGTAATTTTTTTTATTTCCTAGCTAGGGATCTGCACAGCTGGTGAATTCAAAATGCTGGTAAAGAGCTGTCCCTCCAGGCACATTTTCCAGCATTCTCCTCTCTCCCAGTGAAGAGCTTCCCATGTTAAGCTTCTCCATACTAAAATAATTGTATCTATTGGAAATGTTATATATCTGTTCATTTATGCACACCCTACAACTCACTACTGGTTACGTCACAGTAGGTATTTGTTTAACCAGACCCTGAGTGATTTAGCTGCATTACTAAATAAAATAAGTGGTTATCATAAGTAGAGGGCTCATAATCACGTCATTACTCTCAAGACAATTCTTGAAAAGGAACAGTATTGTTTATATTAAGAGTTGCCATTTCTGTTAGAAACTGATTTTGGCCACTGTTTGGTAAGATAAATGCACATTAGATAGATTAACTAGATTAACTAGATTAAAAGTAGAGAGCAAGCTGCAGGGGATAAACTAATTTAGAATGCCTGAATTCATTACACTCCTTTTTTTTTTTTTTTTTTTTTTTTCTCCCAGAATTGTATTGTGTTTACATAATTTATTTATGAAACAGACTGCAAAAAGTCCCAAACTGGTACTGATATATAAGGACTTTCACTGTCCCACAAAAATTTGGATTTCTAATTAAGGCTGTCTTCCATGAGATATTTGCAGAACAAGGAATTCCAAGTCATTTCACTTTGTTTGTCCCTCCCATACTGCCAACACTAGGGCACATTTAGAATTAGAGAGTGAAGAATAGCTTACTTTTGATTTATGTCACTAAGGGAAAATCTGCTAAGTCTGCAGAACTTCTTTCATCCTTCATGAAGTATTAGCATTGCTTTGGTTTAATAACAGGATGATTGTCAAAATATTTTTCATCTGTATAACAGTTTTCAGTCAATCTGTTCAAGGATTCGCTGCTCTTACATAAAATCAATGAAGCCTTTCTGTTATTGCCACATTTCTAGTTCTGCTTAATGTATTTTTCAGAGTAAGAGCCACTTTTATTTACTTTTTCTTTTTTTTTTTAATCACTCCAGATGCAATATCAGCATCAAAAAAATAACAGAAATATTTTATGCATGGGAAAAATATAGGTTAAGATCTACCCTAAAACGATCAATGCAGAAGGTCAGACTACCCTTCCCTTTCTATAAAGCAACATAATCAGAATATAATTGATTTGTAGGGCTGGAGGAAATGTCAAGAAATCATCCAGCCCAAGATAGCTTTGGTGAGGATGAGGCTGGTCAAGTACATCATTTCCCATAATGTGGCTGGACATGCGACAACCTTATCACCAAAAAGCAGGGCCAGGGAGGGGGCAGATTCATGGGATGGGGCATGTTAGCATTCTTTAGCTCTCTCACCCAATGGCTGTGAGCACACCGTCACCGTAACCAGATGTGCCTCTGTCACAGGAGGGGGGATGTCTACATTTTAGCTGTGTATCAGGTACCTATGACATTACCTGGTCTTTGCAGGGCCTTTGGTGAGAGGAAGGCACATAGCTCAAAGTTTCATTGCTATCAAATCAAATTAAGCTTGTAACTCTTGAATTACTGTAAGTGTACATGGAAAACAATTTATCACAATGTATTTTACCCCAAGCTTTAGCCAGTGAGAAGATAATTTCTAATTTCTTCCTCTATATTCCTTCCTTGACACTAGGCAAGCCCTGTTCCTCCTCCACTTCCAGGGTGGAACCCAGAACCAGGCCAACACTCCAGCTGAGTCCTCATCCATACCCAGTAAAACAAAATAACTGTCTATTGTGTGCTAGCGCAACACTGGTGTTAATACAGCCCAGAGTGGCAGTTTCCTTTTTTGCAACTGCATTATCCATCCATTCATATTCCTGTGTGATCCATCCCAACAGCCAGATGCTTTTCTGCAGTACTATAGCTTAATTATTCCCTGCTTGTACTCCTGCATTTTATTTTCCCTCCTTTGTCTGTGCTTGAATTTCATCTTACTGATTTTACATTGAGTTTTAATCTTGCCCTCCAACGTGCTTGCCACCTCTCTCAGCCTTGAGTTACTCACAAACTTTACAAAAGTATTGCCCAATCCATCTTCCAAGTAATTAATGAAAATAATAAGCAGTCCCAAACAGGGACACTGCTCAGAAAATATATTTGCAGGATTTCTGTTACCCTCCCAGTTGAACAGTGTCATTTGCAATGACTGAGTATGAGTTTCTAGTCAGTCTATATATTTCCCTAAGCTGCTACGAGAATGTCCCATGGAGCCAGAATAAAAATTAAGATGGAATACAATTATATCCATCTCATGAAAGAAGGAAATCAGACTGATTGGATTTTGAATCAGAGAATGGTTAGAGTTGCAAGGGACCTTAAAGACCATTGAGTTCCAACCCCCCTGCCATGGGCAGGGACACCTCCCACTACAGCAGGTTGCACAAAGCCCCATCCAGCCTGGCCTTGAACACCTCCAGGGATGGGGCATCCACAACTTCTCTGGGCAACCTGCTCCAGTGCCTCACCACCCTCACAGCAAAGAATTTCTTCCTACTACGTAATCTAAATCTCCCCTCTTCTAGTTTAAAACTGTTAACCCTTATCCCGTCACTACACTTCCTGACAAAGAGTCCCTCTCCATTTGCTGTGAATGCACATACATTGGCTGTCTCTTAGAACCTTTTTATCCCCTCAGTTCTTACACCCGAGTTGCTTAACTGTTCCTTGGATCCCAGTGTTGTTCTAAGTATTGAAATTAGCTTCCATGAAGTTGTTACCTTCTCTTTCTTTCTTTTAGTGTTGTTTTTGCCCCTCTTCAGTCCCATGGGTCCTTGCCCATCCTCTTACAGACCTTCAAGTAAATGTAGAGCTGATAAAGAGGCACACACCTCAAGTCTGACACAGGTTTACCCTCTGCTTCACTCCTGTGACTGGTCTCCACACTCAAGAGCACCCAAGGCTGGATGGAATAAGCCAGACCGCATGAGTCCTTGGTGAACTCGCTACAGAGGTTGGAATAAGTGCACCAAGCACTGACCTTCATGGTCCAGCATGGGAGAACATGTCCCAGTGTGAAAGGTTCAAAGGCAGCTTTGTCTTGTTCCTCGAGATGCTGGGATACAGTGGGTGCCAGACAGGGAGATCAAGTCTCCAGTGCTCTCATTTCCTCTCATTACTGATTTTAGAGGACAGGCAAAATGTAGACTCAAGACCTGCGTTGTGCCATTTGGGACTGTACCCTGAAAATAAAATGCTTTAAGGAGTTTATACTCACATCAGAGGCTCCCATGATTTAGGCTTAATGAAGATAGCGATGGGATAGAGTTGTGCAACTTGTAGTCGTTTGATAGCATTTCCTGACACATCGAGTATACAGTGCTTGCCCTGTTGGAAAAAGATGAGGATGTGTTTGTTTTTGCAGAGTTTGCTGAAGATCAGCCCAAAGACAGGAAACAATTCTGTGACACGGTGCCCTGGGATGGGGCTATTGCTGGCACATCAGGGAAGGTGTACTCCAGGGCATGTGCTCCACCCCCTGTGCTCCTTTTGCTTTGGTGCTGATATAAAATATACATTGGAGATAATGTTTCTTATATTAATATTTATAAATATATATATTTGTATGTGTTTATATTTATATGTTTTTATATTGGGCTGAATTTTGCGGGAGGGAGAGGGCTTTCTTCAGCGATAAGAAAATCAGTTCATAAATCAATAGGAAGTCTACATTTTTACTGGTTAATTCAGTTCTTGTTTGTGTCAAAGACTCCCTGTGTCACCTGAGGCGAGTAATTTAATCTTTCTGTGCCTCATTCTTTTGCTTCTGTGAAAGTGAGATAAGTTTATTTACCTATTTTGAAGAGGAAAGGCTGTTTAGGGGCATACTTGAGGCGCTGTGTTAGATCCCTGAATTGATGGCACTACATTCAGGGACAGAAAATGCTAAGGATGTTGTCATTCAAAGTCAGGGACTCCACTTGTGGAGTCATTATAAACCCCATAAATATTAGGATGTTGTTTTGCAGATATTTTTTAGTTTTGGCTGAAGAATGACATCTGAGATACAGGGTGGGGAAAAAATCAGGTCATGTTGCATGGTCAATAAAAGTAGGGTCAACTTACCCTTTCTGCCACGAATCTCACAGACTGGACACTAGTTCCATATAAATTATCATTGTACTGCCCAGCTTCTATAAATTTGTGCTCTTGGATATCTTTTTCCATTTGTTCTCTGGAAATGACAAAATGATAATCTCTCCCATCCACTTCATAGTCACGCTTTGGCCGTGTGGTGTCTGCATGAAACAAAAGGCAGAAGATCAAGAAGTCTGTAAGAACATTCAATGCAAAAAATGCTGTAATTAAGGTCCGCTCAGAGGACAGCGCTGAGTTGACTGTAAGCAGAGGTGCTTTACATGTGGGAGCAGATCTTTGGCTACTTCATACTGGTTTCAATGGAGTTATGACAATAGAGCTGTCTTTTAAAAGTAATACTTTTTTGGTGTTTACCACCAAGTAATACAGACTAACATAAAATTAGGATTTACCAGAATTCCACTTCTTTTTTTTCAGCAGGATCACACTCAAAGCTCAAATAAAAAATGCATCCAGATTGTAAACCTAATCCTATTACAATAACAAAATGAATTGTGATCTCATTAATTTAATTTAACCTTAATTATAAGGCTAATTCTGATCTCATCTCTAGCAGTTTTAAGATGGCTTATTTACAGAGAAAACAGTTTAAGATGAGGTGAGACTGCAATCAGGGTCTGAAATAAACACTCAGCAAGCTCTAATGATCCAGGGTATAAACACTGTGTTTAATTCAGGGTCCAATATTGCTTTTAGGTTAGATAGTCTAGCTCTCACACAAATCACCAATTACTCTGTATTTTTTGCTGACAGATGCTGTGTAATTGACTTGAAACATTTTACACTTTGCCAGTATTTCAAACCTTTATCTTATTTATGAAACCACAGATTAATTGAGTAATTGAGTAAATGGAGTTAGTGACTAGGAGGCTCTTTCTTTAAAAAAAAAAAAAAAACACGCTGCAGCTTTTGAGACAATTCCTTTGAGAAATTCTTTCCAGACCTTCAAAACCTTTTTTTGGTTTGTTCCTTTCCCCCTTTTTGTCCAATGGAAAAATGGCTTTAGAAAAACTCAACTACATATAGCTCACAGATGCTGCATTCACAGCAATTCACTTAATGTGTGGCACCAAGAGATACAGCTCACTCGGATGCAGAAGGAGGAGTAAAATCATACTTACGTGGTACACACGACCCAAACTTATCAGGGAACTCAGATATCAAATCATCGTTGATCCGATCTTTCATAGGACCCAGAATAATAACCGGCCTGGTATAATTAACTGAACAACAAAAAGAAAGGCGTGTTTTGTTGAGCTTGTTGGCAATAACAGTAAATCTTCCCAAAGATGCACTAACTAGAATTGTTGCCTTTATGTATGAAGTAAAAACGTAGGTGTACATTTCATCGATGAATAATGTGTTTATTGACATGGATAAGGAAGAAGGAACGAGCAGCACTCGTTTTGCAGAGCTCTGTGAGGGTGCATGCACGTATAGTCAAGTGACTATATGGAAGTGTGTGTATTTGCTATTGCTCCGTAAGGTTACTCCCCGATGCTGGCAGATGGACTCTCTCATGAGGCATGGAAAGGAGATTGTAGGATTTTTTTTCTCCTCAGTTATATGAATGCATTCCCCATTAAATCAGGTGGGTGTGCTCCCATTTTCAGTTACGTTCTTGCAGGTTCATCTGCCCTGGTTAGAGGCACATAACACATGCAAAGGAAAATAATAAAGGCTTCCCATGTGTCCTGGTTTGTCCTGGCCTAAACCACAACACCATGAAACAATAATGCAGTAAATCTGGAAAATATGCAGCAATATTTTGTAGACTGATTAACTTATGCAGTAGTAAAGGCCATGAGTAAATACTGGAGAGAGTCCTGAGAATGTTAGGAAGGCAAGGCTAGCCAAGGAGACCCTTACATAATTTCTTTTGTATGTGATAGACTGAGCCAAGACAAAGGAGCCACAGAGAATCTGGGGCTGGCACAGAAAGGCTTGCTGTTCTGCTGGCCCCCAAAATGTGAAACAAAAATTAGAAGGAACAGTGACAGAAGGGCAGGTGAAACTTACTTTCCTGTCTGGTGACAGGCTCATAAGAAAGGATGCAGTCTTCTTGGCCTCCTGATGAAAGAAGAAAAAGAAGAGATTGAAGCTGACAAGCAACACGTCAAGTATTAAAGCTTGGTAAAGTGCTTCACATAGAGACAGATCGCGCTCAGCACTTCTCTCTGGTAATGCTCTCACCTGAACCATTCCAAAGTCCCTCAAAACTTGAAAGTGTGAAAACTACTTTTTCCTTCCCCTCCCTCTTCTGCCACATGTTTCAATTCTCTTTGCTGAATTGGGCTTTTTCAATGACGGGCAATAAAGTTTCATTTATTGATCTGATAGCAAGGCTGTTTACAAGGACAGTGCAAAAAAATATAAGATGCTGTTATTTTGCTTGTCTGATTGTTAAGACCCTAATGTGCTGTTGCAGGGCAAATCCACAGAATACCGAAACTGGACAATTTTTATCCCCAGACTATATGCATTTTGGTCCATCATCCTTCTGTGCATAACCACCATAGTTTAGTTTATTCAGAGCCTGAACATCTAGCAATGTGGTGTCTTCTGACCCTTATCCTGTCCCTGAACACAAATCTCAGAGCATTGTATTTTATACGTTATCCTCCCTCCTCTCCTGTTAGGACAGTGCTGTTTCTTCATGGCCATGTTTAAAAGCAGAGAAATTTGCCACGAGAAACAAGTGGTGATATATAGACTATGACTCGGGTGAAGGTGTACAGCCCCAGTGCATCACCTTCCTCTCCTCTATGAGAGTGCAAGAGGGGGAGGATTCTTCAACATACTGTATGAATAGTTCTTGGATGTTTCTTTTTCTAGGTCACTGTCACATACTTGGTACCACATAAGGGCTCTGGCAGGTTCTAAATCTGACTTAGACTTAGCAAAGTTTAAAACTATGATTTTATTTTTACTCAGTTCAGGGCTTGTCTCTGAGAAGATTCACAGATGGGATTTTGAAACTAATTTAGATACTACAGAGGAAAGAGTTCCATAAGGGGTAGCAGAGCTTTATGAAATAGAGAGGACTGCTTTAATTTCATCTGCTTATATGCACATGAACCTGTCTTACATTATTCTGGTGGGCTCCTGCCAAACCAAAGCATGCATATATGCATATACAGGGGAAGAGTGCTGCCTGACACCTGATGGATGATATAGGTAGGATTTAGAGGTTTAGAGGGCTACACCTCACCCTGAAGTAGTCTGACTGCTGAGTTGCTCATGAGGCTGCATTAACTATATTAACAAGATTTGTTTTGGTTACAGTGCCTAGCTCCTAAGCAGGTCCAAAACCTTTTGTAGTTTAGTTTTAAGCTCACTTCTGCCTCATTAATCTAATATGTTGATAGGTTTTTTTTGTGTGATATATTATCCAGATTTTTGTGAGAAATGGGTAAGAAAGCTTTTCAAGTAAAAATGAAGTTGTAATTAAGGGCAATGAAAGAAAAAGTAAATACAAAAATGTATTGATGTGGGAGGAGGGAGGTAGAACAGACAGGGCCAACTCCAACCAAGCAATGATGCTGAAGCAGCAAAGGAGAAAAGATCGGTTTTAATCATAGGAAGAAATTAGACAGCTTTTGAGAACAAGGTGACATAACATGTGAGGAGTGTGGACAATGGATTTTCTTCTGTATTTGCAAATGTTTGATACTGTAATCACTTCTTTAACTTTGGCTTTTTGCAAAGCTAAAACCCCAGAATCATTGTTACGCTAGGTTTCATACATCAGTTGTATTATTTTCCCTTAAGTTTCTCTGGGAATTTTGAGGGTGATATAAAACTTAGATTGTGCTATTCCCTGGAGGTGAAACAATTCACTCTCCAGGCTGAAGGAGCATCCTCCTGCAATGCCCACCCTCCAGCCCCTCAAGGCTATGCTTTGCCAAGAAGGTCAATCTTGGGGTGGGCAATGAAGCCATCACATACTAAGTATGTGGAGAGGAGCCTGTTTATATGAATACAATCTTAAACTTGAAAATACTTGTTTCAGTGGCATACAGATCTGCAGAAGGGGATTCGTTACAACTACTTTCAGGAACCTGTATAACAAGTGCTTATGCCTGAGCTAGTCCCTGGCTATTCTTTAGAGTCAGTGGGTGCCTACAAATAGGCAAGTACTTATTCTAAAACACGAGCCATCTGACCTATTCTAGATGTCTACTTTAGGATGAGAGAAAAAGTCAGAAGGGTGTGTTTGTCTCTGTTGTTCCCATAATGGCATTTAAACAGCAAGGTCAGATGCATTTAAACAGTAGAATCCCATGGGAGTGACAGTGAGAAAAGCAACTGAAGGAAAATAACCAATAACTCTGATACTATTTAAAAATTTCTCTGTGGGCTAATATTTGGTTTTGCTGTGGAATCATAACCAGCACAAATAAGCCAGAACAGATTTTACCTTCTGGTTTGCCCAGTCTCTGCCAGACATGTCCAAATGCTAGAGCTCTTGTTACACTCAGGCTATCAGCAGGGTACGGGCTATGGAGACAAACAAGCCTGTGGTTTCACAGAAGTCTCGTTAAACTGTTGCTTGACTGAAGGCAAAGAAAAAAATCCATTCTACTCAAATTGTGTGAAGCTTAAGCCACTGGAAAGGCTCAAGCCTTTCCAAGAAAGGAGAAATGTTGAGGCTGACTGGAGCCTACACAGGGGCTCAAAGACAGACATCCTCCTGAACAAAGGCTCTTCAGTGCTGAGTTTCAGACTCAACATGGAGTGTGAGTGTGGGGGAAAGCTGCATCATCTCCACTGCTTTACTTTCCTGGAAAAAGGGCTCAGGAAGCTCAAGTCTCCATGTGAATGAAATCCTTCCTGTCCAGACAAAATCCTACAAGTCCTCAGAGGCAAACATGTATATTAATGGTACCAGATGGTGTTCTTTAATGATCTCCACCCAGCCGGTTCTGCAGTTTTGAAGTAGTCCATAAAGTATTAAGTATAATGAAAACCTCTAGAGTCAATCAATAATTGGATTGCTATAACTTTGTTGATGGCTTTGAGGTGTGAGACACAATGTGAAATTCAGCAGGAAAAGGGCTCTTGTTTATCATTTGATTAAGCCTCATTTACCACCCACATTAATGACTTAATTAGCATAGGTTAGCTATATTGATCTGGAAAAACCTTTTGAAATTTAAGAGGCAAAGCAAAAAAAGAAAAACTAAAAAGCCCTTTCTGTAGGATTTTGGCATGATCCCTTGTTCTTCAATAAAATTCCATCAAGACAAAAATAGAAGAAAAGAAAGACAATAAGAAAAGAGAAAAAAGAAGAAAGAAGCTTTCCTAAATGTAATATACTTATGAGTAAAATTATTGGAGAGCTTTCACTTTCCCAGGATTGCTATGACTCTGCTTCCCTTTGCTCTTTGTTTGTCAGCTGGTGATTTCTCATGCTTGGGAAGAGAAGAATGACCTGCAGTCTGTTATAACTCATAGCCTCTATAAGCAGGATAGAGAGGTCCTGCGTGGCCAGATAAATTTCACAAGGACTACTAATTTCACCTCTTTAAAGGATTTTATAGTGTTTCAGAGTGGCAGACCTAGAATGGCTTTAAGGCATTGCCTTTGTTTTCTCCTTCTGATCAGTTTACAGAATCTGTGAAATACTCAAAACCAGTTTCAGTGTAGACCTGGCAGATAACGAGCATATTTCATGTAGCCCATAAAAAGGTCTCATTTCCTATTGGGAAAGAGGATGCCAGTGAATCCAGGGCTGGTGTAACTGCACCCGACATGTGCATAATGGGGCAGGAGAGCCCATGTAACCATACACCCACCCTCAGCAAGCAACCTCATGCAGGGTAATCCATAGGTTAATGGGTGTGATGAAAAAATATGTAGAGGGATCTAAGACAGTGAGTAAAAAAAAAGTAGTATTTACTCAGACAGCTAACAATTATTTATGATTTTAGAAAAATTAAAAAAATTTTTTTGTTCATTAGAATTTCTGGACTAGTGGCAGTGGTACCATCCATACAGATGTGAAATAAATGTAGATGAGCCAAACTGATTTTATTTTTGAGCTCTTGCCTGAATTTTGTTTCTCATATGAATCTAAAATCAAACAGGTTTATTTTTTCTGTCATCATCCTTTTAGATTTTAGGATCATGTATGGATTACCTGAGTTGTATTTGCAAGATCTTGGAGAAATCAATTTTTTGCTTTGTTTCATCTGCACAGACCGCAGTGGAGAGTCAATGTTCTAGCCTCTATTTGGCTCAAAATCCCTTTCCTGGTCCTCTACTTATGTAAGTAAACACATGGATTTTTGGAAATACATTGACAGCTATGAGAGGCTGGAAATTCAATACATAAAATATCACAAGTAGTCTGAGAATGAATTTACGGCTAAAAAGTGGTCTATCAGCCTTATCTGCTTAAAATCAATATAGCTTGTCAGTGGCCTAACATAATAATCAGGACTCCTGTAACCTTGTTCTGACTCTTCAGATTTCATTACAAGAGTGACTTGCTGACAGAGGGTAAAAATTTTTGTTTCTAACAGTTTTCCTTATTTTTAACTTTTAGTCATGTGTTGCCTCTCTAGGTAATTGGTGCAATCACAACCAGTTATGCAATTAGGCTAAACAGACGTGGTATTGTGTGTGTAATTTTGATGACAGCTGTAAAAACCTTCACTGAACTATGCCTAAGAGTGTTACAACAGATACGCAACAGAGAGACATGAAATTCATGGCCATTATGAAAATCACATCCTGCAGAATAAGAAATGATGAGTTCATGGTAAAAAAATATGTTCTTACAAACTTAGTTTGAAAAGGAAATCAGAACATTTTAAGTTCCAGAGCTCAAAATAAACTTTCAATTGTGGTTTGATTAGCTGGTTCAGGGATAAGACCAGGCTGATTTTATGTAACCTCATCACAAAAGGAGTATTTTTCTGCTAGGCAAGGATTTCATCTACCACTTTGCAAACTCGGTTTTACTGCTGCAAACAGGTGCAAATAAACTAATATAGTTATAGTCTCGCTATTATCATGGCCAGTGTGGTGCAGCAGCAGCAGCAGCTGTGTGGCAGCTCAGCCCCTTTTAGGTCAGGCCAACATTTGTTCTTGGCTCAAAAATACCTTTTTTTTTTTTTTTTTTTTTTTTTTTAAAGTGCCAGATTCAAATGTGTTTGTGGTTGCCCATGAAATTGGGATAAAGAAAATCCCACTGTTGGCTCCAGCTCTTTTGCTCATTACAAACCCAGAAGTCAGGTTTACTGTGTGTAACAGCCTTGCTGATAAGAAGTGGACAAAGAATTTTCTCTTGAGAAAGAGCGGGGGGACTTTTAATTATTTATTACTTTGAAATAAAAAGTATTTGACTTCTGCAAAGAAGTTGATTTTTTAACCCCCAAGCCCAAGACGTGAGCGATGCTTCAGTCAAATACTCACATTTTTAAGCAATATATTTTTCTAAATAGATGTGAATGCATCAGAATATCTCCCAGAAAAGGCCCAGTCAATCTGTAACCCCTCTATTAATCACTGTCCAGGGCACAACCTGGACAGCTCTCAGAAGCCTTCAGCATCACTTCGTGTAGTTGTACCCTTGGTTTGGAATGGTTCTAGGAATGATCAAGTAGTACATGTTTTGACACTAGCTACTTTTCACTAAAAGCTCATAATGAGAAGCAAAAGTTAGAGAAACATGTTAAAACAATTGCCAGAGACCTACTAGAACAAATGCAGAACCCCTCACTCTGGACTCCCAGTAGCCTGCTTTTATGGGGACAAATATGAATGTATGCAGGAGAACACAGGGCACCTGCAAGTCATTTCTTACCTGCACAATTTTCTTCCTGCCAGCCAAGGTGTGAATTGCTGATTTCATAGAATGATAGAAATATTTTGGTTGGACAGACCTTTAAGATCATTAAGATCAACCGAAACCTAAATCTGCCAATGTCTTTCTTGTAGTGAGGGGCACAAAACACACAGTGTTTGAGGTGAGGCCTCACCGGTGCCAAATACAGGGGGGGTGATTACTTCCCTAGTCCTGCTGGCCACACTATTTCTGATACAAGCCAGGATGCTCTTGGCTTTCTTGACCACCTGGACACACTGCTGGCTCATATTCATCTGGCTATTGACCAACACCCCCAGGTTCTTTTTTGCTGGGCAGCTTTTCAGCCACTCTTTCTCAATTTCCCCCAATTCAGAAAGCAGTGGGGCAGGTAACCCCTTTTTTCCTCCTCATTTACTGGAGAAACAGAAGAGAAAATATGCAACAGGACAGAGTCACAACACCATGAAAAACCCCTGAGCTCTCCAGCAGTTTTCTATTTGCTCCCTATGATTTTTTCAGCTTTTTCACTTTTTTTTTTTTTT
>VZRU01012340.1:70417-81624 GCA_013398155.1 Pedionomus torquatus
TTTTTTTTTTTTTATTTTTGTTTTTTATTTTTGTTTTCTCCTCTTAGTGTGCCCCATTTCTCCAGCACACAGACTGAGGGCTAGATGAGTTTGCAAGGTAACACACATGGTGTCCTGGTAAAATAACCTGTAGTGCCCCACCTTGAATACACAAATTCTCCTCAAAGTGGCACTGCGCCACACTGAAGAACAGCTTTGCAATGTGGCTGGCTCCAAACAGACTTAAAACAAACTTGGGTTTGTGGCAATGACTGACATTAGGCTCTGTTTCCAGCTATGTGGATGAAAACAAGAAGGCAGAAATAATAACTACATGCTATTTTTATTCTTATTCTTCTCATTCTTATTACAAGGAATGAGATTTACCCCAAGCACCTATTATTTTTTTTTCCTTTCAATAGGAATAAATAAATTAGAATATTGAGGAATATGTCTTTAGGAAATGTTCACAGACTGGGTCTGATAACTACTCTTCCCATATGAGGAATATTGCTAAGACATTGTGTGGTGTCCTCTCTCAACAATGCCACAAGGTGACAAGTGCAGTGAAATCAGGCAACTTTTTCATTACAGGCTTCATCTCTTTTATCTTGTTGACTTCTCTCTCTGAGCACCCGCTTCTCACTCGTCTCTGTCTGATTCTTCTCTGTTCCTGAGTCATAATTTCTCTAGGGGAGATTTGATGCAATTTGCTGTGCGAGGGGATGTACTGGTGACCTAGAGTAGCTTGGAGATCCAGTGAGAAAACCAGCTGGACACAGGAAGTCTTTAGGTCCCCACAGGAGATATGCTGGTAAACCATAGCCACATAGTAATTAAACACACAGCCAGGTTAGAGTTGATGTGTCATTGTGACCATCTGAAACAGTTATTTTCAACTGGTAACCAAAGTTTCTTGTTGCTCATGGTCATGCCTTTAAATGTCATGTCAGCACGCACCAATGGATCCTTAGCAAATGGAATTAGGCCCTTTGGACACCAGGTCCTAGATTTTAAAGCCACTTTCATTTGGCATAACCCAAGATTGGCTTCCTCTGCTGCTATATGGCATAGCTTTCCCACAGGCAGAAAAGAAAGCCCTGCCCACACCTCTGCATCTTCTCCACCAGGCAGCAGCTGTTGGGCTCACCAGTAACTTGTGGGGAGATCCAGCCAACAGGGTGTAGGCTGGATGCTGCTGGAGTGAGACAGGAGCTTGCCCAGATGGAGACCACTTTAGAAGGTTTCCAAGATTCCATGCGGACCTGTTAACACTACTTTTCCTTCCAAGCATCTATGTCCCAACTAACTTCCCCAAACCATTTCTATTCCCTTTCTTCCAATTCAAAACATTCACTTTGTCTCAAGCTATTGCACAGTCAATGAGGGACTGGCTACCTGGCCTGCCTTATGAGGAAATTTGGGAATTAACTTTTGTGGACTTGCCTCAAATGTTTGGCTGCAGCTGGGCACCCCTGTTAAGTCTCCTGCTGGGAACAGTTCACCAGGCATGGGATGTGCTCAGTCACCAGCCTAGATTCTCTTCTGGGCATTTACCCTGAGGTCACCCTCACACTTGGAAGAGATTTGAAAATTTTTGAAAATTTAAACTGTTGAATCCAGATTGAAGTCAGTCTGAAGAAAGAATATCTTATATTTACAACATAAAATCTCCCCAGTAGAGGACACATTAAAAATAAAGAGATTCAGGACTTGGAAGTTGGCAGCTCAAGAGCACCTACTGTTTTCTTGTGACTCTGGCAATTGCTTTCCAAGGAAACCTTTGCAATACAAGAGAATACAAACTAATTTACTATTTCTGAATTGCATAAGATTAGCTGTTTTATAGAGACAAACCGGTGTTTACTAGCAGAGCTCAACTGCTATGCACTATATAAGGACTAGTAAATATGAGGTATGATACCAATGATTACCTGAATGTATGCGGGTGCTTAGCACAAGTGCGGAGTGACTGGTGGAAAACTTGATTTGCTAAGCAAATGGCTTGAAAAAATTAAACAACTGGGTGATTTAGTAAGCAATCTATCATTTTAATTACCTTTTATTACATTTCCAGGCATATAATTACTGCTTTATTTTTTTGCTTTTCAACATTTCCAGAAACAAAGTTATGTTGGTGAAATTTTGGGATATTACCAATAACTACCCAGAATGCCCAATCTACCTCTTGGCTCTATGACCACATGGAGTCTGTAATTCCAACCAGATCAGATTCCAGGGTTGGGACCTCCACTTATAGGGAACCAGTGGCAATCAGTGGCCGTGTCTAATCAGTGAAAGTCTATCTTGCCTCCTTTTGAAAACTCCTATATGGAAAACTGTACTGCCAAAATTAAGGGCTCAACAAAATTTTTGGGACTATTTCTTAGTCCTTCATACAGGCATGCAGAAATGCAGGTAAAAATCTTGACTCTGTAAAGAAAATGGCTTTCACAGATGTGACTACAGCTATGCAGTAATTTTACTCTTTAAAGATCATCAAGAAACTGCCCCCTCCCCGATAAAATAAACTTCTTGTCACTAAACCAAATAATGCTGACTTTCATAGGCTACCCAAAGCCAGGTTTGGTTTTACATCCCAGAATACATGCCAAATAACAACCTTCCTCCCTTCTCTTATAAAGGTTGTCAGTTTTCTTTTATAGCTTTGTACTCCAGATGTGGTTGTAAATTTGAATTCCAAGCCATTTGCTCCAACTGTCTTTTTTACATTAACAAAAGAGCAGCAAGGAGAGAAACAAAATAAAAGAAACAAAAAGAACAAGCAATGCAAAGTAAAAGGACTCTAATGAAAGCAGTAACTTACTGTAGCTACTTTCACTATCGCTGGCATTAGAAGAAACATGTTCTGCAAGAACAGTACAGCAAATTAAAGAACATAACCAAGCACCACAGAGCTGCAGAAACTTAAAAAAACTGCCACAGTCATGCAAAGGTAGTTGTGCAGAGAGGAAATAAATACTATGCAGTGACATCACCTGAAAACTCTCAGATAATTTACACAGGTAAAATGAAAGCTTTCTCTCTTGTGGTATTTCAGAAAGAGAATATATGTATTAGCCAGTGGCAAGCGTCATGGCAAAGCCATGTCTTTTCTTGATGAGGCAGTTAATGACATCTCAGACAACTTAATTTCAAAAGTATATTATGGTTCACTTGCACCTCACTGGATGTCTTGAATAACTTCATGAAACCTGAGTGTCTGCTCATATTTTTCTGCATGAAGAGTAACGTGTATCATGAAAGCATTGGGATTATTCCTGCTAAACTTCTAACCTGTGTCCATCTTTATTCACTGTGCACTATCCCACAGGGTTAACAAATTAACATGAAAATGGTTTTGATATCAAATATTTTAACTGCATCCATTTTATCCTGTCCAAAAAAAAGATGATAAATGACAAAACTAAGGAAAAAAAAAAAAAAGGAAGAAATATTTTTTCAGACTTTGTCTACCTTGAGGATTTGAGCAGGAGTAAGAAAAGCTTTACCAGACCAGTCTGGATGGATAAATAATGCTATAAGAACAATCATGATGTGTCAGACTCATGGTTTGGCAAGTCTGGTGTCCTATTTCCATTATATTATTTAAAGAAAGGTGAAATCTATATCATGTGAAGTTGCTGTTTCCAAACTGTAGTCAGCAGACTGTTTATGGTCAGTCAGACCTTGCTCTATGATCTCCAGGAGCTCTGCAGAACCACATGAAATGGTGGTTTTAATAGTATCTCTGGTAAAAATGTTGATTACTTTGCACCGGAAAGATCATTTGTCAGCTGAAACTTTTCAGCAGCTCCAGGACATTTAGAAGCCAATGGTATAATGGCTATGCATTGAGGTGCCACGCTGGGTCAATAAGAATGAGACACAGTGGTTAAATGGGCAATGGGAACAAATAAGTCACCTCCTGACAAACACTAGGAGCCAAAATCTCTCCAAAATTTGCCTTTAAACCAGTGGGCAGATTAGGCTGGGTGGGTGACTTGCAGCACTCACCAGCAACTGAGTCTATACATTCCCAGTGAAAGAAAGAACTCTTAAAAGCCAAGAACTCCCTGGGATGAACCCGGATGTCATGAAGGATGACTATGGGAGCAGTGCCAAGACCACCTCTTCTCTTCAAGGTGCTGTGTTTCACCCAGCTGCCAGTCTAATGGCTTAGGATTCCTAGGACAGGACTGATGGAGTTACTGCAGCAGCAGAAATAAGAGGGGGTGATACCAATAAAAATAGTGATGGAAAACTTTGATCTTGGGCTTAGTAAGAAGTTTAAACAAATTAAACTTACTTTTTGAAGAAAATTGACTCTTGGACATTTTATAATAAGGATTGTCTCAAACTAATATGCTATACAGGACCCTGAAGAACTTTTATTATAAAAGAAAAAAATATCTTTCATAGTAAGAACTGTCATTAAAAAGCATCTCTGAATTGAATATTAGTGAAATTTGAATGGGTGGGAATGTCTAGAGGTGTGACAGTAACTGAAAGCTAGATGCTATGTTAATAGAGAAACTAAGGCCTATATAATACCCCTGTGCTAATTTTGCCCTAGCAATTTGCAGAATTCATCTCTCTCCTTTCAAATGGTTGGATGTTACGGAGATTTGTCTTTGTAAGGACACAGATATTCATAAGAGTTGTCAGATCAGAGGTATTCTACTTCTCTTTAGCAGGGAAGGATGTGAATTTGTTGTTAACGAGCTGCTATGATGCTTGAAGTAGTAGAATGACTAAAATTTTGGTGGCAGGGATGTTCACTGTCTATCCCTGACAAAAGCACTTTTGCAGAACTGTTCTTTGTGCAAGAGATGAAGCTTTCATCTTTAAACTGAGCACTACTGTATGGCTTAAACTTAAGCCATTAAAATGTCATCTAATCCGCCAGAAAGAGAATGATGTCTAAAATCGTGTGCATAGATGTGCATTCCTGCAATTAAAAAGCACATACAAAGCAGTAGGCGATGCAGTGTTAACATTCACACACATGTTGCTCCAATTATTTGGCACTTAAGAAAAAAAGAACTGAAGAAGCAGCAGCCAAACACATGCAAGTGGCATTTCGTTTCACATATTTAGCTCTGGATACAGAATGTAATGTAGCTATTTATATAGAAATCAGCTGCAAATATTTCACTCTATTCAATTTTTCTGGTCTAACTTTCGAGGAAGTAAATTTTTGTCTGAACAATTATGTGAGACACTACACATTCTGCAATGCCAAGTCTTGAGACAGGATTGCTGCATCAGAGAAAGAAATGGATTAAAGTTGTATGACAAAGAGTAGATTACTGATGGTGAGATGGGTCCAAAATTAGCTTTGGAGAAGGCATGGTCTTCTCTAGCCTGCAAATGACTTCTTCCATTAATAACAAATACTAATCTAAAATCCAGCAAAGTAACAAACACTCCCATGCAAAAAGCTGAAAATGCAGAAGCAACAGCATAAAATAATTTTTCTATTGATCTCCTCAGGTTATAACCAAGTTAAAATATTCAACTTTCCCTTTAGGTGGAGAGGGAGGGATTGTTGCTGAGAAGAACAGCCTAGGCAGCAAGAGGGGTTCTAGGTATGCTACTCTACAGAACTGCCATGATGGGAACAATAACATACTGTCAGAAACAAAAGGTGTTATTACAAAAGAAGTGCAAGTGTCTGCTGGATACACTGTATGTTATTTAATATTGTCATGCAGAACAAAACGATTGAAACATTTTTAATGCATTCACAGCTGGGTAACAAATAAAACTCTATCTTGTGCATGCTAGGAGTGGAGGAGGGTCCTCAGAGAAGGAACAGAAGCAAAAACAAAACCAAACAAAGAAAAAAAAAAAGATTTACAGTGACCATTCCTGGGAACTTACTCAGAGTCTTTGTTCCATAACCGTCGTCACCTAATCCGGGGATGTCCTGCACGGAAGTCCCCAGAGAGAGCAATGAGAAAGGAAGAACAGCCGCAGAAGAGGAAGGAAGAAGTCAGTGGAGTTGAAATGGATACTACCATGACTGACCATGTTGATTGAGCAATCTGGATCCCTGCTTTTTCTTTCTGAATCAACTTTAAGCCCATATTCTATGGGAGTACAGCCAATGAAAGAAGCAGTGACCATGTTATGTGGCTTTTGGATCTGTGAGGAAGAAGGAACAACCAGATGAATAAAGTCCCAGAAATGATCCTCAACGGAAAAATTTAGGAGAGAATTATTAAAAAAAAAAATAAAAAATACTTGGGCTTGGATCCAGCATATATTTTAAAAAATGCTGGTTCTCTGTACAATTTAAGCAAGCAGTAAATGCCTGGGGAGGTACACATTCCATGATCTGATTTACTTCTTTAAGCTGTTAGCAAGAATGCTTCATTTACTCGTTAAACTTTCTGTAAAGCTGCCTGTGGCAATTGATTTGAAGAATATCAAAGGCAACAATGAGATCAGAGTAGACCTTTAAAAAAGTAACAATTTGATTTATTATTGTGGAAGAAATCACTTTGGCTTTATTTTGAGGCAGCTCTGGTCTGGGAATATTTAGTCGGAATCAAGTTTGGATTATTGACACTTGCCACAGAACTTTGAGGAGCCACATTTGTTCTTCCAAAAGTTAAGGTCACTGTTTTATTTTTTTCTGAAAATGGTGTTTCCAGGGAAGGAAGGACCAGCTGGATCCAAACTGCAGTCACACATTGGTCACAGTAGTAATACCTCTCCTGCCTGCCTACGACAGATATTTGCCTAGATGTGTGGGATACTGGTATCATGCGTGTCACCCATTTTCTGTGCTGCTGCATGTGACATTGTCTCCAAGAAATTACTTACGTTCTGGATCACTTGTTTCCTGCTCACTCTGCTCCTTGCTCTTGTAGAATGGGAATTTTCGTGAAAAGATGAAGTTCTTTTTACGCTTGTCATTGAATGACTGTGAAGGAGAAAAGGCATGGGGCAAAAACAGGGACGTCTAATTGTTGTCACACTCATGCTGACAAAACAACTAGTTTGTAAAAGTGGAGAGAACTGTAGTGACTCAGGTCAGTCCAAACCAAGCAGCTGCAAAGAATCAGAGGTGATTGGGGTGAGGTCAGCAGGTTGAAGGCAAAGCCCCTGGAGACGGGATTGATTCGATCACAGAGGTCTTAAATCACAACCTTCAGCTCCTGATTTGGAAAAACTATCCTGTTTGGCTTGTTCAGATAAAAGGCTACAGATGGCTCAGCATGGTTTGACATCAAGCCACTCATCTTTAATCATAGTGGACTGTGCACAGAATTAATTAACCGACTATAAAAGAATAGTAAAGAGGAAAGCAGAAGCTTTTGATTTACTTGTAGTAGGTCTGTAAATTTGGCCCAGTGCCAATTAAGACAAAATATTTTTCTCTGGTAATTGCTGCTGATTTCATAGTGTTTTACTTGCCCTCTTAATCAACAAGTTCGAAATGACTCTAAATGCTTTTTTTTTAGGGGGCATAATTTAAAAAAAAATTACTTTGTTTTATTTTTTACAAATATATTTACTCATTAGATTCCTCTGGATGTGCTTTTATTTTTAAGTGATTTAGAGATGTAGTTCTGCACATAAGCAGAATTTCATTGCAAGTTGAGAAACACATTGCTATAATTCTTCAAATGGCGAATTAATATGGAAGAAGTTGGGTTTTTTAGACATGACAAAACCTTTGACTTTATAGACAGTCGCAAAGGTCTATGACACTGTAAAAGCAGGATATGCCTACTTGGGATGTACATTTCAGATACTATAGGAGGAGTTAGGGTCCCTATACAGCCAGTTGAGAGAAGATGGCATTTCCAGAGGGCACCTATGTGCAGCTGCAGGTAATTTTTATCTGAAGAGATCTGTGCTGTCCCTCAGACAATGTCTTACGTTCTTTCCTATACTGGACATATGCAATGCCCAGACACATGACTTTGCAAGTAATCACCTCCGAGTAATCAACTTCTTAACCCAATTAAAGGACTGATATCTCATGTGTTTATCATTGCTCGAATGAAATATAACCAGTATTTGGCTCCAATTCTGAAATGGAATAGATTTAGAGTTTCAGAACACAATTAATTTTCTTACATTTTGGAAGCACAGCAAAAAATGTGGTTTAAAGTAGGTATTTCTGAAAGATGTGAAGTTAAGTACTGCATATCTCTGTTAAAATAGTTCTTCACTTGTGTCACGAAAGTTTCATGCCACTTTTACGTTTCAAGCATATTTAAAGTTCAGTAACTGAAAACAAAGGAAAAAAAAAAAAAAGCACATGTTGAATAAATGATCCATGAAATTCTCTGAGTATGTAAACATTCAATGTGAAATTAATGTGGAGGTCATGCACAAATAATCCAGACAGCATGCAGTTTCAAAACAAAGCAAATATGAAAGAAAGCTAGAGGGAAAAAAAAAATGCACATGGAGGATAAAAATAATCTGTGGATGAAAAGAGGACTGACATGCACATTACATCACTTTAATGACCTAAAGGATATAATTAAATTAAAATGTGCTTTCTGTGATATTTATTTTTTTTTCCAAAGAAAAGAATGTAGCATGTTAACATTTCCCATTGTGAAAATGTTGTTTGTCACGATTCATCTGAATTTGACATAGTAGTACTATAGACATTACACTTTAAAAGGGAAAATATATATAGATACACACAATAGCACCTCAAAAACCAAAGAGGTTTTAAAATGACAATCACTTCATTATCAAATGCCATTTCAGTTTGGAAGAGAAAGTTTTAAAACTGATAAATAAATATTCTGTGTTTCACAGAGATTATACGATAAATAACACTTATAAGTATTCTTTTTCATTTTTTTCCACAACGGTCTAGAACAAAAACTTCAGAAAGTCCATTTTCACCAGCGAAGCACATAATTTTTTCAAGTTTACACGTGATCCAACAGTATATTCTAAATCTGAGAGATATACTATAGTGTTACATGAAACGGTTTCTCCTTTTGCAATATCAAGTACTGGGTTGCCTTTTTTAATATTTAATACCATTCCACTTCAATTTGAACAATCAAAATCTAGCAATTCATGGCAGGTGATGATTATGTCCAGCTGTGCCACTGCTTTTACACCAGTAAAAACTTTGTTCCTAAAATAAAGCTGACTCTTAGTTTGTTAATATCCATAAGCAAATGTTTTTGTGCATGTGTTAACATTGCTATGAATTAATCGATGTATATATTTGTGTTAATGACCATATATTCTATCACAGTCTAGTAGTACTCTACAACCCTAACCATTCTATGATTCTACTTATTTATATTTAAAATAACAAAAAATCTGTAAGGTATTATAAAACACTAAAATGGGTCTGATCCTGCAAACTTATAGAAAGAGTTCTTAGTATTAAATTAGTGGGATTACCAAGTATGTATTTCCTTGTACATTAAGTGCATGTTCCTTCAGAAGAAAGATGGAGGGGGGGGACGACATAATTTTGGTTTTGTAGCCAATATAAATGTGAATATTTTCCAACTGTGGTCTCCATTTTAAGAATATGAAATCCTCCAGACACCCAGCAAAATGCTTCTTACAGATGCCATGCTATATATCTCGTATGTATAGAGATAAAGGGGTTGGCAAAGAGAGAAGAGGGAGACTCATATAGAATAAACCCATATTTTTATTGGAGGCACTGTGTTAATTCCATATTTTGTTCTCTGGTGGAGGAGAAGAGACCAACACTGAATACATATTTTGGTTTTTAGGAAAGGATCGTTCATGTGAGGAACAGTGGTAGGGTTAAACTGCAAAATTCAGATGTCTGTTTTGGAAGGATTTTGGTTCTATAAAATGGAAACGTTGAGACCTGTCAAATATTCTGGAGCCACTTTGCACAGGGGCTCCCTGTGCTGCCAGAGAGCTGTGAAAGAGCTGTAGAATAAATGAGGAAGGGATTTTCCTACATATCTCAGCCTGAAGCAAGAGTTGCATGCAGCTGGAATTGAAATTGTGGTATTAAGCTTAGGCTTGATTCAACAGTATTTATGCAGACAGAGCTTCTGAAAGTCAGTGGAAACATGCCTGAAAATATATTTCTGTGTAAGTCACAATTTCTTTGCCATGAATATTGTAAAATCCTCTAATGGCAAACAACTTTGTCATTTCAGTCGCAGTGAAAAACCTGCACAACTGATTACTTTTATACCTCACTGCCACCAGTTCACACAGACTATCACAAACCTAGGAATTGGCGTTTGCAGGCATTCTGTGTAGGCAAGTGCCAAAGACTAAAAAGCAAACCGAATTTTCAAGTGCTGCTTGACAACCAAATGGCGAGGTCGTTGTTCACAACATTTGAACTGTGATAAAAACCCAGTCTTTTCTTGGGAAAGAAAGGGGAGAAAAGCTTTCATTGATGTCCAGGTTTGAATTCTTGTTTGATACTACTTTGGTATAGTCCGTGTTTTGGAGAAGCCAGAAAAAAATTGTGATGCACGCTCTTGCTCAACCAAATATTCCCCAGATGTCCCCAGTTATGCAAGTGTGGCGTTACACGTAGTGACCTTCCCTGGTTGTGACAGACATTAAGACACTTTGTGTTTCTTATTCATAAAAAGTCCCTTTGCTACATTTTTTTTGTGTCAACATAATTTTTATATTCCAACTGCTTTTCCCCAGGTGCAGCAGCTGTTTATATGTTACTCAGCAGCTAATAAGATAGTGTGTTTTCAAAGGAAATTTTCATGTAACATTGAATAAACAATCCAATTTCAAAATTTGCTGTACAGTGGTAAACATCACAAAGAATAATAATTTGATAGTTATACCATACGCCAAGAGGCAACTATATTACTGTTTACTTTGAACTTCCCATTTTTTTTTCCGTGTAGCAGATCCAGCACATACTCAAGTGTAAATCTCCTCTTGGTAGAGGTTCTCTTCACGCTTTGCAGAAGAGCCTAATAAGTTGGGGAAGGATTTCTTTTGATGCTCTAAAAGCGACTACATCTTCTAAAAGCCATTAAACTCACAAATACATTGGGAATCCTTTATTTTCCTATTTCATTCAAGCAATGATAATCCTCGGTCATGAGGGGATCACCTGAGAAAAAGCTGTTCCAGAGCACTGGCTGCGAAATTCTTCTATACAGGGTGTAGCTGAACTTCATTTGCCACCTATTTTTAGGCAGGTTTGAGTTAAGGTTTAGCCTAGTTTTCATGTTATGTGATTATTTGTATCACTCTTG
>VZRU01012340.1:81700-104839 GCA_013398155.1 Pedionomus torquatus
TTTTTTTTTTTTTTTATTCTTCTTTAATATATGTTTTTGGTGCAACTTACTTGAAAAGCACTCACTTGTTACAAATATGTAAAAAATGTATTGCAACATTATATCCCTGCAATCCTCTTTATATTTAATTCACACTTTTTGTATTAGGGACATACTTTTATGTTTGAATGCAGACTTTAATAAAGGTTTACGCACTCAAATGCTGTTAAATCTCTACACATTAAGGCTCTCCCATCACACTGAAAAGTCACATTGATACCAGAAAAAAAAAAAAAGTTTGGACTGTAACAGATACTCAGTTTCGTTTCTCCTTTCAAGCATATCTATTGCCTCTCTGCTTCTGTAGTGGGCTTTTTCACTTGGGAATTAAAGATGCATGATGGATATGAAGTCTCCAAAACAAACTTTTGAAGAAATTCCTATTTTAATAGATTTGCTTTATGTGAAGTGGTTTTGCAGTTACTGTGGCAGCATGATCTGGGTCAACTGCACTTTGAGATTTTCTACCTCATTGTTCCATCTGCAATATGAGAACCACAGCAGTGCACTCCTTTTGGGCACTTTGTGAGTACTAGGTCAACACTGGGACTTGGTGGATACCATCCACCAGTTTCTTTTATTAAGATAATGCATTATACTGAGGTTAAGTAACATGATCAAGTCTAGAAGAAAGTCAGTGTTACTGAGCCATTCTTGCTTTCCTGGTGTAACCACAAACTTGGCCACAGGCTGGGTTTACATATACAGAAAGCTCTTAATGACTTCTGTGTAGGCATGGAGGAGAAGTTGTCAGTGGGAACTGTAAGCCTCAGTTGTATAGCAATGACAGAGTATATTCCTTATGACTTGTATCTTTCATTTGCAGCCTAACTACCCAGTTATATGCTGGCAAGCAACATTTGCCAAGTTCTCTGTGTCTTTTTATGAGATACAGGGGGAAGAATATTCTATTAAGTTCAACCTTATATTCTCCTAGCTACTGTCAGTATCTAGGATAAGTCTGGGCTACGGTCATTGCTTATTGAATTTTTGCACCATCATCTCTTGTGATAAGTGAGAACAAACTTTGGGTGAGAAGAAGCACAGATGAAGATAACTGTGCTTGCTTAGTTTTCCCATGAAGCTGCAGGGAGATTTTTTGATCTTGGAAATCCAAACTGAAAAAGTACAAGCCTGATTACAACCTCTATGCTGTCTAGCTTCTACAGGCAAAGGTAGTGCTGTTTAGTATTCATAAATGTGAAATTTTACTAATCTTTTTTAAAGACTGACTTAATGCCACTTGTCAGCCAGCAACTCAATTTTAATTCATAACAAAACAACAGTTAAAACACAACACAAGCTACCAGGGGAACAGAAAGACTCAGCGACTTTCAAGAAAGCATGTAAAAGCAGCATTTCCAATTCCGCAAACATGTATTTAACTTGGTGCAAGGTACGAATCACATTAAAAGAAGAGAGCACTTGCCCGTGCTAATTTACATTGCACTGTTGTTGGCAGGATTGAAACGCCAACGTAAAAACCTTGCACATGTGACAACCAAGGTCATTTACAACTACCTGAAGGTTGTACACAAAGAGGGTGGGAAGGATTTGTTCAAGCAGCAACGCTGAAATTAATAGTGTGAAAATAAGAAAGGGCAAAGCTCCTTGACAGTGAAATCAATTTGGATGTAGAATAATCTGCCCCGAGGGAAGTGGCAAAGCCCAGATCATTTTTCATGTTTAAAACAAATCTGCTAAGCTTAAATACTTTGGGGAATAACACCGCAGTGCTGGGAGAGAAGGGGGCGGTGAAGGGAAAGGAGCTAAACAACAAGCCTCTCCCAGCTGTAATGCCTGTGTTTCTGTGGTGGGATGCTCACACATCCAGCATTATTTTATTATCCACATGCAGGGTTGTGCTGGGCTTTCCCCCACCTGGGCTCGCTACAGTCATATTGGCAGTAATAAGGTCTTCCACTCCTTTCTCCAGGCTGTCTCTGGAGATGGAAAGTGTATTTGATGTTTGGCAACATTGTCCCAAATCTTCCTCTACTCTTTCTTGCTTTTTGTTTCTTAGCTATTTTTATTTTTTTTTCCACAAAAAGTAACTTTTCCTCTGAGAGCTGGTGCCTGCCATCAGCTACTGATCCCATTAACAAATCTTTGCTCAAATGAACCTGTCACAGCATCATTTGGGCAAAGTTTTGGGACTTGGCAAAGTTTTGGGACTGTCTGATCACTGGCCCAAACCCACAGATTTTCCTACAGGTTACACTGTAAGACCTTTATAGTCGATCTTCATTCCTCAGTTTTGATCAGATATTTTCTCATTTCTTTTTCTTAACTCTGATGATCACTTGACTACTGGTGCTTCTTTAGATTTGAAAATGAAATTGAGAGGTTTTCTAATTCAACTCACTAATAAGTTAAGCTGGAGAAGAGTCTAGTAGTCTGTGCTGTTAAAAAACCCCAAACTCGCTCCTTTATCACTATTTTTTGTGGAATCATTTATTTGTGCAATCAAGTGCTGTTCACTTGACTTGTGCAAGTGCAAACTACGGCAGAAAATGGACCATTGCTTAAAAGAATAAGAGTAATTTTTTGTGTCACTGATTTTGTGACACAGTAGTGAAAAAAAGATTTATGATACCTACATGTCTTCAAACTATTCACTGAAGGACTGGAGCAGTTATCTTTTGAGCCGTCCTTTTGAGTTAAAGGAAGAGTGTTTGCGCTCACGGGTGACTGGTGTAGGAGGCTGAATTATGGCAAAGATCTGGCTCAGGAGACAGTGAATCATACCAGTCTCATGGTTTTCACTTAAAACATTGACTTATTTAGGCCTTACAGCTAAAATTATAAAAAATAAAGGGATGGGCAAACAAAAAACTAAGTCAGTCTCTAAGAGACTGGAGTGAGTTTTGTGCAGGAAGCAAAGTTCTTCCATCTCCCAGTGATGCACCTCACACTACCAGTCTCACAGATGGGGATATCAAAGTCTCACAGACTCCATCACTATTTTCTATTGACTTTGGCCTCAACCCAGGTTGGCAGTTCCCGTGTCCCTGTAACCTCCCAAACGTGGCCTGGGAATCACTAAGTCAATCACAACTGAAATGCTTGAATTTGAGAGAACCAGAAATAAAGATGTGAAATACGGAGACAGCATCATCTTGATCACTGTTAGCGCTTAATTCCTCTCTTCTGAAGCTTTGTGTGAAATCTTACTAGAAGATAAACTTGTTTTGTTCCTAATTCTTTGAAAATATCTATTGCCAATACTAGACATTTTTCTAGTCAATCGCTTTTTTTAGAAGAAAAGTCAAGTACTTATGATATTATCTATACATACATGCAAATTTCCTACCACTTAATTCAGGCCATTAGACAACAACTTATAAAAATAGCATACACTTGAAGTTAAACTCAGCACAAATTTCTGCTGGAACAGCTTAGAAGAAAAGCAATTAACTTTCAGCTGTAAACTTTGATATTCTACCTGTGCTAGCAAATTTTCACCGTGTTATATATAATCTATGACCAATTTAAACATTATATTACATATCTTTATGTCAGTGACTCTATTAAATGTTTCTCTTACCTAAGCAGGGATGGCACACACTTGTTATGGGATAGAAAACATTGATACTCTAGTCCCTGTCAATGGTTACCTAAGAAACAATGTTATCTTATAAATAAACTCCACATACTTATCAGACTGAAGAAACTGGAAAATCTATGAAATACATTTTTATATTGCTTGTTAACTGAAAAAAAAAAAAGACTCCATCACTATTTTCTTTGACTGACAAGATGCCAAGAGGCAGAAATATTTTTCACCATTTTGGATCATGTTCAACCCCACAGCATTTATTTCTGTCATTTGCTACTATGTTCCATGATGCTTACAAGTTGCAGACATTTAGAATTTGTAGTTCTCAATAAAATTCACAATGGCTTTTCCTTTTTTCTTCTTCTTTTTTTTTTTTTTTTTTTAATTGGAAAACAGACCTGAAGATTTTTTACTTTTGCATTCTTTTAATTTGAAAGAAAAACTTCTACTGGATTTTTAAAAGAAAGCTACAAAGCCATATTTCTTTCTTTCAGCTGAGTAAAACACTCAAATTTGACTTGACAGTAATCTTCACAATTTCTAGAATGGTTTCACCACTTTAAAAACTCATGTTCCTTAAGGCATGCCAGTTGCCAGCTAGAGTCAACACTGCTACCATGGCCTAAGTTAAAATCGAATACTAGGTTGTTTTCCTTTACTTTCAACTGGGACCTGAGCCCAGCAGGCATTATTATTAAACTGGCGCATGTCTTTGTGGAGCGCCTCAAGATATCCTGGAGCAATGAGACACCGTACAGTTAAATTTCCCTGGCGATATGCTATTTTATCAACTGAATTTCATTTGATTACTTCAGCACATGAGTGAACTAGATGCTGATGAGAGCAGCATTTCTCATGTACCTTTGCAGACATGCTGAGTGAAATGTGTTCAGTTCAAGGGGAATGGTCAGGGCAGTCCAGTAATGTAGGCTCAGGTCAAAACAGTTCAGGCAGTATCCACTAGCTCCAGCCATCAGGAAATGTGAAGACAGGACTGTAGAGGATGTGAAAATGCATGGAAGAGCAAGGGCGGCTGGAGAAATGAAACCCAGCTTTCCTCTGGCGTGGAGGAGAAGATGTATCTTCCAAGACTCTGGCTGCTCTGGCAGGAGCGATGCTGAGATCTGATTCTTTCATAACATCCAATGCTACCTCCATTTCTGAGGTCACGCCACCTGTGTTAGACCTTAAATCCAACAGAGAAAAGCAGCACACAAGACAGAAACAAAGCCAGGTGGAGAAGGGCAATTCATGTCTTTTCCCCACGCTGGGCAGTTTCATGCCAAAGCTCTGCAGGGTATCGTCAGACCTACTTGTGCCCTGGGCCAAGAAGAGGTTCTTGTGCAGAAAATATCTCCAATCAGTAATTTGCTTCTAATAATTTCCACCGGCTTTTCTTGACCTCTTATAAAGATCTACCTATAGAAATGAGTTGGTGAGGAATTTGTGCGACGTGGCTTCACGTTACTTTTTTATCCTTGTCATAAATTTCTATTCTGTCACAGAGGAGTACTTTTGAGTGATGGCTCAAGATTAACAGTTTAATTCCAATATTGCAGAAATATTGGTTTTGTTAAAGACTTTATGTCAATTAGTAATGGAGATGTAAAACTAAAAATTTTATAATATGAAAGGCTTCCAAAGCTTATTTTCAATTGCATAGATGAAAAAATGTTCTTCTCTGAATAACAGCAAAGCAAATTTCAATCATTCTGAAACGGGGGAGTGTACATTAAAATGCTGATTTGCAACTCTTGCAAAAAAATGACGTGCAGAATAATTTTCTCTAAAAAACCTATGTTCTGAGTAGAAGGGGGTTTTCTTGTCTGTAATTTTTCCACCTGTAGGTATACAAGCAAAGGGGTTGGGAAGCCTGCATGGTCTCCACAGCAACAGTGCAATTCCTATTGAGACCTCAGGAGCTATATGCTGGGCTGAGCAGAGGGCTTACCTCTGTGCATTTCTAGAGAGCTTTACCTAACCTAACCTATCCAAGTACTTATATTTTGCACTTGACACGGTGGTAACGCAAGAGTATATTCAGAATACTCGTTACAAGTGCTTGGTTTATTCACTGCAACTACAAGTGGAAAGATTATTCCAAGAGAAATGGCTCAGATGTCTCCGTAAGGCTTTTAAACTGCACAGTCTGACAAAGGCCCTGTGGTTCTTGAAGTTCAGATTATCATGTCCGATCAAGACAAAGCAGATAAGGACTGCAAATCCTTTTCAGGCCACAGCTTCATGAAACACTGAAGGGCCATAACCCTGTCTCACCTTACCTTGAAATGGCTGGTATGTTTTTTAGAAGGTGGACCCAGTTAAGGCTCCCAGGAATGGGACCCACTGCATCAACATTTACCCTGTAGTTGTGTGGAGCAGAGGTAGTAGGTAAAGGGAATCTGAAGACCTCAGTTTCCCTTTACAGTCAGTGCATGATTTCTCACATCTCTTTTAGACAGCGGTGGCAGGTTGCTGCTCTTGACCATGAAAAAAGGAAGGTCTGTTCAGTTTGGGATTTTTGAGGTGAAGAAATATTAATTTGGGAGACAGAAAATTAATTTTTGAAAAAATCAGCTACTGTTTTACAACATTTACAGAATTATCCCACCACCATGCAGAAATAATATTTCTGCAGGAAACCGTATTTCATTCTCTCCCATTGTGCAGGTGAAATATTTTTGTGACAGGTAAAAGGCAAGCTAGAAAATTGCGACCCATCTCTGCATGTGCTCTTTAGGCATTTTCCAGAAGTTTTTAAATAAATGTTTAATGCAAGCATATTTTTGCTAGGATTTATTATTAATTTTCTTTTTTTTTTTTTTTTTTTTTTTTTTTTTTTTTTTTTTTTTTTTTTTTCTTTTAATCAGTGGGTGTCCAATAATTATCTGGCACTGAGACAACAAGGCATTTTTGTTTTGGGCAAATTGCAATATGTTTGTTGGAGTGCTATTGAAGAGTCATTTTGTTTATACAGCTGAGGCCACACTGTGAACCATTCTGGATGCTAAATGTTACAAGGAATGCTAAAATGTTATTAGGAATCAGATCAGAGTGGGAATAATACTCTCTTTTTTTTTTTTTTTTTTTTTTTTCCAATTAACAGTGTGTAAACTCTAAGAGTAAACACTGAAAGGCGTCCCGGGACCGCCTAGCCGCAACATCAGCAAGCAAGGCATTGGGGTCCAGGATGAGGTCATGGTACTGTCCACATTGGTGATGTTTCCTGTCTCCAGACAGCATGGAGAGCCATCACAAACAAAAGCCTTCAGAGCATCATTCCCAGCAGTGACNGGTTGGTTTAGTTTGGTTTGGTTTGGTTTGGTTTGGTTTTTTTTGGGCCTGCCTAGGCCAAAATTTCACTTCAGATATCTTGAAGCTGGGGGACTGAATTTGTATTCTAGCTTCCTTTTACTCTAGTTCATGTCTGTTCTTTTTCATGTGACTAAACTATTATAATAGTCCTTAGCAAAAAAACCCATACCAGGGCTCAGGTCAACTTCTACCGTGCTTAATGAGAAGGCTCTTTGTCTTCAACACATTAGAAGCAAAACCAATGGAAGTAAAAGAGAATACTCAATTCAATTGTTATTGCAAGTGGAAGTAGCACCAAGGAATGCAAAAAGATTTTTAAAGCAAAATTTAATTACACAGCAAAGACTGGCATTTTATTTCTACTGATCAAAATAAGACAGAATTGTTAGTACAAGCCTTATGTTAAGTTGTATAAATCATTAATAAAAGCCTAATATCTTTTGCAATCTAATGCTATCAAATGCTGTTCTAATAGTCATAAAAAAAGCAAGCCAGAAAATTTTTGGCCAAACTAAAGTACTTTGATAATCACAGAACAAAATTAACAGGATCTCCTGGTTGCTCATGATTCATCACCAGGGTTCTCCCTATGCCCTGCCTTGCATCTTTCCTGCCCAACCTCATCACCTTACTGATGGCATTTCCTGACTTGATTTTGGACCTGGCTCATCTTTGACTTTGACTATGGACTTTCTGGGAATGGGTTGCAGACCAGCCTTGGTTGCTGCCACCAGACTGGTTCTTTGTGCTCTGGGATTGTCGGCACCTCTCATAGTGAGGGTGCTGTCACCCTTGGGTATCAGTGGAGCAGCCTTCTCCTGCTCCTCCCTGACACCATCAGTCCTGCTTCAAGGTTATTGTACTCCAACTGCTCTTCTGGGCACCCCAGAGCTGACTGCAATTCACTCTACCCTCTTTGACCCAATGTTTTTAAAAATAGCAGTAAGCATGGAAATAGAACAGCAGCATTGCAGCTGCATTATTCACTGGCTGCTCCTTAAAAATACAGTAGTGTCAGGCTAAAAAAATGTAAAAGGTCTGGATTATGCAGGCAAGTACACACAAGCAGATTGCTTCAAGGCAAGTTGCTCCCAGGCACATGTACCTCCAGTTCCCAAAGATTAGAGCTACACAAGTTATCTTTTTTGTAAGCAATGGTCAGAATACTGGTTGGAGACCAATTTATAGCTGAGCTGAGCACTTACTCTAATAAGAGTGCTCAGATTTCTTTGGAGAATACCCCACAGGCAGCTATTCCTATTAAATAGTAACAAGAAATTAGAAAGACTAGGAGAACAGAGAAAAGCCAGGCTAAATCAATAAGGAGGGATAAATCTGGCTGAGACCAAGAATAAGGAATATATAATTGTGTGTCAGTGCCTACACCACCTTCACTAACCCTCCTCCATATCGTCCTGGTGGGTAGGTGTATGTTGCTTAATTTCTATTCAACCTCTCTTCTCCTTCGTAGATCACTCCACCTGTGATCCCACATGTTCTGGTGTTTGACACTTCCATTATCTTTTACTCAGTGTCTGTTGCTACTTTCTAATCACCAAATTTAGAGAGGAGGGGGTGTGGGAAGGCAGAGGCCCTTCCTTTTTTCTTTGCATACACATACATGAGGGAAAATACATGCCAAAGTGATAGTCAAAATAGTTGATCAGTTAGTAGTCCATCAGTTGGTCAAACAATCAAAATACTTTGGATATGTGGAAAACTTTCTGATTATGGACTATACCACAGTTTCTCCCTAAAAGTTGTGAAACATTACACTTAGAGAACTTAAGCCTAGTAAGACAGTGGCAGAAACAATCTTTGGTAGGCAGAGAGAGATGATAGATATAGTTGGATACATCTTTATGCTTTCTAATTTCCGAGAAGCAGGGATTCAGTGGAGATTGGTGAAGATGAAGACAAATAACCCACTCTGCATCTGCATATACATTGATAGAAGAAGAAATAACAGGCTTAAACTGCAGCAGTTCAGCCATTCTTAATGACGAGGAGAGTGAAGCACGGGGGTGAGACGTTTGGGAGGAATATAAAATTTCTGTTGTGGCAGGTCTTTAAGTAGAGATTAGACAAATTTCTGAGACAGGAATAAGGTATAGGAGACACCCTTAGGGCAGGAGTTTGAATCAGTGACCACCTGAGGTTCTTTACAGACCAGGTTTTCTGATTTAATGACCTGAGCTGAAGATGCCATGATTTTTCTAGAGCATAGATTGTCTGGAAATAGGTAGGTTTTTTTTTTTTTTGCCTTTTTTCCCCCTTCTTGTGTGTGTGTTTTCCTCAAATACTTAATAAGCTGTCAAAACCTGTCCTATGTATCAAGTCCTGACACTGATGCTCAATGGGTTTTGATGTTTGGAGGAGAGGTGCATTGAGTATGCAGAGGGTTTTATTTACATCACAATATGGAATTTGTTATCTCAGTCAAGTTTAGCTTTCTCCTTTCACGCCTCAGTGCAGTGTTGCTAAAATGACAATAAAGCAAGTGGACGACCTCTCATTGCAGGCAGGGCTGTGGGATCCGTAAACAGAATCTACTCATAAGAAATATTATTAAATGCTATCAAGCTTCTGACTGTCATAATAAATAAATTCAGAGACATTTGAAGGGGCAGGCTGAATGCAATGTAGGTGATCTGACTAGAATATGAAGTGGATGTAGAGCTAACTGACTAGCAAAATCCTTAATGGGTGGTGATGGAACAATATGGTGTGGGTCACAGCCCAGGACCTGCGCTGCTGTTGAGCAGCAGGGCTGCTGGGAGAGATTTTGGAGGGATGGGGCAGTCCTCTTCCTCTTTCTCAGCAGGCACTTCACGCCCCTTTGGTACCCTGCTGAGCAACCACCCATCTGGCAACACTTCCCAGTAATCACAGACTGAACACCCCCCATGATCCCTGACACACACATGAAAAATTGGGAGGTGTGATGTTTATTTCACTGGGAACTGAGATCAGGGATTTGTCCAACAGATGATGTTCTGGAGTCACTGGCCAAATAAGGCGTGAAATGAAAAGGCATTATATATAAAAAACCCCATCTCTCTCTTTAAATTTTACCTAAACATTATGCTTTATGATAGTGCAACACTCCTATGGGAGAAGGCAACGTCCATGAATGTTAGAAAAAAGGTGAGATGTTGATGGAAGTCTTTCCAAGAGCTACAGTTTCCACTATAAAAATATTTTCAAGAGACAGTCAAGAAAAAGTATATGATCTGACAGGGATAAAAGCAAAAGAGGGGCTATTTTTGTCTCATGAAAGACTGGTTGTAATTACAACAGTTGAGAAAAAAGCAGATTACTGGCTCGTCTCTTCTCCCTCTGTAATATTCCCATCATTGTTTGACATTCTTTATGAATTAGTAAAAACACTGAAAAGCCTTTAGCTGCTGTCGGTTTCAGGACTGGAAAAGGAAAGGCTATTCTTGTTCAGCCAGAAGCCTATGGAAGGGGGAATTACCAAGGGTTCGGTATGTTGCTTTGGCAGATATATAACCCTGCTCACAGCTATTAACACGTTCTGCTCCTTTTGGTGCAGAGATGAGCATCAGATATGATCTGCAGCTCAACACAGCGTAAAACGTATTTTTAAATTGTTTGTGCTCACATAACTCCTGTAGCTTCCTCCAGCATAAACATCAGACATAAACCTCTGTGCTGTTCTATTTTCCACTGATAACTCATAGACCAGTGGGCTCCATAGACAGGGACAGCAAATGCCTAGGAAATCATAACTGTGTTATCTTATCTTCATTTATCTTTTTAGTGTTTGAAATGTTAAAGTAGACAGTGACCTGGAACACCTGCCCTTTCAGCTGCTATAGGGAACCAGAGGGGTGGACCGGTTGCTTTGATACTCCAGCCACCTTCAGTAACAATCAGAAAATCTGGTGAAGTTCACAATTATATGGATGAAATTGGTTAAGTCAACTGAAGCACAATCTTTGCTTGGTGAAATGAAGCCGTTCCTACTGGTATTTGTATTCTTTTCTTTATTAAACAGGTATTAGCATCTCTAACTAGTTTGATATCTTTAAAAACTTTTAATAAGACCTAGGATTCTGATGATGTCTCTGAACCTGAATAAGTAAGTTTCTTCTGGTCAAAATAAACAGAACAGAAATGAAAAGTAACCTTATTGGGTTAAACCAGAGATCCAGTTAGGCCAGTAGCTTTTTCTGAAGTTGTATAATAACAGATATTTAAATGAAGAAGTAGCAGAAACACAATCCTTCCCCTTTCATAACCTCTGTAATTCTTGAAATCAGCAAGTAGTATGTCCTGAGAAGTGTAACCAGAGTATTAAAAGTTGTCATCGGATCCATTGCTTGTTAACTTATCTAATTCCTTTTTAACTTATTTATTTTTAATACAATATCCTGCAATAATGACCATCAGAATTCAATTATGCATTCTATGGAAAGGTACCATCCATTGCCTGATTTAAACTCGAGATCAAAAAGATGATTTCACTGGAGCTCCCTAATTGTGTTTCACATTCTCTGTTTTTGAATCTATCCTGATTTTGTGGACTTTTATTTCATAAGCCAGAGATTGAAGGAGTCCAATGAAATGAATTAAAAGCAATTTAAATATTCTAAATCACATTTTAAAAAAATGCTGAACTCATTTGCCAGATGAGGTAACACAACCAAGTTTGGCTTGAAAAAACAGGGACTGTTGTTCCTTTGAAAAGATTATCCTTTAGCTGTCCCTGTTAATAGGTTTGTCAACTGTATTGTTGAGTGTTCTTCAACAACTTCTCAGTGAGACACAAGAAGCTCATTGGCTACAAATATCCCACCCCCTGTAATACTTCTTTTGTGTCTTATCTCCAGATTTGGGATTAAAAATGAGGCATAAACAGAGGGAAATGCATAAAACATTTAAAACTTGTAGAATAACTAAATGGTTCATATTTTAAAACCAGAGAAAGAAGTTATCTCAAAGAAATTTTGGCATTATCTCATAAAAAAATTCCTGCGGCTAAGTAGCTCTTAAACGGTGCTTCTACAGGAGAGGGAGGCAGCTGGATCCAGCAAGATGCTGCAGGTAAAATCATAACATGATAAACACTTTATCTGTGGAAAAAATCCCCAAGCATTCTCTGTGTTCAGTTAGATTTTGTTTAAAAATATTTCCATCCACATCTCCTGGCCAAATTTAGAAGTATCACATGAAAATCTGATATTTCTCCCAATTTCATCTTTACAGTAAGTTAAGACAATACCACTTGCCCCCACGGTCATAAATGTATGAGCACAAAGTTACAACAGGCACACACAAGCCTATGCTTATCTGAATTTTAGATTTATTTCCAACAGAAGAGTTCTCCTGGGCTTACTGCAGCCTTGTTTATCTGGACTGAATTTCCTCCAGATAAAAAAAGTAAAGCCTGAACTGTTAGACAGTTTCCACCTCTTCTTTCTGAACACTGAAAGATTAAATAGAAATGCTGATCCCTAAAATGTGTATACATGTATGTGTACCCAAACACCTCATTTTCCATGTTGATGCTTAATTTAACAGTGAGCCCTTCTTCGCTTTATACTTTTTCAAGCACAAGCCCAGATCATCTTTTCCCAAGAAGCCTGGAAATTGTGTAATTTTTTTTTTTTTTTTTTTTTTTNTAGCAAATAGAAACAATAGAATGTATGGTCCCAAAAGGGTACAATGATCGTGGTCTGTAATTATGCAATTTCCTAGACACTGAAACAAACATTGATATGAGCGGCTGGAAGATTAATGTGGCACTGATGACAAAAATAGAAAAACAATTTAGGGAATGTAGAGGTAATTAAATTCTTGACAGACTCACTTGAATAAGGACCATTAGTTATATGAATGAATTATTCCCCCAAGGCTTTGATATATACAGGAAACAGTCATTTAACAAGTGATTTCCTTGGAAATATAAAGCTTATTATCTCCCCAAATAAGTGGCAACATTAATTTACAGAGTTGCAGAGAGTGGTCATTTCAAAGTAAAAAATGGAGTTCTGACTCCCAAAGAAATGCAATAAGATGAAGAAATCCTTCCACAATGCAGTTTGTTCTATATTTTATACCAAGTTACCTGCATGTGCAAATAATGCACAGAGGCTGAACCGTGTTTCCAAGTACGTTATAAATCTGGAAAGCTAGTTTCAGCCAGTGCAATTATTCTGCATTTGCACTGAACTCAGGAACTGTTCTGTAGAGCAGTAGCAGGGAAGTGTACACACATCTGAAATATTATTTTGCTGACAGGTAGAGGCTTGAGACCCACTGTGCTGGGAACTTCTCCTTCAGAGCAAGAGGAACTTCTCACCCTGCTAAACTGTCTAAGTGAAAAGACAGAATGAACCGGGATAAAGGAAGTATTGTTATTGCCATTATGGAGGGAAATGAGGCAAGAAGAGATCAAGAACAAGAATTTCAAACTAGGCAGAGGACCACAGGAACAGCAGGTCTGGGAGGGACCTGCTGAACCACTTGGTTTTGTCCTTTGCTGGCACCTAGCCATGACTGTGTCCTCCCACCACCCAGCTTTGGCCCTGTCCTGTGTTTTCTGCAGCCAAACGTGACTTTTTGCTAATGGTTTCTGAAGCTCTGTCTCTTGGTTTGCCCACAGAAGCCCTCAGTTGTGGATCCCACATGTCCCAAATGGACTGTTTTCATATTTTTGTAATGCAAATGTAACATCAAGAATTTACCGCTGCTGCAAACACCAGCTACAACTGCCACAAAAAAGTACACCTCAACAGCCAGGACTTGGGGTATTTCTCATGCTCTAACTCTTGCCAGCCAGACAGCTGTGTACAAGCAGTTAGACATGAGGCCAGTGAGATGCAGAGCATCCCTGACAGTGGGAAGGTTGTTTTGTCCAGACAGCACTGGTGGAAGGGAACGTGTATGTTTTGTGTTGGCTGGCCTGTCACGCCTGCTGTGAAACACACCTGTGTTCAATGTCTGTCACAACTGTCAGAGCAGAACATCCGACACCCAAATTTTGCAGCCGTGACTCTTTGACATTCAACCTTTTGTTTGAGATTTAACAGCCTTTGAAGCCAGGGAATTATCACTTCTTGCCCGCTTTCATTAAACAATTAGCTGCAGTGATTTTTAATATCTTTTCTTCTCTATCCATCATTTAACTACAACCACAGCTATCACAGAATGCTCTGTATTTCATTAGTATCTTCCAATTAGGATGCACTGTCAATGTCAGTCAGCATTATTATGAAAGGAATATTTATTTATTTAGAAGACTATATCACACTATACTGTCTCTTTTCCATTATACTCCCCGTCTTGGTTACAACAACCTAAGTGTTGCTAACATTTTCTCTTCTCTGAAACATAAAAAACAATTTTACAAAGTGCAATTTCAATAGGTTTCTCAATTTACGTACCCCTTTTGCATCAATTACACCAGGTTTCGCGTTGAATTTCACCGTCTTCAAACGTGCACGCTCCTTCCTTTCGACTCTAGGGAAAACACAAAGAACCACATGTTGATTATAGCAGAGTTTTGTACGAAGCGTTTGATATCTGAACTCCCAAGACCCCTGGCAGCTTACTATACATAAGGTGGGTATTTGAAGCAAATTTTATAAATTGGAAAGAGAGAAATGTCAAGTCACTTCCACAGCCAAGCAGCAGTTTTTTCTGGCAAATACAGGACTGGATGTGAGGATCCCGCAGGGGCAGAACAGCACTCCCCGTTACAATATCTGAAAATATTCAAGTCCAAAGAAACTTTCTTGAGGCTTTGGTTACTTGAATCTGCACAGTTTTCCCCAAAAGAGCATTTCTGAGGAGATGTACAAATGCTCAGGGGCAGAAGAGCTATTTCCAGCCCCTTTAAAAGACTGTGAATTGAGTGAGTGGTCCTATTTAAATCGTGCCCTCCATGAGCATCTGCAAGCAGACAGAATTCAAAGAAATTGTTTTTCTGACTCATTTCAGTAAAGAACTTACTGCTAGTAGCTGAATTCTGAAAACAGAAGATGGGCAGGTTCATATTAGCAAATAGCTTGGCCAAATAGGAAAAGACATGAATTACAATTTTCAGGGGTTTTGTTTTGGGCTAGTTCTTGTCTGATCCCATGAACTGCCCTCCTATGAGTAGGTGGATGCTTTAGGGGAATTTTACTCCAAGGTCAGTTTAATACAAATGAATATAGTATGCATTCACCAAGCCTTTCCCACAAGATGAACCATAGTACAGAAACTGAGGCCAAAAAGGGCATTTTCTTTGAAAGTTCGAACCTGGTCCGAGTTGAAAAGACAGAGCACTCAGCCCCTGTGAGGCAACCTCCTGGGACCCGAAAGCCCCAGCTGAGGTGAGGTTTGACCCAAAACTTGGCATAGTCTGTGCAGTTCTGGCATTCATATATTTAAAGAAAATTGAAATGCTATAATGAAAATCTCCCAAAATTATTTGATCCTGATACCCATCTCTTCAACAAACAGAATGAGAGGAGTAAAAAAAAAAATAATTGCTGTACTGTATATGCAATGCTTTCAGAGTCAGAAAATACTGAGACCTAAAAAATGCTATTTTGGAGAGAAACATGTCAAAATTATTGGCAACGAGATGATGCCAGATGAATTTTAAAGAAAACACAGCTTTAATTTTTAATGTGTAATATGTTTAGGCACCAAAATAATAGAGAAGAGGAATGTGTGGCATCTCAATCCGTTCGTGTCTTAGAATCAAGACTGGACAAACAAGTCACACTCCTCAGTACAGAAGAAAAAAAGACACAAGGAAGTTACAAAGGACATCAGACCAGATAGTTCAGTGTTCCTTTTCTGTTCACAACTATTATAGATCAATAGCCTGAATTTCCATTACTCAATGAACAATCATAATTTAAAAAACTTACTAGTAAGACTTAAAGTCTATTAGCATACTGAAATATTTCACCTGTGGGAAAACTATATGCCCTTACTATATTTGCAAAGTTCACCATTACCACAAGATTTACGTATGCTGTATATTTAAATTTTTAGCACAGTGTACTTAAATAATAAAAATTTAAAAAAACCCAAATATGTAAGAAGGGGTGAGCCCTTTCCTAAACAAAATCAACCCCCAAGAAAACAGGTGCAGAGAGAGAAATCTAAAGAAAGGAAGAAGCTCTTCATGTGCTTGCTCACCTTGAGTAATATGGTCATTACCATATAAACAACATTTACTACCTTTGCAAAATCATCTACAGAATCTACCATCTACAAAACATCTATCATCAGCAAAAAGATCTGATCATCTACCTGTAATTGAAACAGTAACTCTATTTGTCTAAGCTTAAGAATTGCTCTAGGAAATCTAAGTTGAATCCTGCAAAGCCAGCTTATGAGAGCTCGATATATTTTTATTAGACAATAAATAGCTGGGAAAAAAAAGTGTGATTTATCATATTCTGCAGACTGGAACAGATATGGTCCCTTTTCTAACTTTCATAGATTCCCACAAATCTCATTAGAATACATTCCTGCAAAATCTCTTCGTTTCAAAGTCCAGATAGTAAGAATACCTAATTTCTGATAATTATTTTTTTTTAAGATACAAACTCTAGTCTTTTGATAGAATGATAATTAACACAGCATGTTTCCTTGTGTCTGAGTGGGCTTATATATTTCCTACTGAAACATAGTGAGTGCTGGTTACTATAGTTACAGTTTAAATTTAGAATAAATGCATTTCTCTGTAAGTGTGGAATATCCACATGGAAACAGCTCAAATGCAGCTTTCAAATTAAATCTATGGTATTAAAAACACGTGAGCAGTCTTAAATTTAAACTAGCAGATGAAGTCCCTTGATAATCCTGGTAAGAAATGAAGACTTGAGGCTGTGTAATTGCCTAAACAGGATGGATGCCTTCTGAGAAAATAATTAGCTCAAATGAACACAGCATTCTACTTATTAATCTGTGTTAACATTTAAACTCATCCCAGTCCTGTCTAATTTCCTAAAACACCTGCTTTTAACTTCATTTCTTATTCACTGCATAAAGAAATTTGGAAATTAACCCTGAAGAGTGGACCTTATTTATGAAATTCATAGTAACTGCATTAGCAGCCGTGGAGGCATCGCTGATTTCCACAGGCATAGCAGGCAGAGGAGGAGCTGCAGAAACAGTCTGCCTTGCTTTGAGAAGTACACAAATAATGTCAGTAAGTGCCATTAATCCTCCAGACAAGCATACCAACAACAGTCATACATGTTTGGCTCGCCTGCTATGTACTACAAGCATTTCGTAATCTGGGGCTGTATTAAGGGTAGCACGCGGTGTTGCCTCCCGTTACAATTTTCCTGACACCTTCCACAGTAAAACTGTTCTCTGTTATAATTTAGCTGAACTGTAAACTTCCACGCTGAAATTTCATGTGTCTCAGGGTGATTACGTTACTGTTGCTGCCTGAAGTATCAAAGACATGAGTTAACTGCTGGAGACAGGCTAGGATAAAATAAATGGGTTTGCCCAATTTATGAAATACTGCAGCTCAGGTCTTCTACTGCCTTTATGTGTTGGGTTTGGGACTTGAAACGTGGGAGTGAGTTGTTCTAGCATCAGGCACAGACCTCTCTTTTTCCTGAATGAATCAACCCAATATCTGAAAGTCTGAAAAGCTTTGGTTTTTACATGTTCTGGAGAACTTAGAATTTAGTTTGGTTCTCCTAAGATTTAGTCCTTGTTTAGCTGGTCAGCGTGGAGGGCTTAAGTGAAATAAGATGTTCCCACAATTTCTCATCTGAGCTACTGGGAGACTTTTGCCATAGACAGAGCTAAAAAGGAATGAAAATGATGAAGATAAAAGTATTGAATATCAGTTCTTTTAGCATCATCGATCCATGGCTTAGAAAATAAGGGTGCACTAATTCAAGCACTTTTAACCCTTTTTTGAATTTTCCGATATGTAATTGCTATATTTAAGGAAAAATAAATTTAAATCTTTTTTTCCCCCAAGATAAAGGGAGTTTAGGCACAAAGAGTTTTTTGCAGCAGCTGACACTGTGAATGCCTAAACAGCACACAAGTGCAAATTCCTTACATTGCTTTAGTTGGCAGCAAACCTGCCATCCCTTGGACAACAGTTTGATCAATCAGCTGAGGAAATTGCTTTTAAAGGAAGAGGTATTTCAATTCAAACTGTATCCATTTTCCATTCACCACAGCTGCACAAAGCCAGATTGGAGGGGGTTGTGAAAAAAAAAAAAAATAAAAAAAAATTAAAGTGAAGTGGGAGGATTCCTATCCAGTGAATTTGCAGAGGCCCAAATTTGCTACCCTGACTGATGTACACATTGCTCCCATGCCCCTTTCTACATCTGAGGGATGAGGAAAGAGCAGATACAATTTCCAAAACTACTTCATGGCTCAAGTCCCATTTTCAAAAGTGCCTGGGGGTGACTGAAACTCAATGAGATTCAAAGACACCTACATCCAGCTCTCAAATGGGGCTTGGGAGCTGAAAAGCTCTAAGTCCCATATGGAGACAGCATGGCCTCGCACAACTGAGGGGGATTTCACCTCCAGCTTTCCACCTGCTCTCTAAGTGGAGCTGCCTGCACAAACAGTGCTGTGTCTGGGGAAATGGTCTATGACCATCTGAGACCCTGGATGCTCTTGAAATCATCCTTGGTAGTAGACACCTCATGGCCCTTTTTTCAAGAAATGGTCAGAATCCATTCTCTCTTCCCATGTAAAGCTAAAGAAGTCTAGAGATACACTGAAAATGCACCTCAACCTTCAGTATTTCCTCATGAGCAAGTTCAAGGCTCAATTCTCTGGGACACTATTCTCTTCATGCTCCTCTTCTGAGGAACTTATTACTGGGATGCAACGCTCACGGCACTTCAATGTCTATCTGCTTTTGTGTTTGTGGGCACGTATAGCTGTTGAAAATGGGCCTCTGGGATTTTTCAAACAGAGACTTTCAGTCCTTCATGTGCACAGCAAACAAGAAGAAATCAAGCATAACTCAGCCAGACATGAACTGTGATCCTCCATTGCTGGGGGTTAATGGGCCACTGGGAATTTTGTCAGTGCCTTTCTAAAAGCACTGATCAGTTCACAGCAGAGATGTAAAATATCAAGTGAGACGTGCTTTAATCTTGAGTAACAGTGTTCATCACTGATGTAGAATACAGATGCAAATTGCAATCTGGTTTCAAGAATCGAATAAAATGGTTAGAGTAGCCTAATTTGCACAGATTTGTCACTGAGGTGCTTTGCAAGATCAGTTATTTCCAAATCCAGCATGAGAACGGTAGTAAGAACAAGAAGATTGCAACATAAAATGGACACCTGAAAGACCTTGCTATATTTTACAAATTTGTTAACATGTTTCTTGTCTTTCTTTGCCATTTCCAGGTTGCACGCATTAAATTTGTTTTGCCTGCCTGTCAAGTGAAAGCTAAGTGAGAATATGTATTACTATTTATAGTCCAAATATGAGGACTCTGTCCATAGTATTTTATTGCTTCCATGTTCTGCCCTGCTCAGTCCTCTTTATGTGAGGTCTGAGCTTGCCGGTAGATTCCCATTCTCAGTATTACTTTTGAGTATTCCTGAAGTGGTATTTTTGCAACAGAACATGTACTTGTCAGTAGGAGAGAACGTGCTCTTGTTCAGCTCTCCACATTCAGTGACTTGCTTATAGAGAACAGCTCAACACCTGGTCAATATTTTATAAAAAAGAGTCGACCTAATGCCATTAGGAAGTGAATTCTCATAAAACTGTAGAACAACCTTGCTTTGTTTACGACCTAAGGGCTCTTTTCCTTCAGCAGGAAAATTTCCCATAATTGCAATAGAACAGGAAGAGGTTTATATATATACATACATATCAATTTTATTCCATATTCATTTTTTTTCCAATTAGATTACTAAATATAGTCAGGTAACTTATTTTAGACAAAGCCTACAGGATTATGCCATGCTAAAAAGTTTTCTCATCTGAGGATTAAAGTCTCAAGGGATGTTTAGAAAGGTGGACAATTTATAGGAAACCATTAAAAACAAAACTCACTTGAGTGGATAAACATGCCCTTCTGCCAAGCTGAGCAGAATAACAAATTTAAGTTGGCTTTTTGCCCACAGGGACTTCTGTGCTGGGAAAGCCTCTAGTTCCTTGTCCTTAAATGTTTGTGAAACATGGGATTTTATGTACTTTTCCCTCCATTTTGTTCTGAAAGGAGAGCATGATTACACGTATATGTGGGGATAATGGTGTCTATTTGAGAACACAAATATCAGGCACCTTCAGATGGCAAAAACGAGATACAAGCTACCTAACAGTTTGCAGTCAGATGTACTTAAACTAGCTGAAAATGGAAATCTTAGAATGATGCCCAATATGAGAGCAGTTTTGTGGCTGCATAACTTAAAGACAACTGAAAGATCAGTGTAAATATTTTATTTTTTTAAGATCAAATCCTTGTGGATACAGTGGGAGCAGTAAAAGTGGTGCGTAATTTATGTTTGGCTATTCTGGGGCAAACGGTGTGAGACCACAAACTAAATCACCTTCAGACCCACAGCCCTAATTCAAGCAGATATACTCACACCAATAGAAAATACTGAAGCTTGGCTTTCATGAACTGGGAGGTTGCTGTTATGTGGGGCTTGCAACGTAGGAGCTTTTCTGTGTGCAGAGACTTGACAAAGAAAAAGTGTAAAAAAGTGGAGGTGTTAAATCAATGCTACAGAAAATGAAAACCTCTTTACTACTGAATTAGAGCAACTGTCTAGGAATTTAACGCAAAATAACTTATGTATATTGTTTTCATACTTTTTGTTGATTCACTCTAACTAATGTGAGTGCTTCCATGGGGAGGGAAACTTAGACATAGGTATTGTCTAGATAAACTAAACTGAATTTTTTTTTTGTTTATCTGATTTTTTTTTGTTTGTTTATAGGAAAGACAATGAGGGAAATAAGAATTCTTGTCATCAGAAGCCCAGCATACGTAGAAATTTTAATCTAAATCTATACATCTAGACGTCTAAATGTAATGATAATCTAGTGTAAATCTAATTTCTGTTGGTCATTCTGGTATAAAAATATTGATTTTTGATGATAGAGAGCAATTCCCGCACGTAAAAATAGTGCACAGGTAATACCATAGGCTGCCTAAGGTGTTGGTACATTGACTGTTAGTTATGTCCCCTCACCTCGGGTACCCTGCCCAGGATAATAGCTGTGCCCTGCTCTCACCTTGGAGAGAGCTTGAATAAATCTTTTCAGTGGATGCAAAACCATATAACATACAATAACAACTATAACAACAATATATAATAATGTCTGCTTGATGACTGTTAAACCACAACTCAAGTAGTTTGGAACCTCTTATGCTGAAGTCCTACTGTTTTCAACATCAGTATGATGAAATATCACAACACCTTTATAGCATTATATTTGGTTTCTACTCAACTGGCTACTCACTCCCATAGTCGAGAACAACAGCTGTAATCAGGCAATAAATACATACTGACAAATGGACAAAATGTTGTTTTCAGATGTAGAAAGGGTTGCAATGATTTTTTAGTACTGCAGAATACTGAGCATTTAGTGTTTGTTAATCCCCACCGAGATCACTGGGTCACCAGTTCATGGTCACCTCACACAAATCAGTAGAAAAACATAGGGTCACCCTCATTTCTTTGTGCTGCCTTTTTCAGTAACCCTCTTCAAGCTCAGCGCTGCCCTCCAGAACTGCCTCTTAAAGCTCGGCTTTACAGTTTAAAATCCACACAACGGCAGCAGCTCTGAAATCTAATGACAAATAGATTTCAAATTCTATTGAACCACCAAGAGGTAAAATCTGGCAATGTATCCAACACCCCGGAGAGAATAATGAGTGTAATTAGAAATTATGATTTCTTCTGGTATATTACATGCATCATAGAGGACAAAAAGAGTAAGGAGTCTTGATATATGATTCAAAATTTCTCTTATCAGCTCATGCCAAAATGTCACTGTATGAAGGGCTCTTCTGTAAAACGATGGAAAAATAAATGCAAAGCAAAGTACTTGGAACACAATTACCATTACATAGCATGTTAAAGGAGTAATATAACGTACTTGTTATGGCTTTGTGAGTACATATATGTATATTTCTGTACATATCTGTATACCAAAATAAAATTGAAGCAGTCACTGGCTTTCAGAGTTATTCCATAATGATTCCATTTATGAAATATGCAGAAATTGTATATTATTATTGCTGGACAGAAGATAAGGTAGTAAAGCAGTTAGCTAAGACTCATCCTGGCACTAATAATCCCTGGATCTGTAAAGACCCTCCTTGGCCCAAACTGCAAAAAATGTGACAGTCCCATGGGACACTATTCCTGCAAGTCCACTTAGACAAAGGATTCCAAGTGCAACACTAAAACCAAAACCCACCAAATCACTCCAAACCCCTAAATCCTACAGCAAAGGAACAGAAATGGATGGGGAATTGAAAAGACAAACATAAAATTTCTTCAACGTAATATATCATAGGAAGGTGAGCTTGCAGGACAAATCACAGCCACAAATGCTCTTTTCCTACTGTTTCTATCACAGGCATATTTTACTGCTAACTAATACATACCATGAAATGTCTATAGAAATAATCCCTATAAGAGATAAACCATCCTGGATTAAGCATCTTGAATGAAGATTTCCATGCCACAGTTGCCTACGTTTGGTCACATGAATCCCAGGCCTACTCTGTTTTAAATCAAGCCTCTCGTAGTCAATAACTCACAGCCGCAGAGGAAATTCAACTCTGAATTACATTTGGGTAAGTATGATGAGCTCCATTGTCTGATGATCAGCCCTGTATGCACTGATTGCTCATCCTCCCCTTGGGTGGTGTAAATGACCACAGACAAGGCTGGCAAGAGCACGTCAGTCTCACTGACTCTAGGGGATCATCCAGAATTGACAGAAAGGAAATAACACTTTTTAGTGCACTGGAAAAAATAACCTTGTACAACTGAAACCCGTTGTGAAATAATAGCAAGCTCCAGCCACCCCAGCTCAGGTGTATCACATTGTTACATTAATGCAGACAGAAAACCGGAGTCATTGATTTTTCCAGATGTCTCAGATTCACTGCTGGAGAATCAGGATGACGAGCAGAGAGCAGGGTAACTATACCCGTACCTTTTCAAATTCAAGACTTATTTTTAGACTTTAACCAATCTATATTCATCTTGCCCCC
>VZRU01012340.1:113385-140640 GCA_013398155.1 Pedionomus torquatus
ATTCTCCTCTCCTCTCCTCTCCTCTCCTCTCTCTCCTCTCCTCTCCCCCTTTTCTCTTAATGATGTTGCACCTCTTCATGAAGCTGATCCCACCAACCTTAATTACTGCAGTTGGGCTGAAAGGACAGTGTTAGCAGCGTCTGTGTTATCGAATTCAGTTGTGCTAGGGCATTGCAACACAGTAGACACGTTCCCTTTGAAAGTTAGCACAGGTCAGGGAACGTTCTCAGCAACACTTTGGATACATCTCCCTTTTATGGTGGAGAGTGGAGAGAAGGACATAAAAGAAGGGATACAGGCTGTTGTGTTAGGCCACGGAGGATGCTCCCAGGCATGTGTAGTTCAGGGTGTTAGCACAGCTCATAGAGACCCTGAGGGAGTGCAGCTGCCCCTGTGGCACCTTCACTGTATCAAATCCTGCTGCGCATTTGCATCCAAGTCTTTTCCACTTGCTACCATATTGCCTCTTCATTCAACAATTTCTCCATTCAGTCCAAGCCACTCTTTATCATTTTGCTCCTAGTGGGAATTTGGCAGAGAGTTATGACACGGGCTTCAATGAAGAAGGGATTGAAGGGAGTAGTGTTAGTTCCAGAAAAAATTCACTGAGCAAAGGCAGATATTTTCTTTATGGTGTTTATATCAGGAAAGAAGACTGCCATTTGTCCTCGGGGAATATTTTCTTCCTTTTGCAGATCCAACCATGATTCTTAATGTCAGCTCCTACGAGCCAATGTTTGTGTTGCTGATGGGCTCATGTTCTCTGCAGGAAATGGGTTCTTCTGTACTGAAAAGATTTACAACAACATTTTACAACAACATTGATTAATGAACATATGTTGTGCTTTCATGGTCTTGCTACGCAGCAGCATACAAGTTCTGAGAGGTGATTCTACCACTCAGAGAGGTGATTCTACCACTTTGCTCTGGTGAGACCCCACCTGGAGTACTGTGTGCAGGGCTGGAGCCCTCAAGATAGGAAGGATATGGACCTGATGGAGCGGGTCCAGAGGAGGGACACAAAGATAAGCAAAGGGCTGGAGCACCTCTGCTACGACGACAGGCTGAGGGAACTAGGGCTGTTCAACCTGGAGAAGAGGAGGCTCTGGGGAGACTTAATTGCAGCCTTTCAGTACCTAGAGGGGGTCTACAGGAAGGCTGGGGAGGGTCTGTTTACAAAGGCCTGCTGTGATAGGATGAGGGGCAATGGACTTAAGTTGGAGAAGGGTAGATTTAAGTTGAATATTAGAAAAAAATTCTTTACTCTGTGGGTGGTGGAACACTGGAACAGGTGGCCCAGGGAGGTGGTTGAGGCCTCTTCCCTGGAGATATTCAAAGCAAAGCTCAACGAGGCCCTGGGCAACTTGGTCTAATTGGGGGTGTCCCTGCAACCGCGGGGAGGTCAGACTAGATGACCTTTTGGAGGTCCCTTCTGGCCTGGATGATTCTATGATTCTATGATGCTAAAAAGAAAGACAAAATCTCTCACACACAGCCCAGAGTGAAGAAGGACTGACCACTTTTGTCCTTCAGTTGTGGATATGGCCAGAACTCATATTACTCCCAGGTTTGCCTGGCTTTAAGCTCTTCCAGCAGGACCTGAAAGGTGGCTTGAGAAAGTGAAGCTCTTTCATGTCTTCTCTTGTGCTGGCACAAAGGGAATTCATTGCAGGGTACATCTGCTTTTTGTTTCTTGGGCATTTTACAGAGTGTAAAACAATTCCCCTTCTGCATGCAAATATATGAAACCAGTATCAACCTGTGATCATGCACCTCCACCTTTTCTGTAATTTATTGACAAGGAATAACCGTCTGCCATTTCATCTGTGATAAACCCAGAAGTTTTTATATACATCTACATTGTAATATATTCCAGATTTGCAGCTTTGAGGTTTGCTTCAGAACTGAGAGAGCATTCTGTCAGAACACTAATTAGATTTAGCCTTAGGTATTTGGAAACTCCAGAGATGATCTGCAGCAGTGTCTCAATTCTGGAGTGCTTCTTCAGCATGCTGAAATTTGTGTGTGAAGTGAGATTTGAATTTCACAACAAACTGGGAAACTTTTCCCATTTTTTTTGGTAGTTTTTTAAAAATTATTATTATTTAAAGAAATGAGATAATATTTCATGAACCTTAGATGCATAATATTGTTTATGTAGGAAAAGACCTTTAGGATCATTGAATCCAACTGTTAACCTTTGTCTGTCAAGGTCCAGCCCTGACTTGTCCTGAGAATTATGCATCAAAATTAGGTGAATTTTTAAAGTTCTTGGGTGATATTTTTTCCTCCCCTTGCAGACAAAGTGAAGCTGCTGTTTGACAGCATCTCTGGTTTCTGCCTCTGGAGTTTGTGCACTTTCTCAGCACGGATTCCTGTGTTGTGACATTTAAGATTATCCATATCCAGAAAGGAAAAGAAAAGTGACTGGATGTCAAATCAAGGATACTTTCACCTACAGGGTAATTCACCTGAAATTGCAACCTGTGGGTTGCACAGTTTGACACAAGAGCCAAAGACTCGTTCTGTGATTCTTAGTTTTAAAGAAATAGTAACTTATTTATTGCCTGAGAATATTCACTTTGGCATTTTTTCCCCCAGGAAAAATTAAAAAAAAAAAAAAACAAAAACGCACACCTCAACCACCCCAATAAATTAAATTAAATTAAATTAAATACTTCTTTCAAAGTCAATGAGACTTAAAGACAATTTTGTGTAGCACAACTTGTAGCCACCCCCCCACTCTCCCTGCTCCCAAATATCTCTCCCTTTTAATACAGAATACACTGTAAAAATCAATGTTTTTTTTTCTATTTTTGTTTTTTGTTATTGTTTAAATAATCAGTCTCTGTTAGTTCTAAATATTACAATAGCTCTCAAGGATCTGATTTGGGTAATGGAGTTTTTTAGGTCTCAGATACCCTGTAGTTCACACTTGTTTTCTCTTGGACCTAATCATGACCCACATCCGTTAGCAGCTTTTAAAATTACATTGTGGCCAGGCTGCACACAGAATTCATTGTGCTTCCACTGAGTTACAATCAAAAGGAAGTCTTCAGCACACGAAAGAACCCTATTGATAACATAATTATTATAACCAGACAGATATATGATGGCTTCTTTGATTTTATGGACAAGGATATTAGACATCTGGAGAATTATAGTAAGAGAAAGTCTTCCTATTGAGAAATTATCCCCATTTATGATTTGTATATTTTGAACATAATGGCGATAAAAAGAGTGGTAAGAGGTGGACTAAACAGAATGGCTCTAGTACTGAAAAATACCTCACCAACCAAAATTCAGACTATTATGGCAGCAAAGCGAATTTTTAATATTTTTTTTCCCCAGAAATCAAAATGTAGTCCCAAAGCATTGTCAGTCAGAATATTCTTACTTCTGTGGAAGAAATGTAAGATGTGGGGAAGTCTACAGACTTTCCTAGCATGGAAGTGCTTTCTTGTTCATGTCATAATAAATCTGTTTATATATACCTTTAGAGATTATTTTTGAAAGGGAATTTTTCTCCAGTTATCGAAAAAGTGTAGGCAAACAAAGCTAGGAGAAATTATTAATGAGACATAACTTTAGCTGCTATCTTTAACGAGAGACAGCATTTTGGAAAACTCAAGATACTCTTTTGCAACAGCTCTTTCTTAGAAATGGTTTCTGCTTGGCCTTGAATGTTGCTGTTTGACAATGAAAGAGTCAAAAGCTGGGTTTTCATTGTTATTGTGTCGACTGACAAAGTTCTGATATATAATGAGGTGTCACATACACACAGGAACTACACCATGGAAACCCACTGAAAATTATTATGGAAATTAATTGTCCTGCCTAATGTGGAGAGATGTACTAAATCCATAAACTCTGCTGGATGCAAGTATTTGAGAAATCATAAAATCCTTTTGTCTCTAGGCCAAAATTTGAAGAGCTCATCAAGAGTTTACTCAATCAGTGGGAGGTTACTGACAGAGCGAGCCCTTTGTGATTTAGCACAGACTTCATCAGGAAGCACTGCAATTAATGTTTGGCTTTGACTTTGTTTCTTTTAAAGAAGAAGGGTAATTTTCCAAGATCCAAATGCTATGAAAGCCTAAAGCTGTATTTTTCTGGCACAAAGGCCAAGTGACTCTACATAACCTCTAGTTCATAAGGCCAAACATAAAATCTCTAAAGGCATCAGATTTACAGTGTGTGATCTCTATAGAGATCAATAGATATGAAACAATGCCAAAGGCCTAATCTGAACTCAGCTGAAATCTAAACTCTAATGAAAATAATTCAGGAAGTCGTCTGAAAGAGCAAGTGCTATGAGATGAGATGTACCACTTGACCAAGCTGTTCTGTGGATTCCTTGATCTATCAACCCTTACCTATCATGAAGAGGTTTATCACATTATTTTTATTCTGTGACTGGGTTGAACCAAACCACCCTGGTAGATGATGTTTCCTATAAACCTCCATCTTTTGGAGTGAAATGAATACCTCAAAAACTCAGTTTTCATTTGTGTCCCCTTCTCATAGAGAAAGTTTGGAAATAACATACCAGAATATGCAGAAGCAAAAACAAATAAACAATAAGGGCAAATAAAAAGCCTAAGTCTTTGGTATCACCTCATCAATGTCAAAATACTGTGATTGTTTACTCTTTTTAATGGTTAGATTTGTTGTTTTTACTCTGTGTGGCTGTCAATCCTCTATAGAAACAAACTTTAAAGAAAAAAGAGCTGGTCAACCACTATGACCAAAAATATTTGAAAGCAGCAATGTGTGTTTTAATATTTATTAAGCAAAGTTGCAAGAGGATGATGCTAAACTTCTCAGCTTCTGCCATTTAAACCCCAAATTAAGCCCATGCCGCACTGAGCTCCTCGCAGCTCATCATTCGCTCCGTTGCGCTGTGCATAACCCCCTTCCTTGGGAGCCCAGGCTCTCACGCACTCAAAAGCAGGATTAAGGGTAACATCAGAAGTTCCTGCATCCCATTTTTAAAGGTAAATTAAGCACATCTGAGCCTGGGTTTTGTTGGCTTTCAATGAAGATTAGACTTTGAATTGCTAAGTCGCTTTGAAAACGTTACTCTAAGCAGCTTTAAGGTTGACAGAATTTGCCTTAAGCTGCTCCAAGGCTGACAAGATGAAGGCCTGGTACAGTAGCAGAAGTGCTTTGATTCCTTGCTCTTGGGTGGTGTCAGGACCTGGGCTAAGCCATTTTTTTTCCTGTACCGTGACCGAGGCTCAGCATTTTAATGGTTTTGTCCATAATGACGCTTCCTTGTTCTGTGTGCAAGTCCTAATTTAAGCAAGAACACTAAGCAACAGAACGGGGAACTTTCATTTTAATACCATCATTTAAAAGAAGTCTTGTAGCAATAAATAGCCTAAAAATAAATCTTCCAGGAAAACCAGTTGTGTTCTTCTCCCTTCCTTTGCCGTGGAAAGTTTGTACCTATGCTGGCTTAAATTTACTTTGATTTTAAAATATTCCTCTGTCTAGCAGAAGGTTGTGGTTTGGGGTTTTTTTGTGTGTTGGTTTCTTGTTGTTGTTTTGGTTTTTTTTTTGTTGTTGTTTTTGTTTTGTTTTTTTTCACTATGAGCCCCTATGTCTACTTAGCAATTAAGTTTTAGATGGGAAATATTTATCAAAAGCATTGTCCTTAAGTTTAGTTGAAGTAATAATAGCAGTCTGTTGAGTCAGGATCATAAAGTAATTTTCTTTACCATTTTAGTAATCTGACCAATTTCAAGCAGATTACACATACTTACAGTTATGCATTAAGACTTACGTGTTCCATAACCCCTTGTATGTCTGAGAAAATAATTCATGGATGCAGTTGCTTCTCTAATATTGGTGAAGTTTATTTTACAAAAATGGACTGCACATTTCAGGACACAAAACTCAATTTGAAACCTCACACACTGCTACCATTTCCTAAGCCTGAATCAAGTGATTGTCATTCTGGAATCTGGAATTGTGATACACCTTAATGTCAGAGATTTGTGTGTGCAGGAAATATAAGACTGAGGCAGTAATGATAAAAATCTAGTTTATGTCTTCAGTAGATATAAATGAAAGTAACTCCCTTCCTGGTTTATAGGTTATGCTGGCATCTTTCCTCTTTTTTAAAAACATTGAATAATGTTCCTAACAAAAAGGTTTTGTAGCAGGGAGAGTTGTAGAAGAGATCAGTTTAACAAGCATGTCTTTGTGTATCATGATCACCATGGACTGATCCAAAATTTTCCTCCTATTATGTTGATGCTGACTCTAATGAGGTACTTGATGAGGCTTCCTAGAGAGGTTGTCGATGCCCCAAGGCTACTGGTGTTTGAGGCATTTAGACAATTCCCTTAACAACATACTTTAACTTTTGGTCAGCCTTGAATTAGTTAGGCGGTTCAACAAGATGATCCTTCTAGATGTCCCTTCCAACTGAAATTTCTATTCTATTCTATTCTATTCTATTCTATTCTATTCTATTCTATTCTATTCTATTCTATTCTATTCTATTCTATTCTATTCTATTCTATTCTATTCTATTCTATTCTGCTTTGAGGGAGGAAAAGCTTCTATAAGGACACCAAACCTTGTCGTTGATAAGGAAGATGAATGAGGTCAACTCTCTTGCTTGCACTGTTGGAAGGAGGAGCAAATCCCACTCTCCCAATAGAGAAATTCATTGAAAGCATGGCAAGAATTTTTCTGAAAATCCAGTCCTTGATATAACAGACCATGTAGAACTAAGGAACAGCACTGGACCACATTCACATTTGCTTATACTTATCTAAAGGATGGGTTGAAGGAGGATGGAGCCGGACTCCATTGTATTTATTTTGCAAGTATCTATTTTATTTGACTGTATCTATTCATAAGGACTGAAGTATAAAATATGTTGAAACACAAGAGTTTATCTCAGATCCCAGGATGGTACAAAGATGCTCAAGTTACGTACAACTTCAGGGGATGTTCTCCAGAACTGCGCACTGATACTAAGCCAGTCTCAAAAGTGCTAAAGCCAAGCTAAAGCCGTACCTCACCACAACTGATATGGTTCTACCATAGTGCTCTGGGAACTACAGTGTGTCTGGTAGCTCAGCTATCTTCAGGCAGTGGAGGCTCCCCTGGTGGGATTGTGAGCTTAGAGTAGAGAGCGCTTTCTTTGTTCACATTTTGGGGAAACAAATTAGGTGCAATGGAGAGATTATTAAAGGAATCTAAACTCCCTAGGCATTAAAGGAGAGTGCTAGGTACTGATGGGAGAGGAAGACTGCAGAGCATTTGCATTAAATGAGAAAAAAGGGCTGATATAGATGGTGTGTGAACATTTCTCTAATTTGATATCCTGTTTCCCTACTCGTAAAATAAGAATACTTAAGGAGAGTATTGTGAAGTGCTCAGAGAGTATGGTAAAGTGGCCATATCAATGCCTGTGATGGGTGAATTAAACATAAAGGGTGAAATCTCTTTGATTTCAATAGAAGGAAGCATCTATTGAAGCTACACATTTTGTCAGAAAAGCCTGCAGTGTAAATTACACTGTCATTTAGTGATTGCTTATACAAAAGCTGTGCCATTAAAATGAATCGAGTCTTACAAATAACAGAATAGAGACCCAAGAGTAATTTTTTCTTTTTTTTTTTTTTTTTTTTATTNTGACTCTGACATCCCAGGAAGCCATGGAAAAACAAACAAGCAAGAAAGAGAACAAACAAATATCTCTGACTGAAGAGATGTTTTTCTCGCACTTCTTGTGGACAAGATTGTTTGAAATATCCATCAATGACATTTTTTTTTTTTTGCCTGGACTAATTCTTAGACTTTTTTAGTATTTCATAGCCTCCTTTGCAAGCTGTACGGACTTCATATTTCTTCATTTCCAACATGGAAAAAGCAATGCAATTTATTGGGTGATTTAAGGGCTGAATAAAGATGCTCTCTTTGCAGAAGGCTGTGGTGTACGGAAGGGAGAGGATCAGACCATGCGTGCCCTGCTCCTGTATCTTCCCTAAACATCTGCTGTTAACCACTGCCACTCTTGGCTAGATGAACCCTTCTTCTGAGCTGGTCACTTTTACACAGGAAAATAAATACTGAAGAAAGGAAACTAAAATTACCTGCATGTTTTGCATTAGTGCTGACAGGAGAAAGGACAGAGAGAATTTTCAGTCTTTAAAAAAACAAACAAAGCAATCCAGATGGAAACAAATATAATCAAATACTTGAAATACACACAGGTGACAAATGATGACAACTTGCAGCTTAAGGAGAATCAGGTTAAACTCTTCAGTTTGCTAACAGTTTTCCCTGCCTGTAGGTGATGACTCTCACCAGTCAGTCAGTGGGGGAAGAGGAGCTCCCAGCACTTGGGGTCTTGCACAGGCAGCCTATGGACTGCCAGACATCTCAGGAGCTGGTAAAACTCACAGGGGACAGGGAGGGACTGTTACTGTGGCGCTATGGAGTTTCTTCATACATGTCAATCCCAACGTTATTTCAGAAAACTTTTGACCAGCACTATGCTGCGTCTTCTTCGCTGAAGGCTGTGTTCGATGAGTAGAATTATTTCAGCAACTCAAAAGCTGCTATTAAACAGCATTAAACAGCCATAAGTAGTGAAATAGGAGTTTCAAATTCCCTTTGCATAGCTTCCTTAACTTTGAAGACTGACCACACCAAAGCCCCTGCTTCCCAGATGTGTTGTCTTTAAATCATTTTGAATTTAATTTTGAATTGAAATCAAGGTTGCAATACTTTTCTTATGTTCAACTCTACCATTCCCACCTCTGATCTTACAGGATCATGTTCTTTTTGGTTGTTTTTATACAACTTGAGACTAACAATGCAAATGCCACCTTTTGAACAGGTTTCCTTATGTCTCTGTCTCATTAACTTAGTATTTCCCATCAAGCATCAGCCAAAGAAATGTGTTTCTCTAGCATAGTCTGAAATATTTCTTTTCCATAGCTGTGATTTATCACTCCAGTTCTGTCATTAAGCTCTGTAAAATGAACCGAGTCAATGGAAAGACTCCAAACAGAATGAGCTTGTATTGTGGTGAGCAGCTTTCTATTTTTCTATATAAACAAGCAAGTCAGTACAAGATACAACATGATTAAATAAATATAAATGAACAGAAAGCTTATAAAATAGACTGTATGAAACCTAATTTATCTTTGAAGATTCCTTTGTCTTATGATCCCAAAATCTGTGTCTTAAAATCCTCATCTGAAGTTAAGAGCAAGAGTTTGTCTTCCTTTAAATGACAGATACAGGCACTATCTTCTTTACCAGAAAGTTGTTCATTAAGCAAACCCTCCTTGCAGCATGCAACTGCCTCTGAGGGATAATTTCAAAAAGCCTTCTCAAGCATCCCACATCACAAGGCCACAGCTGAAAATCTTTGTTCTCCTGCAGCTGTAGCAATAATTTACTGCCACTAATTTATCAGTCCCATAGCATTACTGACCTTTAGTGAGGTGGGTTGAGATTTTTCATTTTCTTTATTTGTTTAAAAGAGTTTGTATTAATGTTTCTCCCTCTACACAAGGCTGAGGGTTCTCCTGCATGCAACAGTGGAGATTTCTAGGCTTAGAATATCCTAGTAGAGCCTGCACCCAAGTATGGACTCACTCACTGTTCAGAGACCAGCAGATGCTTAGGTCAGGCATAGCTCTGCTTTGCCAGAGTCTGCAGGGACACAGAAGAGGATGTGCCCCTTCAAATCCTTTCATGACGAAGGTCCAAAAGAGGACAAAGAAAGGGTGTCCTGGCCTTAAGACATTATTTTCAGCACCTTTGATATACTCCTCTATCTCCTCAAATGCATATTGACAGCTTTGTAAGACCAGCCTGAAGGAACTTGGGTACCCATGTCCTGGTCCAGCAGCTGGTGAGCACCACAATAATGCTGGCAGCAAGGAGTCACTTCCAGCCCTAAGTCACAGAGACCAACAGGAGTCAAAGCATCAAACACATCTCTGTCTTCTTAGCTTTTCCGGTTGGCTGCTGTAGGTATCCCAACTCAAAGTACTTGCAGACATGAATCCAATCCTTGGCACCTAATTCATCTGCCCCCCTCCAAGCTGATACCTGTTAGCCTCTGAGATCAGTCTTTGGGAGTTTTGTGCTCAAAGCTGGAGATGATTTTGAGCAACTGAAAACCTGAATGCTTCATTACTTAGCATCTTTTACCAAATGCCTGTCTCTGTGATCTTGCCTCTGTTTTTATAAAGCAAGGATGGATGGCATCTCCTGCCATGAAGGAGAATAGTTAGGATAATTACACTAAGGATTGTGCAGCATTCAGATGCTGAATAGCAATTACACAGGGCACTGGGGTGTAATAAGAAAGCTTAGGGTAGAAAAGGCCATAGCAATAAAGCTAAATGAATTATTTACTATCAGCTCCAGGATGTGTTTAAGGATGAACCCACAGAAGAACCTTTCAGACCTGTCAAATCAATGGAACCATCTGCACTTGATGTGTCAGTAGACAAAGTTTAATAAAAAATCAATAAAATGAATAGTAATAAATTACCAGGATGAAATGAATGAGTCAAACGTGGAAGCAGAAAACACGAAGCCAGATTTTTCAAGACCACAAATAAATTAAATTCGACCTGAGTAACAGCTAGATCTACTTAACCTCTTTAGAGGGAAACAGAACTCATGGATCAGGAATATTACCTGGATTTCCACAAAGTTTATGAAAGACTGCCTTACCAAAAAAAAAATCATAAAATATAAAAGATAAAGTTAACAGGAAACAAGGGTTAACAAACAAGATTTGATTTTCACAACAGTCAAACAATTTCCATCAGTGATCTAGAAAAGGTGGCAAAAAATGAGACAATAATCTTTTCTGAAGACACTGAACTATCAAGGTGAGCAAACCCCCAAACTGACTGAGAAGACTTTAAAAAGGATTTTAAAATGTCAAGTGACTGAATGATAAAATACTTGATGAAATTCAATGTCTATAAATGCAAAGTGAGGCATAGGGAATGTAAGCCCTTGGTAAACATACATACTGATATAGACCAGCTAAGTAATTACTCCCCAGAGAAGAAATTATGGAGACTTTGTATATTGCAACATGAATTTAATACTTGGCAGTAGTGAGAAAGGGAAATTTGTGCTTACAATTTAAGGAAATTGTTAAAGAACCAAACAGAAATCATTGCTGTTATACCATGATACAGACACCCACACACTTCTACTACAGACTTGATCCCTTCATCCCAAAGAGGACTTGGAAAAGGCAGAGGAGAAGAAAGGCCAACAACGGCAATTCTCACAGGGGTGGATTGTACAGACTAAACCTTCCCAGTTTTAAAAAATATGACCAAGAAAAATGTTCAAATAAAAGTTAATGAAATTATGAATTTCAGGGTAGAGGGAATAGGGGACACTTGGTCACTGTTGTCACAGTAAACCAAATGGAGGGAATCACAATTTAACCACCAACAGATTATGGTATGCAATTAACCAGTGGATGTTGTAGAGTCTGAAAATTTAAGTGGGCCTAAAAAAGGCCTCTTCCAAAGAAAAGAAGAATCCATCAAGAGTTATTTTTTGTAGTCTTTGAGTATCTGCTGGCAGATTCTACTTGAGACAGAATAAAGGGTAGGAAGGACCTTGGATCCAACAGAATTTGGTGGTCATGTTCACCTTCACACATTCACCCTATGCCACCAGGGCTTGAGTTTGATCTGTTTAACCTGAAACAGAAGCCATTTGCCTTGTGATAACCTGCTTGAAAAACAAACTTTTATGTTTATGTCCTGCCCTATTTGCACAAACCAAGGAATTCAAGCTTAAGCCCCGTTTGCACACACACGATGCAGCTGCCCATGAACCCAGCATACATTAGGGTGGGACCCCGTACAGAGCCAGGACCTGCTCCCAGGGCCAACAGTTTTCTTTTCAGGTGATATAAGTCACTGTCTGCATTTCTGTTTCTTCATCTAGTCCTTCCTTCAGAGAAAGCTTAGAGATGTGAAAAACACTAACTGAGACACAGATACGTCTATTTTTATGTTGTTATCAAACCATTTCTCTCAGGCAATGCCCTTTCCTTTTCCTTTCTTCTGATGGCTAGGTTTAAAGGGATGGTTCACTTAATTTTTATCTGAAAGTCTTGGCACAGTTACTAAGGATCTTAAGTCAAAATAATTTAAATATTTTTATGGAATATAATTTTTTGGGGTAATCTTTTGGCTTTCTACTGTTGACTAGTGTTGCACAATTACACCGAACACATGGATTGAAAACACATCACAGATTTGAGGGCACTGAAAAATCTTCCTGAAATTCAAATCTTATTGATTCATTGTTTTCATGAAATAGTTTTCATTTATTTATTTTGTTTTGTTACAGAATTTCACTGGTAGGAGACTAAATGCATACAAAGATTAGAAAAGGACCAAGATATATTGAGGTTTGCCAGCTGGTGGATGCACGCACATCTTCCTAACCTAACAAAGAAATAGGTTTTTAACCAAATATCACATACATCTCATGTGATCATACAGTACCATGTTTCTTTTTGCAGTTAATCCAAGTATTCATTATTTCTAGAGAAAATCTCCCACTGAAAAGCAAGGTCCTTTTGCCTTTGAGCAAAAATATGAGTAGAAGGGTAATTTCCTGGAAATTATGTCTTAAACTGCATTAGTAAAAATGTTTGCATTTCTAGGGAAAATAAAATATTAAATTGGGTTTTAAATAAATGCTGAAGTAACAGCATTTAAAGAAATGTTTAAAGAAGCACTTCTATAAGCTTACACCTCATAATTAAATAATAGAAATATCACCGTAATATGTTCATGCAAAAAATGCCTTGGAGGAAAAAGATGCCATGCATTCCCTAAAGATATCTTTGTTCTTGTCTCTTGCTAAATGATTGACAGGGTAAAAAATGATTAACTTCTAGCTGACAGAAAACAGTAACATGGGTCTGTAATGATGGCACCCACGAGTGACATAGTGTCCTACTTATCTGCATTTTAAAGCAACAGCTGCTGGGTCTTTTGCAGTGTCTGCGGAATTTTAAAGAGAAGGAAGATTAGAGACAACAGTGTATCTTTGCTACAAGTGCCATGAAACTGGCCTTTGCAAGACAGAGATTAAAGAGAAAGTGTTGGGCATGTGTGAAATAATTATACTGGGGGAGGGGAGGGAAACAGTTCTTGTAACTCTTGACATTTATGTAAAAATACCCTGATATTTCTGAATCAACATAATCCAGATGTACAGTTTCATCATCTACCAAGTTTCCTCTAGACTCAGACGTTTGTCTTGAAGATCTTTTTGAATCTGGACACTTTTCCTAAAAGAAATTCATTGTAAAAGGATGGAGATACTTTGTTGTTAGGCTATATTTATGCACCTTCACCAGGGAGTGCTCAGTCTTGCCAATGAGTTTACATCCTCACTGTCCAAGGCTAATCCCCTCTAGAAGATACGATCTACACCGCTCAGCACTGGGCTCAGGGCTGCTTTGAGCCCACATCACATCCTGTGGCCCTGAGAAAGAATTACTTTAGGAATGTGGTATTCTTCCTCTTCAAAGTGGCTGAAGTAATGTGCACAGTATGTTGTAGCCCCACAGAACATGACACCAGAATTGTGCCGTGTGTCCTAAATAAGTAGCATGAAGATGGGAGGCGGGGGAGTGGGCTCAGAGTGAAAGTCTGCCAGACTCTGCCATGCAAAAGCAACCAGACCGAGTGATGTCTTCACCATGCTCCAGAACAATCTATCCTAAAAATAACCTATCCACAACTGATCTTGAAGGGATCTGGCTAGTTTGCTCTGAAAGAGAGTTTGGGAGTAAACGAGCAGTACAGTGTAACTAATTGAGTCAAGGCCCTGGGTGCAAATCAGGCTGCCAGATTCTCTGGATTACGTAGTCATACCTAAAGAATTGTGCCACAATAAAATATTTTTAGAAATACTATCATTTCGTTGGTGAGATATAGCTATATCTCACATATCACATTGCAGCAACTGGAATTTCTATTTTGGAGTGAAATGAATTCATTAATGTGAATGTGGCTGAAAAAAATTAACTGGGATATTTTCTTTGCTAATCATTGATATTGTCTTTAAAATGGCCAGCTAGTTTAAGGGTTTCTTTGGAAGAAAATGGGAGCTCTTAGGGCTCTACAGCAGCAGGAAATTCCATGTGATTTGTTTGAGATATAGCTGTGACTGTGATTGCAATTACCTTGGGCTTTCTTGATGATCACTATTCAGAAAGCTTTAGATGATCCTGAAAATTAGAACCATTTCTAATCTTACCTCTTTGATAGTCACTAGAAGTACAGTAAGGTAAAAGGGTATTGAGTATAGTCTATCACAAAATTTCCTGGAGACTGAAACGTTACCTAACGCTGAAAACAAGTTTCAGATTGACTATTTTTAACACCTAAAATGGGTTTAGATGGATTTTAAGCACCAAGGCTTTACTGCAAAATTCAGAATTCCCACTCCCTCTTTCTTTCTTTCTTTCTTTCTTTCTTTCTTTCTTTCTTTCTTTCTTTCTTTCTTTCTTTCTTTCTTTCTTTCTTTCTTTCTTTCTTTCTTTCTTTCTTTCTTTCTTTCTTTCTTTCTTTTATTTAAACATTTACAGAATTCACATTAAGAGCAGAAAAATATCCAGACATTCTTCATCCCTTCTGTTGGAAAAGCAGTGACTGAAGGGTCAGAAAGGTTATAGTCTGAGAGAAAGAAGTTGTTGGGGACCCCTCAGCTGAAGGCTGAGGAATGTACTGCAGGATGAGCTGTCCTGAATGTCATTAGTGATTTCAGGTTGACTTTGACTGAAACAGCAATAATGCAGAGAAAAAAAGATATGAACCTGCCACATTGTTTTGCAAAATGTGAGGAATACCGTCATCATCATCATTTCTTCTTCTTACAATTTAAACATTGCTGCTCAGTAAAGTGCCTATCCTCACTTTTAGAAGGTTGTTCTCAAATTTCCAACAGAGCTGGTACCTAATACAGAGAATGAAGCCAGGCTTTTGGCAAGAGTGAGAATTCAGATATATCCCAGCATTTAGTTTTTTCTCTAAACTAAATCCAGGTCACAGTGATTGAACCTAACCCATCCCTAAGGTGTTGCCACACTCTGTAAAGGCACTTTATTAAGAATGCATTTGGCCAAATGCCCTGCTTAGCACAGCACAACTGCACTCCCTTCTCAACACTTCCATTTACTGTACACAGAATTTATATAAGTTAGGCACCTTGGATCACCCTCTATCGACCAGGAGATGTTGTAAAGCCAAAGCTGGGCTCCTGTAGCTCATACTATGGCCTGAAAGTTGTGTGTACTTCTATCAGTTCTACAGTTTAAATATCTGAGTCAGCTACGCGTGCTGCTTCTGCATCCTCAGCCCCTTTCCTGAGGATTGCTTAATTCTACAATCACCTTGGAAAATACTTTTAACAAAGTCAGTTCTAAGTTTCTCCCCCCATTAATCAGCAATAATGTCTTGGTATTTTTTTTCATGCAGGCTGATAGATTCTCTGCCTTGACCAAGAAGTCAATTCTCCTTGAGTGACACTGAAAACTATTCAGTATGGAGAGTGGTGGCTCAAGGTCTGACCCATTTTGTACTGACTTAAGGTAGAACAAGAGTGTGCTCTGTTACTGAATGGCAACATCAATTCCTTAAACACTGCGCAATGAGATCAATGAGAATAAATCAATACATCACTTTCAAAATGGTGTCATGGAAAGAAGTCTCATAGTCTTTCCTATAAGAGGCAAAAGAAGTAAAGAATAGTATTTGCTGCACATGCAACAGACCAAATACTGGGAAAGTCCTACAAAAAATACATTACCCTCCTTCACAGACTGTCACCAAATGGGATTACCTCAAAGCTCACTTATTTTGCTCCCTGTCATTAAGAGAAGCAGCTCAGCCCTGAGTTTTACTAAACAAAACCTAGAGTTTTACTAAATGAAATGAGATTATCTTCTGCCTACATGGCATAGAGTTGAGAATAGGGTTTAATTTAAGGTAGGAGTGATGTGATAGCATTGAAAAAAATTATGTTATTACAAAGGTCTGGGACAGCCTGATAAAATCAGAAGATTAAAACATGGGAATTGTCACACTACCATGCCTTGCTACAATTTAAGCTTGTCTTTATTTCCAGTTTCGATGAATCTGAAAGGAATGCTACTGAAACAGCATTATCTGTATGATAGTATTAGGTGTAGAACTATGTCTTCAAGTAGTTAAAATTCTTGTTTCCTTCATCCCACTTAATTAATTATAAGGGGTGATTGGTTTGAGAAGAAGACAGACTGGAAGCAGAAGGCATTCATGATGGTTTAATTATGGTTTAACTGATGCTTTATGAAATTTGAGGAAATAGCCATATTATTGAATGGATGAGGATTTATTGTGATGTTGTATCTATATGAAAGTGAATTATGATGTTATTCAACTGAGCAAAATTCTTAGAATGCTAAAATACATCATTGATAAAGGTGTGTTTTTTCAATTACCACTTTATTTGCATATTGATGCAGGGACCTGAAATGAATAGACTTTTAGAGGAGTGTAATGCTGTTCTTTCCAAAACCCAGCAAGAACTGAATCCAAATTAAGCTAGAAGAATTAATTTGAAATATGCGACTGGAATGCAATAATGGAAACGTATCTCAGGGGATGGACTATAATTTAAAAAAAACACCCTGGGGAACAAGTCCTGAACAGTGGAGTCTCAGTAATTTGCTTCCCACTCAACCCCCCAAAATAATAGGTGTCTGTTACTCTAATGACAGTGAACATCCTCTAGGTTTGCACATTACAACTCAAGTCTGAAACAGCGAAAATCCCATCCACTTCACTCTGAGATCCAGACAGACACAAAAACATGGCTGTGCAGGGCTGAAAGAAGTGAGACATTATGACCGTAGCTGTGCTATTGAAGTAATGAAGAGCTGAAAAGTGTGACTGATGAGCTCTTAGAAAATGGATTAATGAGCAAGATGCCTGAAGTTCATCAAAGAACTAAATCTACACAAGGTACCTGCAGTATACTACGGATAAAGACGTGGAGACCAGGAACCATCCAAATATAGCATTAAAGAGATGGATAGAGCAAGAACATAACAGAAGAGAGTGATGTTACTAATTTTGACTCATATGTATATTTCATGTATGCTAACCAATTAGAGCGTAAAAAAGGCATGATGGAAAATAACTTGCAGAAGACCATGATTTAACATATAGAGAGCAGATAAAATGTGAGCAAAAGAAAGATGCGATATGAATGGTTTTTAAAGTTTGAGCTACTAGGCAGACACTACTGTGTGATCCTTGATCATTGGTACCCCCTGTTATATGCAAAAATGCAGTAAACGGGTGGAGGCAAGGGACAGGCTACAAAAGAGGAATTTAGCAATGTTGCTCAGGCATGTAAGGTATGGTTTCAGGAAAGCCAAAGCTCTGCTTCAGTTGATGTTTGCCAAGGGTGTCAAACTCAACAAGAGCTTTTATACCTGCATTGGCAGTAAAGGGTTGAAAAGAGGGAATGTGAGTCTGTTGCAGAAAGGATCAGATGATTTAGTGACAGTAGACACAGATAAGGCTGAGCAGCTCAATGCCTACCTTGTCTCAGTCTTTACCAACAAGTTAAAAGATGCTGTTCAGTAATGAGAATGACCAGCAGTGGCTGAGAACTGAACTTGACCCATGAAAGTCCATTAGACTTGACAAGCTGTGCCCAAGGAGATGGAGAGAACTGGTCAATATCACAGACAGGTTTCTGTCATCTTTGAAAGAATGTAGAGGTCAAGGGAAGTCCCTGTTGACTGGAAATGTCAAACCCATCTTCAAAAAAGGGACAAATTATATGAGGAACTACAGGCTGATCAGCCTTCCTTTTGTGCCTAGGAATGTCAAAAAACAAGTCCATTTGGATCACATTTCTGAGCACATGAAGGAGAAAAAGAAGACTGAGAACACTGAGCATGAGCTGACCATGGGTAAATCATGCCTGGACAACCTGATGGCCATCTAGAATAAAATGACTGGTTGTAGATGAAAGTGAAGAGTGTATGTCATTTACCTCGACATTAACAAGACTTCTGTTTCTTGTATTCTGAAATATTCCTGTATCCAAACTAGGGCATTATGTCTGGATAGGTGGACAACTAGTTGGGTAAAAGACTGGCTGGATATCAGCCTGGGAGGCTTGTGATTAATAAGTTGTACTCTACCTGGAGGACAGTATGAAGTAGGGTGTCAAAGAAGTCTATCCTGGGATGTCTATCCTGTGGTCTATACTTGTCATGTGTAACATCTTTATTAACGACCTGGAGGAGGTGAGATGTGCACTCTCGTCAGGTGAGCAGACAGCATTACACTGGGTCCACCTAATATACTTGAGAGCTGGGCTGAGGTTCAGAGCGACCAAAGCAGGCTGATGGACTGGGCCAACAGGAACCTGGTGAAATTCAAGAAATTCAAGTGCAAAGTCCTGCACCTGGAACAGACTAATCTCCTTACTGTCAAGGGTCAGGGACTGATACCCTGGGGAGGACCTCTGCAGGCCCTGGGAGTCCTGGAGGATGGCAAGCTAGGCACAAGCCCGCCATGCTGCCGTGGCAGCAGAGTTGCAGGAGGGTTATTACTTGTGCTTGACCTACTGAAAATGCCCCAGGGCATCATCAGAATGGCCTGGTATAGAAGGCAAAAAACCTCCAGCTTTCTGAACCTGTGACTCTTGATCTACCCATAGACTATCCATTATTAGCTGTCTGTAGTGGTGACTGTGTGGAAGTCTTTCAGGCAGGTTTAGCAGTCTATCATCCTTTAATGCAGGAGAACTATCCACAAAAATGTTCATCCCTCACTGTGGGAAGCAACCTCCTTCTTCCATGTCTGATGTGGGGACTTGTGCTCCAGAAGACATTTGACCCTTGTGTAATGGGAATAGGAGTCAATTTCCACCCCAGGAAACAAGGTATTCTTGTCAGGGGCCTGGAAGCAAAGAGAAACAGGAAATACATCCTTCTAACATTACTTTCTTTTGCTCACAGGAGAAGCAAGATGACTGAAACCATCATAACTAGTTCATTATTGTAGTTTTAAGCTGCAAATGCAGTAGAGTCAAATGCTTTCCCTCCATCAAAGCATGAGGTACAATTTCATAGGCCTTCAGGAAACGTAAACAGCAGCTCCCTTCTGCATGATTGCTCGTCAACCCCAAACTATAAACATCTAATTTTTTTTATTTTACCAAGCACAATTATCAATTAATCAGCCATTAGGGAAATTTGTGTCAAACAAAATATTGGCAGAGAAAAATTTATCCTGCCTAGTAGATGACAGTTTTTATCAGTGAAAGACGCTAAGAAATCAGAAAAGAAATTCTAAAATTAGTTAATCATCTCAAACAAAATTTCAATTATTTGTGTAATAGGGGATGATTAGATTATTCTGTATATACACTAAGAAAACAGTTCACAGAAGTAAAGAATCTTAAAGTCCCAGACTATCATGATTATTTAAAAAGTATTTATATTTTCATGCAAGCATTTCTCACCAGGTCTAATTAGACTAAATTACTTCTGTTGGTACTTCATTGTTCCAAGAACAGCCTGAATAACTGATTTTTAAAATCATCTTTACCCCATAAAGTCCAGTTATGTACATAGTGTAAGCAGAGGTAAAGCACATCAAGAAAAACCTATCCATTGTTTGACTTCAAGAGATTATAGTGCTTCTGGTATAAATATCACTCAAAGAGAATCTTACTGAAGTATTTGACCTAAATGTCAGCAAGTCTACTTTCTAGCAATACTCAAAGTGATCACAAGTGTTGATTTTGCCCGCGTCAGGACTCCTGAGCCTCTCTTGTGGATTTTTTTTTTTTTTTAACTGACTGAAAAGACAAATTCCTTAACTTAGAAGGCTATATCTCTTGATTAAGGGTGGAGATAGGTCAGGTTCCAATAAGTTTGGACTGCTATAAATTAATTTCCATAACAGCTCTGCCGAGAAATAATGGCACTGAAAACTCCATAGATTTTCATTTTTCTTCATTCTGCCTCTCATAACAGAAATGGATTAAAAGCCAGATGTGTGACGTGCTTTCAAAGGAAAGCATATGATGATGTGTTTTCAATGGAGTTTATTTGAGCCAAGGTGCTTTCTTTATGATTTGTGGTTCCAATACCTTAAAAACATGCCAGAAGTTAGGGAGCAAGAGACTGGATTATCCTTTTCTTAAACCTGTTGGGTTGTCTTGTTCATGACACATCGTAACTACAAAAGCCTAGGTCATATCGACCTGAAACTTCAGCATTGGAAGTACTCTTCTGATCACATTAGAAAAACTCTCTGGTGAGTCCCCTTTTCCATTTTGGCTGCAATAAAAAAATGCAACCTGTTTTCACACATCTAATTCAGAAATTTCAGATAAAGTCTGACCTCAAACTCTTCAAAGTTCTATGACTTAAAGTCTCAGATGATTTATTCAAAATCTATTTTATCTCCAGTGACTGTAAGCAGGTGTCCTACAATGAACAAACAGCTCATCATAGTGCTTCAGTATCACTCCATACCTGTCTGACAATATAATTGTGTATTTTTAGGTCCTAAATCAATGCAGAGTCTGAGCACCTTAATTCCACAATGATACCACTTATCATCATCCAGACAGGATGGAAAATTCTTTATGTTGTTTAAACAGGCAGAGCAGTAACTTAAAGTAAAATTCTTGCTAGCACTAAGATTTTTGTCTGAGTTATGACAACATAGGACTCCTTGATTCACATCACATTATCCATTAGTTATACTGACTGCAGATGGGTTTTAATGCTGTCTGTAGAAGACATCATTATTACTGCATGTTTAATAAACACATTTAGAATATTACCCTTACATCACATACTTACATAGCCACTCTTACCAAATATAACAAAAGCCCATTTCAAATGGATGTCCACTGCAGTTCTGGAATATATTTAGAACCCAAGGCAACTGATGAAAATGAATGCAAGTTTTTTGTGCAATATGCTGGAGTGTGTAGTTCATTTCCATAGATGGAACATGAAAAGTGCAACTGCAGTGACTTAATATCTTTGTAAATTTTCCTAAAAAAGCAGCATTGAAAACTGAGTATAATTGACATATCCTTTCTTAAAAATTCAGACCCCAACACACCAAGTAGGAACTGTCCTTTCACTCACCTTAATGCAAATTAAGAGCTGCTGCATTGAATCAAGGAAACTGTATCAATCAAAACATTTAGGAAAGGAAACTTTGACCCTTTTGCACACTGTCCACATTAAAAAGGGATACCTTCTTGTGTCTGCCCAGGGTCAGATTGCTCTGGGATAGCAGTACAACAAAAATAAAAGTGAAGTAGCTTAGGAAGCACCTACCATACAACTCTTTCACAGTCTATTAAGAGGAAAACAATCTCATCCTCTACAAGCTCTAAATTCAACAACCATCCTTGCATTCAGCTAGATAGTTTTCAAATCATTAATTCCATCAAAGTCACTGTTATTTCATACTTTCAGTGAGAAAAATACCCTGTTTGCTAATTGTTATTTCTTTTACATTGTTTTTTCATGGCCTCAGCTGCCATGATCCCCCTTAATGGTAAAATGATCTGTTGAATTTTATCCAAACTTTTAAAATTGTTTTGATATTCTTAAAGGGAGCCTTTAGGCAAGAACTGCTAACTGAATCACTGTCTACTATTGTGCAGCAGACAGACAAAAGCAGAAGAATTGATTACTGAGGACAAGGAATTGAAAAGAAATCCCTATAGAATCGTAGAATCATCCAGGCCAGAATGGACCTCCAAAGGTCATCTAGTCCCACTTCCCTGCAGTTGCAGGGACACCCCCAACTAGACCAGGTTGCCCAGGGCCTCATCCAGCCTCACCTTGAATATCTCCAGGGAAGGGGCCTCAACCACCTCCCTGGGCTACCTGTTCCAGTGTTCCACCACCCTCAGAGGAAAGAACTTGTTCCTAATATCTAATCTAAATCTGCTCCTTTCCAACTTAAAGCCTTTTCCCTCCTCTTATCTCTGCAGGCCTTTGTAAACAAACTCTCCTCAGCCATCCTGTAGGCCCCTTCAGGTACTGAAAGGCTGTGATTAGGTCTCCTCGGAGCCTCCTCTTCTCCAGGCTGAACAACCCCATCTCCCTCAGCCTGTCCTCAGAGCAGAGGTGCTCCAACCCCCTGATCATTTTCATGTCCCTCCTCTGGACCTGCTCCATCAGGTCCATGTCTTTCCTATCTTGAGGGCTCCAGCCCTGCACACAGGACTCCAGGTGGGTTCTCACCAGAGCAGAGTAAAGCGGCAGAATCCCCTCTCTGGATCTGCTGGCAACACATCTTTTGATGCAGCCCAGGATGGGATTGGCCTTCTGGGCTGCAAGTGCGCACTGCCTGCTTGTGTCCAGCCTCTCCTCCATGAGTATTGATAGCCAGGATTGTTTCAGCCCAGGCGCAGAACCCTGCACCCTGTACTTCTAATGGCATACTGTTTAACCATTTTCTGAATTTTAGAAGAAAACAACAATATAAATGAATGTAAAATAATAATAATAAAAAATCTTTAAAAATACACAATCCTGAAAGCATCAAGAAAATAAAAGATGATCACATAAACACAGTAGATATAATGATATCATATATATTGGCCTATGTAAAAAGGCGACATTTCATTCAGATATTGAAATAAATTCTCAGGCATGTGATGAATGAGATCAGATTTATGTGAAAGAACTGCTATTTATCACAACAGCAGCGAAACATGCCTGGCTGCCAGGCTTCATTTCGGTTGCACTTGGAGGTTTATAATCTGTGCAGAATGCCTGCAGTTACTGTGCTTGCATCGGGAGATGTTGTGAGCTCTGACTTCAAACTGACCCATCTACTTCTAGCAGTAACCACTGGGTCTGGCTGGACAGTAAGCCCAGCACAGAAACTGATACAAAGTGTGTATTTTGTTATTTTTTTTTATATATATTTTGTTTTTCTTACTGATATTCTAATTAACTGTTAAATTGTAACTAGATGATCAGGTTTCCAGAGACTTGACAAGAACATTCAGATCCAGTTCAGTTTGCCTGAGAGATCTGCTGAAGTTCACAAGCTTTTCAGGATGAATCCACATGCAAATTTCAATGAGGAGGGAAGATTTCTGATTTTCATTACTGGAACATCTCATGGTTCTAACTCGGAACCAGGGTAAAGACTAGTGGGTATAACTGCACTTTAGTTACAGCTAATTTCAGCCAGAATGAAACCCATGTGAATCAAATTTGAAGTGCCATGCACTGAAATTGTACTTTTCCTCTTAACTCTAGTAGAGGCTTTAGGAACTTAGTTCTGACCATGCTTATGCCAGTGTAGCTCATCCTTTTTTCTGTAATGAACGGGCAGGTGTGAAATCAGGACCAGACACTAGAGTGCTAAATGACAATATATAGTGGTAAAAAATAAGTTATTTAATAATGTTAAATAGATAGAAGTTATTTAATAATGTTAAAGATCTCATAGATAAATTTGCTATTAGATTAATAATAAGTGTATGCCATAAAAGTCTGTCTGCAGTGTCATGTCTGGATGTGACACTTGGACAGAATGGAGAATGTACTTTCCAGAGCATCTCAGAGGATGTTACATTCACAGCTTCTCCCTGCAGCAGAGCCTTCTTGTTGCAATAACTCTCCATGTATGTGGCAATGCTCTGACTGCCAGTATAGAAAGGACAAAATCACTTTCACTGCGTACACTTGAAAGGGTGATTGCATTTTGAACCTGCAAACCATGTTAGGAACATTGCTTCTACCATGTTTCCTGCAGTGCTACTGATTCTGTTTAGTCTCAGCTAATCTGTTTTCAAGATGAGTTCATACTGTTTCCTTGGATAGATCAGTGGAGGGTGGTGGAAGTTGTCTACCTTGACTTCAGCAAGGCTTTTGACACCGTCTCCCACAGCATCGTTGTAGATTAGCTTAGGAAGAGTGGATTAGATGAATGGACAGTGAGGTGGACTGAAAACTGGAGGAAAGACAGAGCTCAGAGGGTTATGATCAGTGGCACAGAATCTAGTTGGAGGTCTGTAACATGTGGGGTCCCCCAATGGCCACTCCTCTTCAATATTTTCATCCATGACCTGGATGAAGGGATGGAATGATCCCGCAGCAAGTTTGCTGATGACACAAAACTGGGAGGGGTGGCTGATACACAAGAAAGCTGTGCTGTCATACAGTGAGACCTGGACAGGCTGGAGAGTTAGGCAGAGAGGAACCTGATGGAATTCAACAAGGGCAAGTGCAGGATCCTGCATGTGGGGAGGAATAACCCCCTGCACTGGTACAGGCTGGGGGCTGACCTGCTGGAGACCGGCTCCGAGGAAAAAGACTTGGGAGTCCTGGTGGACAAGAGGATGACCATGATCCAGCAATGTGCCCTTGTGGCCAAGAAGGCCAATGGCATCCTGGGATGCATCAAGAAGAGTGTGACCAGCAGGTCGAGGGAGGTTATCCTGCCCCTGTGCTCTGCCCTGGTGAGGCCCCATCTGGAGTACTGTGTCCAGTTCCGGGTTCCCCAGTTCAGGAAGGACAGGGAACTGCTGGAGAGGGTACAGCAGAGGACCAACAAGATGATAGAGGCCTGGATCATCTCTCTTATGAGGAAAGGTTGAGGGACTTGGGTCTTTGAGAAGAGCCTGGAGAAGAGAAGACTGAGAGGGGATCTGATCAACACCTATAAATACTGAAAGGGTGGGTGACAAGAAGAAGGTGCCAGCCTTTTTTTCAGTGGTGCCCATTGACAGGAAAGGAGGAAGTGGGCACAAACTTGAACATAAGAAGTTCCATCTAAACATGAGGAGGAACTTCTTCACTTTGAGGGTGGCAGAGCATGGGAAGAGGCTGCCCAGAGAGGTGGTGGAGTCTCCATCTCTAGAGACATTCAAAACCCACCTGGATAAGTTCCTGTGCAACCTGCTCTAGGTGGACCTGCTTTGGCAAGGGGGTTGGACTGGATGATCTCCAGAGGTCCCTTCCAACTCCACGTCATTCTGTGATTCTGTATAGAAATACCTGAGGAAACCATAGAGGATTTTTAAATCTAAACTTTTCTTCTTGTACAAGAATAGATCCTGAAGTATTCTCAGAAACACAGATTTTGGCAGACAAACAAAACTGACTGTCTGGGTACAGAGGGGAACAGCCAAAAGGACTGAACTGTGGCTTTGTTTCTTGAACTGTCTGCAGGAAAGTGGCTAAATACTGCTTGATGGCCATTAGGCTGTGCTTGCATTTTGTGATTGATAACCTATGATCCTTATCTGCACAAATTGTCTTACAGTCTCTGCAGAAAGGAGTAATTATAACAGCCAGTCACTGCAACCTCTACGTGGATTCTAAAATGTTTCAAGGATATCAAGAAGAGAAAGCGTCTGCAGAGATAGTGGTTTTTAAAGGGAAAATTACAGACCTTTTTGGCTGCTGGAAAGAAAGGAATATTGATACTTCTTGGAAATGAGAGGACACATATCATTAGCAGCATGCCACGGTAAAAATTATGCCAATTTGGCAAAAAATATGCCAATAACTAAAATCTAAGTGGTTAGAAATATGAACTTATAAAAAAAAATTAAAAAAAAATCCCTTGCATTCCATCACACAACTCCTTCTGTCCTAATTTTTCACAAAGCTTTCTGCTGCTGCCCACAATGCCAGGACCCTTTTGAAAAGCTAGGAGGAAGATGTGGGAGCCGTGGTTTGTGTAGCAGTAGGCATTATGGTGGTACTCGCAGGTGTATTGGTAATTACAGCAGCACAATACATTAGGTGAAGGAGTGCCTGCAAATGGTTGCCTGCAAATTCAATTGAAAAGCATATGAAATAGAATGTATGGAAAGTGGGTGAATGTTTCATTGTTATAATTCCTATTTAGTGAGGAACATCTGGCTAACTCTTCATTAGTCAACTCTGTCTGTTTATTTACCACATTTGTAGGTAAAGCAGTCAGAGTACTTGTAAGAGAATCGTGACTTACAATCAGAACCTTCACAGGAGATCAACTTGGAGACATGGCAGAATGCAGATGTGCACACACACATATATAGAGACACACAGAGACACACTAATCTCTGAAATCTTTTATTTACACCATTTTCTCTGAATATGGAGCAAGCTCAGAGAGGATCAAATCCCACCTGCCAAGGCTGGTGTGCAAGAGGGACAGAGACTTGCACAGCAGCCTGCTGGTGCTGGTACCCCTGCACTGACCTGGGTTCCCCTGGGCACCAGCTTCCCCTGTTGACCAGTGCCACACAACCATTACTGGCAGCTAACTTAGCAAACTATCTGCATCTAAACCAAGATGTATTTGACATGATGCCAGTGAAGCCTGGGAGAACCTGCTGTTTCTATTTCGTGACTTTGTTCCCTGTTCCAACAGTGGGGTGGGCAAGGGATGACCAAATGGAATTGCTGAGGAGCTCCCTATGATCCCCAGCTCTGATAGCCAAATTCCCCACATCCTACCCAGGCTCACTGTAGAGTTAGTACAGTTATTTCTATTTCTAATGAGAAATAAAAGGATGAGCAAATCCTACGGGTCCCACTCGGCCTCATCACTCTACTTGGCTGGGCTCCTTTCTCATAGAGGGACTTGTGGTGAGACATAAGATCCTCCTCATTTATCTTTCTTGGAAGTCACTTCAAATAGGAATTCCCACTGCCCTTTTCAGCAGGATTATGTCCAGTTTCAACACCGTTCTCAGCTTTGTTCCAATGAAACTAATTTGGAGAGCCTGTTTATTGTTTTTTTCCATTTAAGATTACAAGTAGAAAAGTCTTCAATAGGGGCCAGGCAGTCATATCTCTTTCTCTCACATTGGCCACTGTGCTAGGAGCTTCTGCTAACTTGCACTGTGCCGGTGCACCTGCTTAGAATTCCCACTTTTGACTGTATTCCCACAAGTTTTTATTTCAATGGCTTTTCTCCTCTATGTTCACGGTCTAACTTGTTGTCTCGTACTTTTCCAGTTGAGAACTGCACAAACCGATGGTGTCCTATTATAGCTGTTGACATGGAAACCTCATAAGAAACTGTTTGTTGGAAAAGAGTGCTTTTCACATAGAACAGGCACAGCTTCAACTCATGTTTTGCTGACTCACTTTCAGCCATTTTAAGCCACAGACAGATTATCTTCATTGTCACTTCCCCCCCCCCC
>VZRU01012340.1:140664-197993 GCA_013398155.1 Pedionomus torquatus
CACCGATGGATCATGTTCTGAGTCTCTGCTTAGAAATGAGACTGTCTGAAACTGCAACTGTCTTGCTCAGAGAAATTTCAAACAAATCCTATTCCCACACGCGGCCAAATTCTTCATCATCATCTTCTGGCTTGGAAGTTATTCTAGCTGACACTTTCCTGTCGGATGAGTCTCAGAACCAGAAAGCAGGCAGTCCCACTAGGGAACTGGAAAGCAGAATAAATGTACAATGAAAAGCTATTAAAGCATCTCTTAAGAAAAGAAAAAGGTGTGCTGCTTCTGTAGAGCAGACATCACATGTCAAGTACATTACCTGTTCTGGGACATTATTTCAATAACTTATGAAACAGAACAATAAGGAAAATCACCAGAAGTATGTACTACTTACTCCTACTGAAGCTGCTAATAGAAAAGCTGTTCCAGCAGACATTAATAATTCAGCACTGAGGACATGATTTCAGGTCTTAGACAGTCATTTCATATATAAAAAGTTTTACTGATAATGTAAAGATAAGATGAATTAGGCAAGAATGGCTTTGATAAGGAGCTGCTTTATATTCTGTTTTACATTCTGAACTTTAGGCAGAGCTTGTTATCTGAGATTACTCCTGGCTGTGGTTTATTCACACTGGGCTCACTTCTTCGAGGTGCTCAGAATGTTCTGCATTAGCTCTTAATCTTGAACACAAAGTATTCAGTGATTTGCAAAGCTAAAACCAGATCAAAATAAATCTGCTTTTTGTCCCATTTCAGTACAAGTGGAGAAGCATCCCTTGCTGAAAGGCTTGCTGGGCTGTTGGTTCATGCTGCAGCTAATGATGCATCAGACCACCTCTCAGGATGGAATTAGTTGGACTCATTTCATACTGGGTACCTAAGACTAGCTGATCTGATAAACATGAAGATAAGAAGGAGAGAGCTGGTGTCAGAAGCTGAGATGAGACTGTTCTGACTGATGTGTTTACATGTTCAGTTTTCACTCTCCATTAGCTGCTGCTTCTTTGTCTGTAAGATGTTATTAAAAATTGCAGGCAAACCTCATATTTCCTTAGCTGTTCATTAGTATCAACACTTCAGAAATGTATCTGATAAATAAGAAATATATTAAGCATTAGGAAAAACTGTAGTAGTTTCTGAGGTGGCAAAAAGTTTCAATTGACTACATATGAAACATATCGATTTTCACAGTCTTAGGGTATCTGAAGCATATAGTATTTACAACATCACACTTCAGAGTGTTTTTTAGCACTAAAATGCCATCAAACTATAAGCCTGAAGGCCCTTGATTTGTGAATACTGCAAGATTAATAATTCTTACATCCATCTTTCAGCTGAGAGTGACAACACCATTTAGTGTCTTAGTTAAGGCACTTCAGTTAACGACCTAAGAAAATTTCACAGGCATAATACAAAGAAGTGTGAAATGATCATGGATCCCACTTACAGCAGTGAGAGACCACCTCAAAAAACACCTTGAAACAACCTCTCTCCAGATATTCCCTGTTCTTTGACTTCTAGCTGATTTCTTAAAATTTCTTATTTAGACTGTACTTAGCAGAAGGATGAGGAAAATGTGCTTTTGTAAATGCTAAAAATAAAATAAAAAAATAATCCTCTAAGCACATAAACAGTCTGAGTTTCATAAGAAAACATAATATTTGCATTGCCAAAGACAAGACTTTGTGTCATTTTCTTTCTTAATTTTACAGATAATCACAGGTCCTGTGGGTCAGATATTTTTGCTCCAAACATGAATTTCAAAGTAATAAATAACAACTACCGGATTTATTGCCCATTGTATTAGGTGATTCTTTCATTCCAGCATAATCCTAATCCTTCTCTGTTCCTCATTGTCCCTGATAATTAATAAAGATCTGAGTGAATAGTTATTCAATTATACTCTTCAGCTCCTCAATGTCCACCTGGGGAAAAGGTCTCTCAAGCACACAGTAACCCTCCCTGCTTTAAAAATAAAGGTTTGTACTATTTCCTTGGTTCTGGATCTGGGCAGCTCTCACTGAAGCCACTGAAAATACTGATGGCAGTAGGACACGGAGAAGACTCTATACTCAGAGAAGAAACTGCTAAAAAGTAGTAATTGCATATTCAGAAACTCCCACTTAAGCAGAATATGTGAAATGAGTAACGTCACAAGCAGGTTTCAATTTTCCAATCTGAAATGCCATTTCAAGTGCAACAGCCCATTTCACAAGTGTAGGTTATGTGTGTACCTATCTGACCATTTCCAAACATGTCTGCTAAATGCTATCATAAACCCCAGCTTTCTGTATTACGCCATTTAGCTCAGGCTTCCCGAATGCATGCTTCCATTCTGTGCTGTAATTTGGCCTGTTCAATTGCCTAAGAATAATCAAAGGTAAGTGAAAAAAACTGTCCTAAAATTCCACTTTCCTCCACTTACTGTTCAGTAAAGAGAGTTTTAATAGCTTCTATCATGCCATTAAAGTACAGGCACAGCTATGTAAGCTCTAGCTATTTTCTCTTCAAAATCAAACAATAATGCCTGGATGCCAAATGCACTTACATTCACTCTCCACAAATCTAGATTGACCTACAGTGCTCTGAAGCCTGAAAGAAATGTACACCGTGATCCCATAGCTGGAAGAGGCAGCTTGATGACTACGCACTAAATATTTGTGTATCCTCAGTAGCACTAACAAAAGTGCCAAATGAACTTGGAATGAATCCTGGGGAATAAGGATACGGGGAACAAACCAGGCTATTTAAACAGGACTTTGATGCCCCACCCCTGGAGGTGTTTAAGGCCAGGCTGGATGGGGCTTTGGGCAACCTGGTCTAGTGGGAGATATCCCTGCCCATGGCAGGGGGGTTGGAACTCAGTGATCTTTGAGATCCCTTCCAACTCTAACCATTCTGTGATTCTATGATCTGTTTCAAAGCTACATTGCAGTGTCTTACTGAAACTCTGAGCAAAAGCATCTACAGACAACAGCCAGAGAGCCTGATGTTACAGCTTTTTCAAAGATACGTATATGCACGCTCTGTGTGTGTGAGAGAGAAAAACATTCAGTGTGGGTGGGATTCAGGTCACACTACTTTTAAGTGTCTCTAACATAGATGTTTATATCCCAGCTAATCACCTGGGGCTCCTTCCACTCAACTGTGAGAAACAGACATTTTGGGGGCATGATTTGCCTGGGCAATTTTAGATGTCTACTTCTAGATGAGATGAATTGTACTCTAAAAGTGCCAAATGCACTCCACTGACTCAAGAAAGATCCTAGGCAACCAGCTTAAGTGAAGATGTTTGCAATGAGTATGCAGATATAAAATATATATAACGCTAACATGTATCTGGTTGGATCGTCGTTTTATATATATATATATATATATTCTCTCTCCTTGCAATGATATTTAGGTATGACCATTTCATACATCTCTCTCTGCTTCCCTCAGTCTGAAAAGCCCTAATGAAATGATATCTTTACCATATTTCTCCTTCCAGATCTACGTAGCAGAGCTTTCCATCACCCAGTCTGATGTCATCACTTGTTTACATTTCACTACCAAGATATCTCTGAAAATATCTTGCATTTCTTATGAGGATTTCACACTGCGTTGCAATTTGCTGTGCAGCTCCTCTAGGAGATTTTTGCTGATGGAGCCCTGACCTGGTGCTCAGTTACCTGCAGATGTTGGGTGACTGGATGCCAAATTTGATCTTCAAGAACTGCCGCAGCCAACCTTACACTGTAGCTCAGCAAAGTTCTCAAGTGATAATTTCTGTGATTTGTTGAAAATTAAAGTCTTTCTGAGCCAGATGGCATCGTACTGATTTCCAAGAAGTTCAGGAAATGTGTATAAAGGTGTCTAATGCCTAACAGAGAATTTATTGTGCTGGAAATCAGAGTAAACAACACAAAGTACCTCAACCTTGACTTCCTTTCAGCTGCTGCTAAGTTGCTATGGCAAATTTTCAGATTCTGTTCCCCCTGGCTCAACAGAAATGAACCAGAACACACTCATTTTTAACACATAATGCTTTGTGTTTGTACAGCACATACTTATCAAAGCTAGGAAATGCTTAGCACTAATTCCAGCATGTAGTGGACTATGAGGCACCCATTTATACTGTGCACAATCTTTACTATTATTGCAGCATGAACTGGAACAAAAAAATTGATCATAAACTTCCTCATCTTATTAAGAAGAGGCTCTGCCCTTGGTTACACTTCCTACTGTGGTGTTCTCCCCCAGACAGCCAGTAAAGGAGCAGCTGCAGAACCACTTCTTCCGAAGTTACAACTGGATCCAGCCCTGTCCCAGCTCTGATTTCCACACCCACCTTTAGACCCAACTCTACAGTTCACATTGTGTTGATATATTTGAATGTTTGCATTTCAGTTAGCTCAATCAAGTCCTTTATAGAGGGCAACAAGTAGCCATAATTAAGTGGAACGATGTTTGGCCACTGATGGTATTGAACACGTTTTAAACAGTGAAGCAGCAGTGAAAGGACTGGGGCGTGTGTGAAGCTCTTGAGTTCTTTGTGCAGAGTGATACACCTCCACAGCACCTGTTTGTGGCTTTGCACAATTGGAATTTTTAATTATAGACATTAATTCAGAAGCTGTCTGGTTTGAATAAAGATAAAAAGGTATCATGGCTGTTTATTCCAAACTTATCTAATTATTTTTCATCTGTAAATCAACAACAGACTGTAAGAAGACAGTTCTTTGATGACAAATGATTCCTGGAAACCTTTTCTTTGTACATCAAGTAGCAATTACTGAAGTATCTACTTTTACCTTCAGAAACCTAGCACAAGTACTTTGAGCTTAGGAGGAATCTAGTAAATCAACAGGAAAAACCTTCCATCATGCTTAAGATCTCAGTTTCCTCCAAAGCTTGGCAACTATAAAAGCTCCAGTGGCTGTTCACATTCAGTAAACTTTTTAAAAAACTGTACTTCTCTGATGCTTAGCTCTTCAACAGGCTGTCAGGTTCCATAGCCCATGGGTTAAATTACCATGATCCTAGGAATCTAGATAGCCACCACATGTCGCTTGGAAAATTTGGCTATGGGTCTAGACCTAGAAGGACAAAGCAAAGCACATATCTATTTCAAGACAATCAAATATAAAATCTTACAAGAGCGGATTTTAAAGCCTTGAGCCAAAAAGACAACAAGGAAGATATGAATTTGCATAAGAAACACTAAAAACCCCATGGTGTGTGCATATAGCACAGCATTTAAACGGTGATGGGTTTGTTTACTTTCCTCATTAATCATAAACTGATGGCTGAATTCCAAAGAATTAAAAAAGATAAAGGAGAATTTTTTCCCCCTCTCATTTCAGTTACTGAATTCAAATTAATTTTATTTGCCCTCACATAAAAATAAATCATAGCTAATAAAACTTGCTATGTTTCACATCTATTCTCTCACTTTCTGCCATTTTTTCTGTATTTCTTCTCTTCAACAGAGAGATTTAGTGACAAAGAGTATGTGGGCTCCCAAAAGTGTTAACAGCATTTCCTATGATTCAGTCCTCACATGAAGACTTATAGTAATTTGTCTTCAGTGTCATGGGCATTCTGATAACATCCCAAACAGAGATACAGGGTTTATAATGCAAAAGGTAATACTGAAAAAAAAAAAAAAAAAAAGTAATAATCAGTAAATTCTTGGGAAGAATTCCAGGAGGCATCAGAAATTCAGTGGGATAAAGAAAGAAAAAAATAATGAAAATCAGAAACACCAGATTAGGCATAGATAAAACACTATGTCAGAGCTACACATTTTCTTCTGAAAAAGTAATTTTGATGACTTTCCTGTGGCATATACACTGCCACTTTGTGTGACTTTTAATTGCTTTTGGCCAACTACTTCTAGCCCTATATTCAACACATTATCCACATATTAAATTTTCCCTCAGTTCATTAATATAGCTTCTTTTATATATCTCCATTAAAAATGCTGTGCTATTTTAGTAGGGGCTGTATAGGGAAACCACAGACTACAAAGTAGAAAAGAAAATCCTGCATGGAATGAACCCTTGCTTCACGGGAAAACCTGCTTACAGAGTTCTGCTTTTCTCAGCCTCTTTTCTGTTGGCATTTCTATGAGGAAATAATGACACTTATTTTCAACAATAATTGAAAATAGTAATAAATAAAAATAATACAACCTTACATGGACCTTAATTTTGCTTCCTTGCACTGCTTAGAAAACAACTATTTATTTTGATTCAGGTCTCTGGCTAAAACCAACTATGTTTCTATTCAGTGAAGGAGAGCAAAATCTCTACAACCCAAAGAAAGGAAAACAGCAAACTTGGATCATAGGCTTGGCATTGCAGCTACAGATCTGCAACATATGGCAATTTGCCTCTAGTCGTATTGCACTTGCTGACCAAAACAATCCACTGAGACAGAAATGTCCTGAGTTGTGAATCTACACACCCACACACCCCTAAATCTCAGACATTTTACATGAGTCCCTGGCTACAAACAATTTATACATAAGACTTTATCTCTTTTCTGGAGACACTGACAATGGAATTGAGTGCACCCTCGGCAAGTTCACTGATGACACCAAGCTGTGTGGCAAAGAGAGAAGGGATACCATCCAGAGGTACCTGGACAGGCTCAAGAGACTGGCCCATGTGAACATCATGAAGTTCAACCAAGCCAAGTGCAGGGTCCTGTACTTGGGATGTGGCAATCACAGGCACAAATACAGGTTGGGCAGAGAATGGCTGGAAAGCAGCCCTGAGGAGAAGGACTTGAGAGTGTTGGTGAATGATAAGCTAGACATGAGCTGACAGTGTGCACTGGCAGCCCAGAAAGCCAACTGTATCCTGGGCTGCATCAAAAGAAGCGTGACCAGCAGGTCATGGGAGGTGATTCTCCCCCTTTAATCTGCGCTTGTGAGACCCCACCTGGAGTACTGTGTCCAGCTCTGGAGTCCTCAACAGAGAAAGGACATAGAACTGTTGGAACATGTCCAGCAGAGGGCCACAAAAATGATCAGAATACTGGAGCACCTCTCCTATGAGGACAGGCTGAAAGAGTTGGGGCTGTTCAGCCTGGAGATGAGAAGGCTCCGAGGAGACTTTATTACAGCCTTCCAGTATCTGAAGGGAGCTACAGGAGAGATAGGGAGGGTCTCTTTATCAGGAAGTGTAGTAATAGCACGAGGGGTAATGGTTTTAAATTGAAAGAGAGGAGATTTAGATTAGATACTTGAAAGAAATTCTTTCCTGTGAGGGTGGTGAGGCACTGGAACAGGTTGCCCAGAGAAGTTGTGGATGCCCCATCCCTGGAAGTGTTGAAGGCCAGGCTGGATGGGGCTTTGAGCAACGTGGTCTGGTGGGAGGTGTCCCTGCCCATGGCAAGGGGGTTGGTTGGAACTCAATGATCTTTAAGGTCCCATCCAACATGATCCTTTCTATGATTGTATGATAAAATGAAAATTTCAGTCTCTGAAAACAGGCACATTTCTGAACCCACATTTATTTTTATCTTAGTGCCTAACATAGACATAAGCTACCTTTGTAATTAGCGTATATGGTTTGAACTAAGTGCTGAGCACAATGCTGTAGGCGCTGCTGCACTACAAGCACATTATAATGATATAAAGAGCCTCTCATACTTCTCAGAGTCAGACACAGCCATTTGTGTGGTTTAACTCTAAGAAAATTCTGCTAACAAAAGTGACTGAGGCTTTTGAGGTTTTCTGCTTGAGAGGTTTGGGGTATTTTGTGGAACGACTCTGGAATAAAAGAACAGTTTTTTGCAGTTATGGTTTGGGAAGTGATATTTAGATATGCAGCGAAGACATCAAAGATTCCTGCAGTGAAGCACCAGGGCATAGCAGCTGAGTGAGACAGACCACATCCAGAATTCATGAACTAGCAGAAAACCAGGCTCTTCAGTGCACGCAAAGCGATACCGTACAGAAGAACTAGGCTGGAGCAGATGCAGCACAGATGTATTAGTTTGGTGGAGCATGCAAACTAATAAGCCTCAGTTCTCAGCGGGGCTTATCAGGTCAATGCTGATAGAAGGGTAATTGGGCTTTGCTGCAGCTCAAAGAAGTAAGTTGTCCAGGACCCTGCGTTAGCACTTTTGTGTGTACACCTGAACAATTTGGAGTTGCTGGCCTGGACTTCTTGCACTGTTGTTCACCGCATTTTGGGTTCCTGGCTTACCTCAGGAAAAGTAATCTCAGATCTGTCCCCACATGTCAATGACTGTAGCTTTTCATAAAATGAAAATTCAGGGAGCTGACCAAAGCTCTCGACAATAAAGTCACCCTGTATTTGGTCTAGACAAAGCCTACTGCAGGTGGAAAAGCTTCAGAAGTAAACACAGGGCCAGAGAGGTCAAAAACAGTTAGACACGCATCAAAAACTGTGACATTTCCACCCTGACCTTGCTCAGTAGGAAGGTCACTGCAACCAGTGACCTATATCCTTTCAGTCTTTGTTCCTTCTGGCAGCATTACCAATTAGTGCTTCATGTGGTTGCTGCTCACTAGAATAAGACCATCCATGCTCACATTTTAGTTTTTCCTTCCTTATCTCCTACCTTACTCCTTCATGCTGACGGTATAATGACAAAACGTAGAATTTAGCCTTAATTGGATCTCTGCAATGTTATCACCTGAATTAGCTCCCCCATGAATAATTATCACTGCCTGGAGGCTGACAAATTGCTTCCCTCTCCTTCATGATTGTCAGGAATTTCAAATTATATGCTGAGCATGGGGGGAAGAAATGAAAATGAAAAACCTAGAGAAGCATAATTATTAAGATTATTGAAATATGTGGCATGGTGTCCCAGAGAGGTGAGTGGTAGCAAGAGCTTTGCTCGGGGCTACTGGGTGACTCCTGGTCCTTCCGCCAGCAATGGCTATGGCAATAGATTTGCACAGTCAAAGCAAAACTGTAACAACTGCTACTGCCTGTCTCACACAATTAGGCAGTTCCTGTGTTATTCACTACCTCATTTAAGCTACATGCATCAGCTTGTTTAGCATCTCATCTGCATATTTGATCTTGTTAGGTAGACGGTAAATACTTTGTACCGTAGGCTGACAGAAGCGTAAGCATAGGCAAGGGGATAGCAGCAGAATGTCACACATTTAGAATAGCATGTAATTTTCCTTACTTTGTAAGAACAAGGTCTTGGGGGAAAAGTGCTCTTTATGAGAGTAATCATTCCATGTCTGGGCAAGACCTCACACACAGAAACGCAATGTGTTCACCACACCACAATACCCATCCCAGATACTGAAAGAGCTGACGACTGGTAAGAAATCTTCACCTTATAAAACCAAATCACCATAAAAGCATAATGCTTTTTGAAAACAGCTTGAAATGATCAGATTAAGCAACAGGGATTTATCCAATTTTCATGTTAATGATGCTGTGCTTGAAGATTGATGCATTTCTCAGTTCAGTTCCTCAAACTTCTTTCCCACCTTGCCAAACCCCCAGCACACGAGTCAGGCACAGAAAAGGTAGCTGGTGACATATTCCCAGGAGAAAGCTCTCCCTGCTCACCTGACATACAGTGACCTCTTCTGATTAGTCCTCAGGGAGCCGGACCCAGAACTCATGCTGTGATTCATCATCTGCTCGCGCAGGTCATGGATTTTTGCCTCAAACCGAGCGTACTCTGAGGAGATAAAAAAATACAGAGAATAAAGATATTTTAGTTTTCTTGACCTATATAATCATTTAGGCTGCTAAATGCAAATTAATGTTAAATTAATGAGTGTAAGGCATGTCCTGAAAATTTAGGTCTAACAGAACTTCGCATTAATACAGTATCTTAGGTAAATATATGCCCTCTTTATCGTGGTACCTGAACGTTTTGACACTGACTGTGTGAAAATGTAAATAACCAGACCTTCTCTCCTGTAGTCTCAAGAAAGAAAAGGAGGTTTGAAGTGTGTTACCAAATATCTTTCAGTCTGCAAAAAAAAAATGTTGAAAGCAGTTTTCCACTAAATCATTCCTCCTTCTAAAGAATGAGATACCTTGTTAGAGGCAGTGGGATGATGCACTGAAGTTACTAATGAGTCAAGGATTTAGTGTAAAATCCCACCGAACTGAAGGAAATAAATCAAAGCCTAATGATCCCTGAGGCATCTGTGAAATTGTTGAATGAGCAATAAAACACCTTATTTCCCTTGCCCATTGAGGACTGGGCTCTCATTTTTTTTAACGGGTGGAGCCTTAGGGAGGGTGATCTCTCTCCAGAACTGTTTAATCTGCATAAGAATGGCACAAACGCGGTTTCCAGACCTTGTTCTCCTCCATAACTCTGCTTATACTTTTGTAAAATGTGACCTGCTGATCAGCAAAACGGGACCAGCACTGGAGCAAGGATTCAGCTAGAGGTGTATGATGTAGGGAAGCTCCTCTCTGAAAGGACACAGTCCTCGAACAGCCTGGTCAATGGTCCCTCCTGCGGGCACGTTCCCCTTCCTCATTGTGTGACCTACTAGACTGAGTTTTCACTTGCAAGAAGAAAAGTTGAAGTTTTGGAGACAAGCTCTAATTCCTTGAAACCAACAACCTACAGGCAGTGCTCCAGCAACACACAGAGTCATAATTCAACCTAAACCTGGGAAATCTACCAACGCGAGCTAGCAGACTAACTTGAGGGGGTGTACAAAATCCATTTCAGTGAGTCAGTGACACTTTGAAGAGTAAGATGCTGCAGACTGATGCCAGCAAAGAGAAGAAGATGTTCCCTGCACCTCAATGTTTTATTTCACTGCCTGCTTCAAAATGAGGGTCTACATTTCCTCACGGCAAGTCTGGAGCAGCAGTGAAATGAGCACCCAAGGTTTCCTCCCTTAAAGGATGGAGGTACATTCCACCAGATAACACCGCCTCTCAATTTAATCAAATAAATCTCTCCTGTGCATTTATTACTAGTCTGCTCCATGTTTGTCACTGTTTGAGCTATGTGAGAATATTCTAAGGCAGCAGTATTCTCCTTTTCTCCTAGCAGAAATCTCAGAATTATTTTTGTTTGATCATTTGCTGTTGACACTGGCTCAGTTCCCAGAATGTCTAGATGCTTTGCAACAGCAACTAATTCATTTTATTCAGTGCCCTTTAACTTTTCATTGGATAATAACATCTGACCTTTCCAAGATTCCACATTTCGCAGAGACACTAGCTACCTTCAAGCTGGCTTAGCGGGGTGGTTTGATTTGGGCTTTTGTGCTTGGGTTTTCTCCCTTCTTCTTCTTGATGCACGTTAACTCCCTTACCACTGAGCTTTGGCATTACCTACTGAATTTGTTAAGGGACAGTGGCCGCTTTGCCAATCAGCTGGGAACCACTGCGGGGGTATAAGAAAATCAGCCTTCCCACATACCCATGACTTCACCGATTGCAGCTGAAATTCTCCAGAAGAGACACTCCTACATGCAGACTGCATTTCAGATTTATCCTGTAGCTTGTTTCTTGCTCATTGCTTTCACCTAGAGTACATCTTTAAACTTCTCAGTGATTTAAAATCCCAAATCCTCAGCGGAGCTAAGGCTTCTATAAAACTGTGTTGTTTTTCAAAGCAGAGTTTAGTTTTGAAGAGTTTATCCCAGTGTAGGATTTAAGTTTGCTCTATGTGAGTCATATTTGTTCTATTCCCCCGCTCTAGAATTTATTTAGTAAATAATAATCTTCTGAGCGGGGCTTTATTTAATTTATATTTCTTTATAACAGATTTCACATTTTTTCTTTCAAACGGGAAAGGTGATCTTAAAACCAAAGAGCTTGCTTTTCTCCTCCTACAATGTCAGTCCTCTGCATGCAGACAGAATACTAGAATTCAAAGGGTTGTTACTAGGTCTCCTTCATATACGGCTGATACGGTAGACATACTGTATGGCAAAGACAGTAAACATAGAGTGTAATTCAGCTTCTTTGATGTTTTACATCTGGATGAGACCAAAAGTATGAATGATTTACATTAGAGCAGCTGTAATGGCAGCTTTCTCTTTAATAAGCAACCGTATCCCAGGCAGACTCTGTATGTGAGATGTGGGAGTAACTCCCAGATTTAGACACCGATCTGGAGTGTGAGAAGAGAAGATTGAAGATCTGACTTTCTCCAGCACAGCATCCAGCTATTTGCAACCTGAACATCAGCTCATGAGATATTTGGATGACTACAGCTTGATCAGATGATGGTATTACAGCTTGTGTTCCGAGTTCAGAGCGCACTTGTAGCTTAACTGATTTTCAGTGATTGTAAATTTATTCTGAATTTAATAATCTCTCTTTTTCTGGAACACATTTTGGAACCACAACACATGTTAGAAATTGTCTAATAAGCGTGTGGTGGAAGAACAAGGCTGAAGCTACTTCTCCCTGCTTGATATAGATAACTACTAAATTACTAATGGTAGTTCTGCTATTTTGTGTTCTTGAGGTGTTTTTCCTTTAGGTTAAAATGAACAGATAATTTGAAATAATAACTTATGGACCTGCATTTTCCCACAGTACCTTCTTCATATTTATACATCAAAAAATACTGAAACTGAAATGTATTTTTTTTTTGTATTTTGTTAAATGCAGGTAGCATTTAACCCAGTTCAGATCAACTTCTTTGATCTCAGTCCTCCTAGTATGCCTAGACACTACAGTGACAATTGCATTTGAAATGTGAGCAGAAAAAGAGAGAGTGATGCTCCATTTCGGCTACCAACTGCTACGGTAGTCCTACCCACTGGGAAACAGTTCTTTTTTCTTAACACTTCTTTATATACAGGGTCATGCCAGTGGAGCTCTTTCCTAATAGCTTTGCATTTGCTAGGTGCGAATACGTGTCAGTGTTAAAGTCCAGAAAAAAATCATGCTTCCCTCAGATTCTGCACTGAATCTAAATAACGCACTTTCAAGGCTCTTACACAATTGAAAGGACACTGAGGTTGTGACGTGTTGACACAAAATACAGTTTAAGCTCATTCACTAATTTCTTGCCCTTTAAAAAAAGGGAGAACAAAGAGCGTATTGCTGTTGGAGTCTATCATTAGCAAAATTTGCCAAATTTTACTCACGAAAATCCATCTGCAAAGGTCCTACCTATTGCCTAATGACCTAACTTACTCTGGTAGCTTAAGAAACAGATAAAGTTATGCATTAGACTAAAAGGGCAAATGAGTGAGCAAACTGTAACCGTTATTATTGCTGGGGTCAGACCAAATGATATAATGGCTTGTGTTGGTCCGTGGCTCTGGAAATGCTGTAAGAAATGGGGCAGATGAGACAGAGGGAGGTCTTTGTGGATACTATGCTTTAGAGCTGCCTCAGGGCTCACGGCAGCATTGGGAAATGTGCATGTGGCCATCCCAAGGCTACAAATACCACTCACTAGCCCTAGAGATGTGGAGCTAGTGATGTTGGGAGTGGGAGAGGAGATTGCTGCCATGTGGAATGGCCTGGCTGCAGGGACCGCAAGGCCATTTTCAGGGCCCAGGCACTGACATGTTGAGCTCTGCGTGGGCTGCCAGCCCCAGCAGTACTCTCCCAAGCAAGTTCACGCTTTCCCAAGGTTCTGTTTTCTCAAGTTGTCTCTGTTCAACTCTCTGGCCAAGCAAGAGAGAGAGGAGTCAGCTTGAATGGCTACAGTCCGCATTGTCCATAAGCCCAACCAAGGAGAAAACTCAGTGTATTTATCAAATACTGACACCAGTTTGAACAATTGATGTTTGCTTCATACAGGACTCATTAACCCGACTATGTGGACAGGGAGCTGTTGCTTTACCTCCTACCTCATTCTGACAGCTTGCTGAGTGCTATATCTGGTAGTCACACATATTCTAACCTTTGAATATCAATGCAATTATTTGCCTTTCCATGTTGAAAGGACTAGATAGACTTTTGGGAGTAATCTTCAAACACCTAGAATCTTCTCCTTAGTTCACGTACCGAGAAATCAAAGCAAAGTGAATGGCCAAAGCCATTAAAGAAACATCTAAACCCCCGAACCCTAATAGTAGTCCACTTCAACTGAAGCTTCAGGTTTAGCTGGACAAGATCAAAACAACAATCTACAAAATCCTGCCTGATCCACTTTGGCATCTGAAGGTATGTAGACACCAACATTTTTACTGCTGAAGTGATTTAGATAACTAAACTCCTGCCATCCCTTCTACAGTGGTGCAGGTGGGTACCTACACATGGGGAGGCGTTGTTTTAACACACACACACACATTTCCCTTTTGAGTTTCCTATTGTCTGGCTTTGATGGCCCATGATCTGACTCAGCACACAAGCTGTTGCAAGTCTGATTAGTCAACACTTAGGTCTCATGCTGCGCAGGAAGATGTCATGAATTTCTGAGATCCATGATAGATGCCTAGACACCAAGGATATTTGGGATGAGTGTTGCTGTGATTTAAGTCTTTTCATATCTATGGGGCAAGGACGTTTTCATTTTTCAATTAAAATCAGTTGTGTATTGAAAGTCTTGGTACAGATTTTCCAAGTCACTTCAGAAATGCCCTAAAACGCTATCATAGATGAGCATACAAGAAAGCTCTCAAAAGCCTTAGATACATTTGAGAGACCAAAAATAAATGCAAGAAACAAAACCTCAAGAAATATTTAGAAAACCATAGTGAAAATAAAATAATTTCTAAATCTAAAAATAACAAAGACAGAGATTTTATATCTAATGGTTTGATGATACTTTTTAGTCATATAAATAAAGAATAGCTATGATAACTGTATAAATATGCTGCAGTGCTTCTATAAGAAGGAGTTGTAGAATTTTATAAAGCTACATTAGTGTTATTTTTCACTTTTAACTTTATAATGAAGATTATAGCTTCGATTGAGCTTCGAGAATATGAAAACAAAACCCCCTGATCCTACAAGTAAAGTATAGTTAAGCAACTGAAATGCTGATGTGTTATGCAACAGTGGAAATAATAGTTCAGCATCGCAGTCCAAGACTTTATTAGTTGGAACTCTTCTAGTGCTGGCACCCTTAGAGAGATAGCAAATTGTTCTGTCAGCAGGTATCAAAATCTGCTTTCCTGTGTAATTCAGGATCATTACTATTTGCTTATAGATGATAACAGATTTCCTAATTGCTGCTTTTGTGCTTCTAAACTAATGTATCGCTAGCCCACTTCAGCAAACGGTGAAGCAGGGATGGCTACATCACAAGTTGGATAAGGCAGCATGTATCTCTTGGGCTGTATCAGTGTTTGGAAGGAAAGTAAGACCTGGAACAGTCCGATTTTAAGAGATTACAAAAGAAAAACAAAATAAAAGCAAACCAAAAACCTAGGAAGGCGTTAGTCAAAGACAGAATTTTATCATCTCAGAAAGGGTATATTGAATAACTCTAGGCACTATAATAAAAGAGTAACCACCAGAGCAGCTTCTTTGTCAGTATCAATTTGGCAGCATTGCAGCGGATCCGGGCCATCTTAAACCTTCTGAGATTTTCTTCTGTTCTCTTTACAGGAACACAAATTTTATGGAGCTACAGAAAGTCATGAACTTATTGCCTTGGACATCTGAGACAGCAATGTGCATTATATTATGCTATTTATGTAAATACTTGTTTTCCCCTTCTACCTTCTCTTAGCAGATATCTTGGCTGGTTTGTTTAAGATTTAAAACAATAGAAGAATGCATTTCTTCCTACAATGAGTATTTCCCCTTTCTGCTTTTTGCCCCCAGTACTGTCCAGTCACCACTGTTCTACACGTGGCCGTGCGAGGAAGGTGAGCAGACCAGCATCAAGAGTCCAGAGGACTGGGTCTGATCTTTGCTTTTCCATGGATTTACAGTGTGAACGCAAGTGAGTCACAAAGACTAAGTCCCAGCACCTAAGGCAGAGATAAGGATGCAAGTTAGCATTGTGTCTGTGACTGCACCTGCCAGACGCCTTGTGTCCCACAGCTCTGGAAGCATCTGAAAGTACTGTAACACACATAAAACATGAAGGAGTGTGCAAAAAGATGGGAATTGCTAATAGGTTTTGTTAGTATTTTATGTCTTCTGTTTATGATTTTTTGTTGTTGTTGTTTCAGTTCTTGCTAAAATTACCCTGACAGCTGTTTTTAGGTGATTAGGAGGTCAATTCAATAGCTGTCTGAGACTGCAAGCAATTACACAGCAGGTTAATGATGGTGAAAAATCTTTGTAGTCTGTGGTAATTTCTGAAGGAATAGACAAACAAACACACTATAATTAGGTACAGTTCACTGTATCTTTGCTTCTCCTGTCTTCCTCTGCCATGTCAGGTGTCAGCCACTGCCAGGGACAAAGTTCTGGATAAGGCTGGCTTTGGGTCTCATACTGTATAGCAAATGCTATGCTTTTAATTAGTCCAAATGATCCATCAGTAAAATTCATCACTTGACAGGAAAAAACACACAGAATTCTGATGCCATCAATAGGCAATGCGATAGTGTGCATTATTTACTGGAGAAAGTGTTGCTCAAAAGGTATCCCTCCATTCAGGATGCACTGAGCAACAGCACAAGTTAGGCTACTACTTCTTATCAGTTACATAAATCCCCTGAGCTCACTCAAAGGAAATGAAAAACACAGATTTCAATATCAGGGAAGGGAAGATACATTTGCATTTTATTAGTTTTTATTAGTTTGAACATATCTGCTTGTTTCTGTTGGAGTATTTTCAGCAGACATTTTCTGGAACCTTCAAAAATAATGACATAGGCATATTTACTGATTTTACTCATTGCTTTAGCCTTTAAGACTTCAGCATAGTAGGGCCATTAGTGTATTTGCTCTTTAACATTGGTTGCTTGTCTTCCTTTACCAATATACAGGTATTTACAAATGAGCCTGTCTTCTAATTAAAATTTCACCCAGTAGATTTGTTCTGTAGCTGGCCTCATTGCCCAAACGTCACTACTGACTTTATTTTCATTTGCTTTATTACCGAAGACAATGCTTCTTCCATCTGTTACACCATTAGACACAGCCCTCATATTGTGTTAGCTGTGAATATAAATACACCTGAAAAGATATCTTCCTCCCACAATATGTTCAAGAGACTAATATTGTGCTCTATTCTTAGTCACGGGGAATATAATTCCAATCCAAATTAGTCTCTGGAAGTTTTAGTTTCAGAGAATTCATGCCTCATAATGAAAGAGATGTACTAAAATAAATCAAGCTATTAGTGAGTGACAAGGACTTTGTATCCCACTGAGCATTATGCTACCTGTTCCCTTAAAGCTTATCCTTGGATTACAGAGTGTCAGCCTAGACTTTCTCAGCTGGGAAATTCCTGCAGCTTCTTCCAACTATTGAAGAAAACTGCAAGCAACTCAGTAGCTTTTAAAAACAACCATAGAATCATCATAGAATCATAGAATGGTTAGAGTTGCAAGCGACCTTAAAGATCATCGAGTTCCAACCCCCCTGCCACGGAAAAGGACACCCTCCCACCAGACCAGGTTGCTCAAGGCCCCATCCAGCCTGGCCTTGAACATGTCCAGGGATGGTGCAACCACAGCTTCTCTGGGCAACCTGTTCCAGTGTCTCACCACCCTCACAGGAAAGAATTTCTTCCTAATATCTAATCTAAATCTCCCCTCTTCCAGTTTAAAACCTTTACCCCTTGTCCTATAACTACACTTCCTGACAAAGAGTCCCTCACCAGCTCTCCTGTAGCTCCCTTCAGATACTGGAAGGCTGTAATAAGGTCTTCCCGGAGCCTTCTCTTCTCCAGGCTGAATAGCCCCAGCTCTTCCCTCTCTCCCTCCTAACCCATCTTTCCCTCTCAAGATTTTGGGTACCTTTGTCCTGCAGAGAATTTTAGAATATTATCAAAAATGTATTCCCCTCCTAAATGCACTCCTAAACTAACCAATACAGGTTGTAGCAGTTTTGCAAATCCCAGAAGCTCACAGCGAGCTAGCATCTTGGACAGTATTGTGTGGACAGAAGTCCAAGACGGAGCAAAGCAAATAAAGAACAGAGTGCCAGATCTGAAACAACCATATCACAACGCGTGGTCTGCCTTGGCAGCACAGTGTGAAATTTTGGAAAAATTGGGCATATCACCCCAGGCATCCAACTTGCACAGCCGTGCTTGCCCAGCAGAGCAGCATATGTCTCATTAACCTTGATAGCTTCGTAGGAGTTGCTGTTTTGTGCAGCGCAGAAACATTTAGAGATATCTGCTGTTTTAAGCACAAAATGACTCTGTCAAGGTGGGGAAAAAAAAAAAAGAAAAAGCTTCCCTGCATTGGAATACTCTTTCTTCAACAAATATTTATGTAGGACACTGCAAAGAAACAAAACCTACTTTCCATGAATAGCTAAGCTAATTCATTTAGCTATTTTGTCACTTCAGGCTAGTGGTGGAGGATCTTATTTTCAGACATTTATTCAATTTCCACAATTTCCCATCCAAAATCATTGTCCTGGAGCAATTGTAACTTATTATTTTTGCTTCATTGATTTTTCTTGCTTCTGCTTTTTACCAAGTCTAGTTGTAATTCTTGGGAGTTGAGCATATTATACTGATTATCTATATCTCCTTAATAATGATGCTGGCTTAGCCTGCTTCCAGCTCTTAAAGATGTGAATTGATAGGAGGAAACAAAATACAACGCTGACCACTTCAAGGGTATCTTAGCGTCGTTCATTTAGTGGCCAGCCCAGCCTAAACCACAACAGATGGCAACAAAGACAAGCCCTTTTGGGTGGTCTCGACTAACGCTGTATCTACAGATACTCCTCTTTTGCAGACTCTGATGGGAAATGATTCCTACCTGCCTCCCGCTCTTTATAAATTTCCTCCTTCCAAAAGTCTCCCGAGTGCCCCACATGGCTCACTTGTGTTTTCCCAAAACTGGTTCAATAAGAATGAACTGGGTTAGCCTCCTTAGTCAATTTACGCTAACCTGGGTGAGTCTGATTGATGCAGCTTGCAAAGTAGTCAGACACAAAAGTGCCTGCAGATGTGAAGAGGGCAGGATACAGCGATATGGAGCTGGGAGCAGACTGGGGCAGGTGGCGTCTTCCCCAGCATTGTATGCAGAAGATGCCACCTTGTACTAAACTGTTGGGAAAAGGAAATTTGTTCAATCATACTTCATCATCTCCAGAATCAATAACAACTTAATGAGACTAAGGAGAGACATATGACCTGCTTAGAAATTGTGCAATAATCTTTTTGAAAGAAAATGTAGACCAGTCTGACCTGTCTGATTTTCAGAAAAAAAGTTAAAAGAACAAAAAAAAAAGACTCTGCTAAATCAGAGCTCAAAACTCTCAAGTGAACTTTTATGAAAATTTATATGACAACTTTCACAGCTAAGACATCATATACCAGTTTTGTACTTATACGCCATGAAATTCTGATAGAGTGGGAAGAGATAAAAGAGGGGTTCCTAAAAGAGACTTGGGAAAAAAAAAGTTTCTTTCTGAAAATAGAAGGGTAATGGGGAAGCTAATGTGATTTTATTAATTCCACAAACCACATATAAGCCGCAAAGTACAGTAAGAAAACCTCAAAACCCACAACAGTGAAAACATTTAAAAATCTAAGTTAAACCAGAAAATTAAGGAGTAGTAAGAATACCAATACTATATGATGTAATTATTCATATAACGAGATAGTCTTATAAACTAGCAAAAGCAAGGAGATCAGAAGGACCATCAGTAACACAACCAGAATCCTGGCACAAGTGTTCAGAAAATAAACATGGATCTGCCTCACTGGGTTGAACTGTTTTGCTATGATGATTAATACCATTTGCAAACACTGAGTAATGCCATTAATAAATATTCACTTCTTGACTTCAAAATCTGCTAAGTATAAGCTACCTTCATGTGTAACCTTCACTTTCCTACACTCAGCTGTGCTGTTTTTCCTGACAAGGATATCTTCAGCCATCTCCTAAGGCTGTACAGGACACTATTGAATTAAAAAGAAAACCTGAGCGAAGACTGGAAACAAGACTATCCATTTTTGCCATTAAAAAACCCCAAACCCAAAGGTCTCAGATGAAAAAGAAAAGTATGCAGAAAGGAATGCAATCAATAAAAATATTCCCACATGTGTATTGATCTTTTCTAAGAGGCAATATTGAGAGCAGCTGCAGAATTGTATTAGTTTGTCAGAGCTTCCTGATTAAGGGGATTACCGTTTCTGATTCAAACAGGTAATAAGGAATGGTTGAGCACATTACAAGCCTGAATGAATTTAAACAAGACAAATACATATGTTACCTCAGGATAAGTCATGCTCCCTGCATGCCTTTTACCCTGTTATAAGGAATATTTTGGGTACTGTGCAATGAGATGTATGTTGTGCAACTAGCCACTAATTAGGCATGGAGGCTGTATTTGATGGTCTGGATGCTCTGAAATGTGGATTAACTTGAGTATCAGATCCTGTAAAATTGGAATAACTTCTGAAAAATCAATGTAATGACAACAAATGCCTTGCAATTACTGCTGATAGTCTTGAGCTCATCATTCAAAGAAACACAGAAACACACCTTTCTGGCATAAAAGACCTAGCTGCTGGAAAAGGCCTTTTTAATCATGTCCATTCCCTTTTTTTATAGAAAATCAAAATCTAAAATCCTGTGTATAAGCTGCTTGAAGACTNTGTTTCCTGTTTTATAGAAAATCAAAATCTAAAATAGCTAAAATCCTGTGTATAAGCTGCTTGAAGACTGTCTTGCAATTAGTTCAATTTGGCATTTCATAACTATTGGAAGACCACATACAGAATCTGGTCCTCAAATAGTTAGACTCATTCTTCAAACTGCAGCTGAAGTGTATGTATTGGCTTGTGCACCAACACAGTTCCTCTGTGTAAATTGCTCTTTTCCTTTGTATATTGATTCTCATGGCAGATTTACAGAGAGAACACAACTTCACCTACCGATCTTCAATTTGCTAAATAAACAACCCAATCTTTGTTTCAGTCTTTTTCGGTAGGCTTGCCTATCCTGTAAGTTGGCTTTTTTATTCCTTTTGCAATGTCTCCACTGGTTTAAATAGCAGTGTCTTATATCTTGCAATATCAAATGAATTCCTGAAAAATCAGACACATTGCATCAATCATATTCCTCTTTCTAAAAATTAGATGTATTATCAAAGCCTGATATTACAAAAAAAAAAAGTTGCCAGACTATATTATATTACTTTATTTATCCCATTTTGGATTTACCTCCCTGTTTTGTCTCTAAATCTGTTTTAAAGTATGCTTCTACATGCTACTGAAAAGGGACTTATGCATCTCCAGACCTGTTGAATACAGATAGTTAAGTTTTCTCCTTTCCTGATGGATACTGCAGGTGCCATTTTCCAGATAAAGGACTTACTGTAGTTGAATAAATATTTGAGAGGCTCTTCCTACTTTCTGCGCCAATTATCCAGGATTCTGTGACAGAGTAACCAAGTCTGCTGAAGCCCGACACAGCAACATCTTCTAGCTCTGTTCTCATGTCAGTGGTGATAATTCCCATGCTTATATGTTTTTTGCTATTATCTATCCCATCTTTGGCCCTATGTACTACAAAAGTAATAATAATTAAAAAAAAATATATTTTATTACAGCCTTTCCATTGGGTGAAAACTGAAAATGCAAAGTTAATTTTACAACATGTGCCATGTTGTCTTGATGAATATTATTAATCAGCAAGCCCTTTGAGGCTTCTGCCTATGGTGTGTTCATCAAATCAATACCTTCAGTGATTTCATTCAGCTCAGGTGTGCCAGACATAGACTTAAGTAAAACCAAAACGATCGGAGTCAATCCTCCAGGAAGCAGAAGACCTCAGCTGTGTCCCTGCTGTGCTGGTGAGCCACATTACGGTCAAGGTTTACAGGTCAGAAGAAAATGGAAGTGCTGGAAACTTCCCGTTTGATCTCCACGCTTCTTATATTCTTCCATGATTCTGACAAGCATCACAGAATAAGAATGACAACCTCAACAGCTTTTCCTAAGAAACAGCTGTTTGTTCTCTGGAGTAAGTGAATGCTCTGTTATCCTAAAATGATGGATATTATTCGTTTATCTGTGTTTTACACTATCCTACAGAAAGTCAATTCAACATATTTGTATATATATCATTGAATGCATATATGCATAGAAAGTGTATGTGTTTATACATATAAGTTATATACAGAGAGAGCGGGATAGAGAGAGGAAAAGGGGTTGTGTCAAATGTTAGCTGTTTCCTGGTGCACGCTTTCCTACAGATGCTAGCCTACAGCTAGTGACAGCAGTTGGATTGCAGTGCCATATGCTCCCTTGGGAGGCAAATTTTTAGACCTGTTTTCAGGGGGGAAATCATAATTTTTAACGCTGTGGTGGTTTTTCATTGCTGTAGTCTATGGCTTTAACTCAGATTTATTTGACATCTGCAGACTGGCTTTCCCTTTCCTGAAGAGGCTGTTGACAAAATGGTGATATTTTGTTGACACTGTACTTTGGCTCAGCTTTGCTAGGCTCGGTTCTCCAAGGCTCTCTGAGTTTCTGCTTTATTACTTGTGACTGTCCGGGATGATCCAGATAGGAAAAAGCAGTGGATCAATTTGATCCCTTCATTTATGCGATTAAACAGCATTTAGCCTGGATAAATGTCACACCCATACAGCTTTCAGAAACAGGACAGGAATATTGAAAACCCATAAACACTTTAGAAATTTCTTAGAGAATAAAAGAATGACTTATGTTTCCTATGCACAGTCTTCTGAGAAAGAGATGTACCCAGCTCTTGGGTGAGATTGTCTGGGAGTGCATTACAGTCTGGGATTTGGGATCAAGTTCCTAAGTGTTGTCTGCAATGGGGCAGCTGACTGCACTTTCTCAAGCAAATGGAGTCGGCGGTGACAGAGAACCGCATCAAATTGTGCTGCCCAGCATTTTCCAAGGATGACTAGTACATGCTTGCATGGTGCCAGGCACCAAAAACTTGCAACTGGAGCATAACTTGAGCGCTCAGAGCGAGCAAGAGGCAGGAAGGTCTCAGGGGGTATAAGTCACAATTATATCTTTTTACAGATGCCTAATTTGTTCTTAAAGATCCCCAGAGATGAAGACGCTTCAACCACCTCAGTCAGCTTTGGTGCTTCACTCTCCTTCCTGCAGCTGCATTTTCCCCAATGTCTCATCTGAAGCTTTTTTGCTGGTTTTTAAGACCCAAAAGCAATAAGGCAAACTGACACTATAGTAAGATTACAAAAAATAACAAAAAAGGGGAGCAGAGCTGAACAGGCACTGCAAGTGTCAGAAATGAGACCTTAAAGAAAACTACTGCATGCCAATTGGGACAGATGACGTTCATTACTGCCAATGGCCTACATGCTATAAAATGGGTTAATATTGCCACAGAAACCTTTTTGGTGTGTCCCTGTAATTAGCACAAAAGTATTATTATTGTAATTAACTGAATCCCCTAGTACCTAATGCAGTGTTCATGGCTGTAAGCAGGTTAATGTGAAAATTAATTTGTGCTAATTCACACAAGATCAGTGATGCCCAAACCAATCTAGTTGCAGTGGCATTTTCTGGAGTAACAGTATTTTCCTGTTGGCTTACACAGGACACTGAAGCTTCAAGAATGTCAAGTAAACCCATCTTAGCTTTCACTTGCAGTAAAACTCTTCTGATAGTTCTCTGACTTCTTTGAATAAATTTGTTGTGAAACTCACTCCTAAGTGAATAAGAAGTATACTAGTCCTAGCTATACAAATTAATAGAATAAAAGATTAGGGCAGCTTCTTTAGCCTGCTCAGAACAGACCGTTCTCCTCTTCATTTCGAGAGGGTTATGTCCGACTTCTAGGGCCAAGCATGGTGCCACATACACACAAGAAAGAAGAAGCTAAAATCATTTAATGCACGGAACCTTAAATGCAAGAGACTGTAGGAAAATTCAGAGACTTGCACTCTCACCTTCTTAGTCATAGCCAAGATTGGAAAATATTAAAAACCCACTACCTGGAGGACAGAGAGAGAACACAGTTGAAGTCAAGCCAAATTAGGGGGTGGTTCAGTGTTAAGGGACAGGAAGAGAGAAGATAACTGGTTTCTGTGCTTGCTGCTTTTTTTTCTTCCACTAAGAAAATAATGTTTTGCAGTGGACAGACAATTTCTGTTCCCTGTTAACATTAGGCTGAAGAAACACTGTCATCACCTGCCATTGTAATAGTGCAAATTAAGCTTCACAGCTTTAACTAAACTGTCTCGTAGCTGTGACTATTCTTGCACTGTTTGAACAGTGACTAGCTATGCTAGAAATAGCTAATTAAGGATTTTTGCTCTCTCTTCTCTAGTCTGTGTTAAACTAAACTTTTGCAATTGGCTTGGCTCATCTTCCTTCAAAGGGCTACACTGCCATATGAATGTTTTTTATGAATATCGAAACCCATCACTCAAGTTTACAGCTGTAGTCTCTAGTCGTGCTCCTGCAGGGATGTGCTACCACAAGAATGTGAGGGAAACAGAGCTGTGCCCTCCCAACCTAGTCCCACTCCTACACCCCTTCTTGTTCATTGCCCTCCCACCCTGCACTCTGAGGTGAGCAAACGCCAGGGAACTAATTTCAGCTTATTGGGTTTAATCTTTTAGGGACCCTAAAGAGGAGCTCACCCACAGCTCAGTTCAGGGCCACCATCCTCCAGAGGATCTTCTCTCTCCACTGAGTGCAGGGGGAGCCTGGTGGACCACTTTCCTTGTTCTTACCACAGAGTTTTTGTTTGCTGTGCCCTTTTTGCCCTCTGTCCTCGACACAGCAAATCAAAGCCCAGATTTCCCTCTTCTCTTGACCCTTTCTGTAACAACCTTTGGATGTAACTTTACACTTATAAAACACTGCATTTCATGGTAAAACTAGTCTATGTGTCCCTTTCTCCACTGACCTGTCAGTTCTCCTCTGAGACTACACTGTCAATTGGGACTACAGTTTAAAGTTAGCCAAGGTTTTCAGTGAGCCTAACAGAGGGGTCTGTGAGCTGCGGTAAGGGGCTGGGAACAATTAGGTGGAGGAGAAGTCATCTCAACAGTGCAGCCCCTTCAGAGCAAGGAAAGCCACGTAGCTACAGGCTTCCCACCTCCTCCATCCATTTTGCTGTCCCCTGGGCCCATCCACAACCCCACCAGAGAGGTGTCCCCCCCACACCTCCTACAGCCCCGGGTGCACATCTGGTGGGATGGGAAGCAATGGCCCCGTACCTCTTCACTTGCAAACTACCCAGCCCTGGTAGATGTGCCCTGGGCCTGTTCTTTGCCCAGCTGGAACAGTTAACCCCTACATTTCTTTCTTTTATCTGCCTCACCCCTCCTCTAGCCCTCTTAAGTTACCTGTTAAAATATTTTTTCAAAGAATACTTCAGCACATTTTCTCTTCCCTTTCTTCAGCCTAACTGCTGTTTTGTTTTTTTTTTTTTTTCCCAACCCCTTCAGGGTTCTACTTATTCTAGATCTGGCATGGTCATGTGTTTTTTTGAAGAATCCATTTTCCTTTCTCTATATGCATCTGGGTATTTGAGGTTTTTTCCTGTTTCCCTCACTTCTGCTAGGTATTGAGCTTTTTGGGTTCAATTAGATTTCGTTCTCACAGCAGATATCCATCTGAAGAGTGGCCCATGATGATTTCAGGTGCAATTTGCTGTCATTACTTTAACTTTCCTTTTCACGAGGCCGTTTAGTTGAAAGACAATCAAGCTGAGAGAGGCTGAGATCGGAGTGGAAAAAATAAAGTGAATAAAAGGCAGGGAAACAAACTTTCTTTTCTAGAAAATGTAACGTGAATCCTCCTGAAATTTAGGCAGGTCACATTGGTTTAGATAATTGAATGTTTACATATTATTAAATATGTATTGTACATACACAAAATTGCAAAGGACAATAAATACAGCTTTGTTGTTTTATCAAAGATAAACAGAAAGCGGAGAATGTCTTGCTATTCTAAGCTTAGAAGATACAGAAGAGGATGTCCTACTGACACTACAAACACAATTTTCAAATCTTTTATAGTCAAGCTTTCAACAGGGCATAATAGTTCAGTTCGCTACAAAAAAAATATGTGTCTTTGAAATGACGAGCCTAGTTTGACTTTCGTGTGTTATTAGCTCTCCCTGGAACTGAAGCATTTAAATTGATTGTAATGAGACATTAGCACACACTATTACTGCAGCAAACCATTCCTGTTTTGAGATGGCTGGCTCAGGAGGCCTCTAAAAGCATCCCAACAGGCAGCGAGTACCGTGTACTGACAAAGGGAAACAAAAATCAGCTTTGTAGAGGTTTGCCACACAGCTGGTGTTGCTGGGCAGGGCATGCCAAGCAGCTGCTCTGGAGGGCACCAGTAAAGGAGGGCAGCACCCCTCAAAGGGTGGGAAGAGATGCCACGGGGAGTGCTGGTTAATTGTACGAATGTTTTTTAATAAACGCAAGTGAATTTTGGCCAGATGTTAACAGAAAAAGAATTAAATCTCTGGGTGGAAAAAAAAAAAAAAAAAAAAAAACAAAACAAAAAAGCAATTTTTAAAAAAAAAAANAAAGAGACCAAGTCAAAGCAGACTTCTTGAAGCAATAATAATAATAACTTATGTATCTCTGACACCAGGATGCCAAAGGTGAATCTATTCTGAGAATTAGAAGACTTCTTATCTTGTGACTTCTGTCTCAGGTTCTTCATTTTCAAAAGCCTCTCTCACCCTTATCAACCTTTTCTAGTTTCAACTACAGTTTAAATGCAATTCAATGAATGACCTATGCCACTGACCCTCCTTCTTTTCTCCCCTCATCTTTGTCGTTTTCTTTGCTATCTGCTTATGTCAAAAACTGGAATAGTCTCACAATTACCCTGTTTTCTTTAAGCCTGTAAGAATTTCATAGCTTTAAGACTGTCAGCAATGATTGTGCATGTATATATACATCTTTCTATTTATTCATGTATAGTGATTGTGTAACCTAAATTTCTACGGCAAATCCACTGAAAAAAAAAGGGTTATGAAATACTCTGAAAAGCAACTATTGCAAATGTGACAGCTGCTAAGAATCACCATGACTTTCATATTCCTCCTTCCCCCAGAGGTTACTATTGTTGCTGGCCGAGGAAACAGCTGTGGCATGCTCATGAAGGGCAGAAAAGGCCTAGAGAAGGCAGCATTGCCCTTTGGCAGTTTGATATCTGGCTGGAAAGCTTGTCAAGCTTATTTACATTTTAATTTGCATGCCAGCCTCTAAGAGACTTTATATTTGGGTTCTGCTTTAAAGTATCTCCTTCACTATAATCACAACGACCTTTACGTGTCTTCCCCCATTATCCTCTGGGGGCTGCAGCCCCGGCTGGCTGAGCCACCCACAGGACTCGCAGCAAGAAATGCCAGGCTGAGCATGACATTTATCCAAACGGTTGGCTGCTTGTAAGGTAGCCTTTTCTGAATTTTATTTTTTTTTTTAAAATTATTATTATTATTTTCTATGGGAGGTTAAAGAGCGATGTGGGCAATGGTCACAACCCAATAAAGGAAAGCGCTAAGGGAAAAATCCCTTTTCTATAAGACAGAAGCAAAACTGGCAGCATGCATCACCTGACAGTGGCTACCCCTGGGAGCAAAGAATGCAGTAAGGATGAAAGTGGGCATGACTGATTACTATTGACATTATTTTCATCGACAGATTGACAGCAGAACTTGGCAGGATTATACCCACTGGCTAGTTAAGACGAGCACTGCCATAAACATGCCCTGCTCCAAATAAATCACAGCACAGGCACAGAAGTACAATGCATTCATTAGCCCCCAGCCTGTCAAGCTGCTACAAAAATATGCAGTCTTTCTTACGCCCAAAATAATGCCAGTTGAAAACATACACAGATCATTCAAGGTTTTATGACAATTACCTCTGTTGTACCTTTTTGGTTGTTACAGAAAAGACTCTAGTGAATAAATTTTGGTCTAGTAAAGCTTTCAAAGCCTCTGAAGGAACCCTGGCATACAGAGTGCTGCTTTTGTTGTTACTGGCTAATCCCAATTTTCTAATGAATTCATCACCTTGGGATTTCCAAATACAGAAGCGTTTTCTTCTCAAAGTTGTAGAGAACACCACGGGGGATATGGATATCATAAACAATTTCTAATTCCATAAGTCCTGCATTTCTGATTAATTTTGATATATAAAAAGAAATCTTTGTACCCTGTGACTATGAACAGCCGTTGTAAGAATGAGGCCAATGTGGACTATACTGTTTAGAGTTACATGAAGTGCTGCATTTGGAGGGAAGGAGAATTTTGTCCTAGGTCACATTGCAGGGACAGTAAGACCTGAGTTTCTTCTGCACATATCTGCTTTCTGGAACCATCTCAGATTTTCATTAATATGTTCCACAGTATTACAGGGAACCCGATTTTCTCTTTCTCTCAAGTGTCTGCTTTAATGAATGATCATAGAATCGTGTATTAAATAAATAACGTCGAGCCTGAGTCAGTGTTTGCCAGGCTTTCCAAAGAAATTCATCAGAGCAACAACTGAAATTTTACATTTCAAGAATTAATTTCAAGTGTTAGATAGCAGTGGTGTAGCCTTATCAGTGAGTAGAGAAGATTAATGCATTACATATCTGGGTGGACTTAGTCACATTTCTTCATTTTAAGGCACAAGAAAGTCCTGTGCTGGTTTCAGGCTTGAGGAGAACCAAGATACAGGATAATTCTTCTGAATTCTGCATCTCCTCAAACCTGTAGATGCAAACTATGTTGGCAAAAGTCCTTTCTGTTCTACAAGATAGTATGCATCAATGAGAAGAGAAAGAAAGTATTGGGTTTTTGTTTGGTTTTGACCACTTTGAGGCTTTGAGTGGTCTGTTTACCACACATCAGACACCTTTTACCACAGGGACTTGTCCAGGACACATGGATTTGAAATGCCACAATTTCTGGTGGATGATACCATGCCGTCAGTCTGTAATTTCAGTGCTGGAGGTTTCTGTCAACCTCTCTTATTCTTGATCTGCCACAGATTCTTAACTCAACGTGCTGACCGAAGAGCAAAATCTGACCTGGCTACGTGATGGCTGAGCTGAGGACATGGGAAAGAAATTGGTGCATAAAACACAGTGACGATGTTCCCATTTTAGGCCTTGTCATTCTTCATCACAATTTCACTTCAAAGTTTCAAAGGCATCAACGTGGACAATGCCAGAAGAACTTAAAAAAATCTTGAAGGGCTGTGACATGCTGCCTACAGCTGAAAAGAAACTAAACTTCTGAAGAGATCCAGGATCAAAGGACATGGGAAATGTCAGTTGGATGGTACTTCTATCATGTTACAAGCTCAACGCAGCAAGTATGGGAGAGCAAGCTCTGCAACAGATCAGAGCCAATTATCAAAGTAATCCCATTTGGCCATAAAAATATCTAGTCATTTAATACTGCTAAGCCTTGTTTGTAATCACAGAGCTTAATGAGAACAACTTACACTGAAAGGAAAGAAGCGAAATCTCTGGAGTAGAAAGGCTGCTAAAGAGGACGTTAACAAATGCAAGTAAATTTGAGGTTTTAACTTCTTTTATATAGGCCATACTCTATTCATAGAGGATTTTTTTTTTTTAATCAGCCAACCCAATGCCGAAGCTGCCTTCAAGATTATGAAAGCTCACTTTTGTTTTCATACTCTTTGCCATGTAGGCAAGTCTCTCAATTAAGGAAAGGTTTCTTTTGTTTGAATGAGATTCTGTTTAATTTCTGGCAGGCAGATATCAGAAATAATTACCATCTATGGAAGGATGAATAGCAGATGAATCTATAATTCTCATTACCCACCAGAATTTCACAGTGAACTTAAATTCTAAGCAAGCATTTGGCAGATCTGAACAAAAGGGAAAAGGTATTGGACAAAAGTAGTGTTGTTTAGTTCAAGTTTTAAACAAGAAGAATGATATTTAGCCATGAGTGGGACCTAACATCTGGGAAGAGCCCAAGAAGTATCTTCAGAATACTGAGAAAGATTCACATGTTTTTGAGAAGTCTGGCTCCTCCTTGCCATGTTTAAGGCATGTTGGATGTCACACCCCAAACACTAGGGAATGGTTTGGTCAACAGTGGACATTAGTGCTACATACTGAAGATTTTAGCCAGCTTACATTGTTAACTCCCAATGGAGAGGAGCGAAGAAGGTGGTTCTCAGCTGCTCCCAATGAAACAAGAGGTAATGGGCACAAATTGCAATACAGAAAATTCTATTTGAACGCTAGGAAAAATTTTTTTTGCCCAGAGAGGTTGTGGAGATATTCAACATCTGACTGTACTTGACACTGAGCAACCTGCTCTTGCTGATACTGTTAGAGCCAGGGGCGTTGGACTAGATGATCCAGCTGCCTTCCAACTTCAACTGTTCTGTGATTTTGGAAACAATGAGTTTAATTCTCCAGGGTTATATTCAAATGTAATACACAACCAAACCTTGTTGTCTTCTACTTAGAAAGGCAGAGCTGGTAAAACTTCGCTGGCAAAATAATGTATGGCTAGCAACTTCAGTCCTTTAGAATGCAAAGATCATTAGAATAAATAAAATATTACATTTAGATGTATAGTATCCCCTGGCTCACATTATCCTCCCTGGTGACAGTGCTGTGAACAACTGGGTACAGCAATATAAAGGTTTAATATCTGGCTGTATTTAATATCAAATGGCCTGATATTGGCAGTGCCCAAGATGGCTACAGGTCTGTCAGCATTTTCAGATCTTTATAACAGCCATAAAAGCTCATGGAGTATAGAAATGAGTCAACTAGTACTTATCTCTGGTGCTAGATGCCAGCAATTATGATGACTAAGAATCTATATTAGAAATACCTGGAGCTGGTGGAGTCCAAGTTCAAATCCTGGGGAAGATCAACTAAGCACTACATTTTTGTGAATTAAATATGCTGAACTGTGAACAACATTTACTGGTTGTAGAACCTTTAGGTGAGCACTTAAAACCACATTTATTCTGCACATGCACTGCAAACATATTCAATTATCTTGCAAAACAAGTATTATTTTGACTTGGTTTTCCCTGAATGCAGAATACTGCCGTGTTTGGCATTCAGCTTCCTGCCCTTTCATTAGCAAAGGTGGCTGCATTTCACATTTTCAGAAATAATGTTTAGGAAATTCCCTGGAGCTTCATTTTCAATGGCACATGTCGTGTCTTGTATGCTCAAATGCAGTTTGACAGCATTTCAAATGTTCTTTCTTTTCTACATTAACCAACTCTACAAAAAATTAAATTGAAACAAGAATTAGCATTAGTATCAAAAGGTCTCAGATGTTTCTCTGTCAGAGAAAGAGCTTCATTTAAAAGGGTGTCTCAAGATTAAACATCAAATTCATTTAGACATGGCAGTTTATGCTATGTATCTATATGGCAGTTTATGCAGTTTATTTAAAAAAAATGCTGATATTACAAACGACATACTAACATAATTTACAATTACATTGCCTTTTATTCAAAAGAATCCTGATGTATTCTGCAAACTCAATGCAGTACACACACTATATATCAATGGTACCCACCTCAAGGGTGTCAATCACAATTATAGAAGCGCTGTGAGTCACTTATTGTATGTTAAACTAAAATATCTAATTTTTCCCAGGAAAACCAGTGTATTAAATATGTTTCTTCAGTGAAAAAATAAAATTGTTATTCTAAATTCAGTTTGCCAGAAGGGATACCATTTTTCAGCACAGATACTCAAACATTTCCCCTTCTGCCCCTCTTTTCCCCCTGCCTCAAATGACAGTTTGGTACTCTTGAAAACCGAGGGAGAGGAAAGGGAGGAAAAATGTTGCAAATAATTTGGCAACTGGCAATTAAAGGTTTTTCATTAAATACTTTCAGGTGTTGGTATTGAAACTTTCACTTTTAAGCTGGTGCCATAAATCTGAAAGCTTTACAACAATGTAGAAGGTTAATTTTTTTCAGCAGTATCTGTTTATGGTTTTACTTTCTGATTTTTAAATGTTATCTACCTTCTACAAATGTTTCTGTTTATAGTCTAAAAATGACAGCAGGAGTAAGGAAAAAAGAGTGTATATATATATATATATATATATATGTATGATGCCTGAATAAACTGAACTTATTTCTGGTATTTTGAAACTCATGTTCATGTGAAAGTTGAGGTATGTTTTGTCTTTACTGTATATTTGTAAAATAACTCTTAACTACACCAAAATTCAGCATAACCTGGGATCTCAGGTAAGGTACCCTAGCCTTGGGATTAAAAGAAGGGGTAAAAGAAATAGAGAAGATAAAAGTGCTATTTGTATAGATTCAAAAAAATAGCATGCCAGGTAGCTGATTAATTTGAAGTCAAACAATTCTTAGTAATTTTTCTTCCCGTGTTTCAAATCTTAAAAATACCTCCCATGATAAATACAAATCATTAATTCTTGATCAAGCTTTTTTGTTAGAATTAGTTGACAGGCCTGCAGACAACATCTGCAGCCTAAGCTTGTTTCTTCCTCTATTAACCAAGTGTTCCAAAAATAAATGGAAACAAAAAGTGTCAGTGTTTCAGTCTTGGTAAGTGTAGGTGCTTCTTTGGTCAGCTACTGATTTATACTTCCTATTAAATATCTCAAACAGTTGAGGCAAACTGTTGGATTTTAAGGGTTATGAATAGGGTATGGCCAAAGTCAGACTAATTTATGAATGGCAGATAAACATGGACTGAAATTTCCACTTTCGCTTCCCATAGAAAATGCATAAAAATATGTAGTCCTATCTACACTCTGCCCTCCAGCCCTTCTACTTTTCTCATATCGCTACCATTCAATAACCATGCACTGAAATGAGTTTAATAAAAATAAGGCAGAATTTATCTTCAGCTCTGAAAAGACAAGCGAAAGCTGGCTGTGGGTGTTGTCATTTCAGCACTCAGGTGTGAGTAGCAAGAAATGAAACAGCAAAAACAAAGGAAGGTATCTGAGTGCAAAATATTCACACCACGAACTTACAACGGCCAATATGTAATTGCTACCATAAACAGATCTGTGTTCCTCCACAAAGCGCTTTCAATGATGTTGTAAAACTAAATCAGTCTACCATTCCAACTCAAAGATGATAACATTTGAACTGGAATAGAAAAACCCAAACATGAGCAGCAAACATTTGAATTAATTTCAGTATTCCTGAATCGATTCTTTAATTCAAACAAGAACATATTAGAACATATTAGGAAGAAATTTTTTCCTGTGAGGGTGGTGAGGCACTGGAACAGGTTGCCCAGAGAAGTTGTGGATGCCCCATCCCTGGAAGTGTTGAAGGCCAGGCTGGATGGGGCTTTGAGCAACCTGGTCTGGTGGGAGGTGTCCCTGCCCATGGCAGGGGGGTTCGAATACGATATCTTCAAGGTCCTTTCCAACTCTAACCATTCTATGATTCTATGATTCTCTCTCCTCTGAAACTTGGGTCTGTGTTGGATGGGTATATTTCACTGAATTGTTTAACTCATGTGGTTGTAGCTCAAAGAGGAGAAACACAGACAACCACTGCTAACAGCTGAGTTTCACCTAATGCCACCTACTACTAATTTTACTTTGCATTTCTGAACTACAGCCCAGCCCAAAAGCAGCAGCAGCCAGTGGACACCATCATTTCTCGATGCAATGCTTATCAAAAACACCCACCTGAGAACGGCAAGGATAGTCCGTAGGACATTAAGCCGATAATAATTTTGCCCACTCCCAGTGTTCAATTTGGGAGAACAGTTTCCTTTCTTGAGGAATATTCTGGTTGCGGACAAACTGAGATGAACAGTATTATAAATACAGAGTGTGAAATACTGTTTACATGAAAAGGTAGTGTATCTAGGCTGATAGCATTTATATTTATACCATCTTAAAACAGCTAAAGGTAAGGATTTTGAAAGGAAGTAGAGACTTTTAGTGAGTAATACTTTCATTACTTTTCTTAGACACTGCTAGGTTAAAACATAAACTCCTTAGTATTACTAGCTGCTCTGAATGTTTTTTTTCTACTTGTTGCACATGTTACTCACTGTAGCAAAAAATGCTTCTGAGAGTACAATTTATCTAAAATATAGAAATAAATAGCTATAGAAGAAAAAAAAACAACAAACAACACCACCACCAAAGTGATCTGATTACAGTCTGCTTGGCTAGTTCACTTGTTCAGGTTCAGCATGCGGCTGCACACAACATAGTTCAATCAGTTTTTTATTATTTCATAAAGGTTATTACCACAACAGAAAAAAAAGGGATAATAGTGGGTTCTTAAATTAGCATTTGCTTAGCTCAAATGCCAGTGCACTAATCTCTTTCTTTAAAACCTAGCACAAATGGTGCCGTAAATCATGCTTACAGAGCATGGGTTTCTGTTGTCTTCCAAACAACATCGCACCGGGAGTACGGTCACGAATTAGAAGGGACATACACATGGTCATGAGAGGGAAAAGCCTGAAAACGTTCACCTGGAGCAATGCATAATGGCTCCCTGTGCAGCTCATTCTTGGGACATGTACCTAGTACCTGTCTGCAGAATTCAGAGTTGTAGTGCCTTTACTAGAGATGAGCCTGGATGTAACTTGAATCCTACACCATATATATGGGCAGCTTCTCCATAGGCTGTAAGTGTGCCGTGGTGGATACACAGCCACAGCAATCAGCACCATGCTGACAGCACACGTCCCCTGAAAACACGGAGAAATCCCAGTCAAAGCTTACATGACAGCATGTCTCTTGAAAAGGACCCTTGACCAATACTGTTTGTGTTGTTGATCATCTAGACTACATCAAATGCCACCCAGAGTATTTGCATCACTTCATTTCATTGACAGCTGGCTCCGAATTCTCCAGAACCAGCTGTCTTACCCCTAGAACCTCACCTGGGAGGTTCCAAGGACAGATAGATCTGCTTGTCATCTTAACCATCTGGCAGAAAGGAAAGTGCAGGGGTTATGCACCATGTTTTTATTATTTTTTTTCTTGCCACTTACATTAAAAGCTCCTTTTCCTTTTCTTTTTTAAAAACTTTGATGTAATGCCTCCAGATGCCAAGACACCGAGGGCCACTAAACAAACCAAGAAATTGCATCCACAAATTATCTTAGCATTTATGAGGTGTATTTTGCTAATAACTGAATCTTTCATTGTTTTTATAACTTGAATATCCTTTCCTGCTTTTACAATCATACAAGATCTAAAAAAAAATATCTCTGCATTTGCATTTATTTTGCTCTCAACACAAAGAACAGACCAATATCATAGAGCATCTTGTGTTTATGAACATGCTCTTTCTCTGCTCCTGTTGCCAGATTTGTTCCTTTCATGTAATAAGTGGTTGATAATCCTTTAAAAAGTTGCTTCTCTGTCTACCTATTCGGACATAAATGCTACTGTCTTTCACTGACACGTTATTATTTTCTACTATGTTCTGCTTCTTCCCTGCCATAAGTTCCGGTGACTGTTCTCAGCACCGAGGATACTACATGTCTTACCTATCTTTCACACCCATCATGACTACTGAATTCAAAGCTCAGAATGCAGCAAAATAGCATGCAATGCCACTTTTTCAGTCTCTTCAATAAAAAAGTAAGGAGAGATTTAATCTACAGGTAATAGTTTTCAGTTCTGTGCACTAGAGCTTTCTATACTTGAGAGTCAGCTTTATAAATGTATTCCTTTATTTAAAAATATAGTTTGTTTGTGTACATGTGTGCCTGACAGAGGCAAGTAGAGGTGTTGCAGGCACACAAATGTGAGTTTGCACAATGCTGGTGCGATCTCCAGTCACTTTTGACAGAGACAAAAAGCACGCTTGCACAATTGCACAGTCACACATTAGCTATATTTACTGCAAACTGAGAAACAGCTCTCCAAAGAGTAATGTTGGGTTATCCAACATCCACCAAAAATATTGAATATCAGCTGCCATGGGACTTCACAGAAAACCTGAAGGTTGGTAGACCTGAGGTATTTCAGACCAAAGGAAAAAAGACCAATTCCAAAGCTAAGGACCTTTTTTTCCCCAAGATGTTTTCCCCCAGATGTCTATATTTTATACAAAAGATAATCTGAACGTAGGTGCCTTGGCTGGTTTCAGCTGTAGCCAAAAGGCAGAAAGCTGAGAAAGATTCCTCTTGGAGAGCAGATTTCTGCTACTTGAAAGTGCTGTGCATCTACCCTGCAATATTTTCTCCATTCAGAGATGAATAGGAAGCCAACACGCTTCTTGGAGTTATGGTGTAGAGCATTTCCAGCAGAATGCCCCACTAACTACGTGGACGGCTGTTACCTGGACCAGCCTTGGTGACAAAGGGGACGTAAGACACGGTGCCCTGTGGAGAGCATTGCCATCGCTCCCTGAGAGGTGGGAGGCGTGGATCACAGTAGCAAACTCACATCCAGAAAAAGCAACTGTGCTCTCCAGACCAGAGAGGATTTGAAACACAGATCCCAGTTGCTGCTCATTTTCCTTCAGCAACACTCCTAGACTGTGACCACCAAGGAGCAGTGGGCATGCACCCAGGATAAAAAGCCACATCCCCTGGCTATTTTCCATTCGATTGGCCTCTGTCCTATCTGGACTGAACTTCAAGAAGCTGGTCTCATCTGTGCCCAAGCCTCCATCCTACTGCCTGCAGACTGAACTAGTCTTAATTTATTGTGTTATAACAAATAGTGAATCCGGAGCTCTGGTGCCCACCAGAGCCATATGCCCATATCATAACTTTCTCCTTTTAGGGTTGCTTTTCCTGTCCCAATTTATACTTCCTCAGTTACTGTACATACATTTACATGGTTAATGTTCAGCTTGCTGAGATTACACCATAGTGATGGATGCAATATAAATGCCTAGACAGATGGATGCAAAATCGCAGATTTCTGAAAGGAGGAGAACTTGCAAAGCCAGAAGCTCACACTTCAAGAAATCTCATTTGCTGGCACAGGGGTCACTGAAAATAGATCTGAATGCTTAAAAAGCAGTGAAATAGTCTTAAATAAAGCACTGCTGACAAAGGTATATACTCTTTCCTAGAAATAGGCTCTAGTCTGTTAGGCTGCCAAGAAATGATGTTCTTAAGAAATCCTGATTTTTTTCAAATTGGTGACTTATAAAGAGTAAGTGCAAATCTGTTCTGCAAAGGAAGTCTGTGGCAAAGGCCACTTTGCCAATAGTCTTCCTCTTTAAATAAAAAATGATGCTAAAATGAGACACCTTATTAATTAAAACAGTATCTGTCCTGCAGCTTCTATGTTTCACATATAACTCACAGAACAGATTATTTCCAAATGAGAAGTCACAATACAAGTTGAAATCACTACAGAGAAAGAGGTTCAGACTGATACCAGATGACAGGTCTCTGGAAGAGAATGTCTCCCTCCAATTATTAATAATACAGCAATAAGACAACAGGTGCTGCTCTGCCAAGCTCTCTTGATATTTTGATAAAACAAACTCGCCTCTCCAACCCACGGAGAAAAAAAAAAAAGAACAGGCACAGAAAGACAGGAGCAACGACTGCCCCTGTGCTAATACTGCTGCTGATAAAAGAAAAAGTAAAATTGTCACTCATGACCACCCACCTCTCTCAAGAAGGGGTACAGATATTGCACAGCAATGCTAATATTTCACTTCCATAAACTCTGTTTTTCAATTCCTTTCTGCTTAAAACAACAACGAAAAAAATTGCTGGCTTACTGATCCTTAGAGCTTACTAGCACAATAATGTGGACAGATATTAAAGGAGCTCGCTTGAAAAGATACAGAGGTCGTAATGAAGCAAGTGATAATTAGAGCAAAAAATCTAAAGCTGGAGAAATTTAAAAAAATAATGCATATGTTACAGGAAATATATATTTCCCTGCCTAGCTGTGCTATATCATGTTTCTTACAGTTTGTTTCAAAGTCTCCCTTTGCCTTTCATCTTACACATATTTCAGCACTGTTGTTATGCAAGATGGGGAATCATTCATTTTAATGTGATACTAAGCATATTACCACAAAAACAGAGAGGCTACCATTCTACTGATTATCTAATTAAAAAGCTCTACAATATAAATTCTTTGCAGCCCCTGGCTGCACACAATAGATTTAATACTGCATCTGAAAAGCCACATGTACATAAAGGCAAAGAATTTGTAAATGCTTCTGATTTTAGCATTTCTTTTTTCTTCCTCTTGTTACAAAAGCAACAGCTATCACTCTCTTTAACTGCTAATACAAGCAATTTAATGACAGGTAGATCTGTCGGTTTGTAGCTTCTTTGAACCCCCAACACGCTCACTAAAGGAAAGTAACTTTAGCTAGAAAAGAGATCCTCGCAGCGCTATGGTGAATAATTCATCATTGCATTTTTCTTTTCATCTCATTTTCTGCCAGTAACGTACACAACTGAAAATATTGCAAAATCTAAAAACAACCACAGACAAGGAGTTCCAGCAGCAAAATACACATAAAACTCGCAGGCAGGTTTCCCCAGCTTATATAATAACAGCTTTAGCTCAACAGAACCCCCATCACTCACCGAGGACTGAATTCACTTGAACAAAAGCAGAGCCCAGTCACCAAACGCAGCTTCGCAGGACTCTTAATGCGAGATCCTCCTGTCTGCTGTTCAGTTCACACTTGCCTTTATAACTAAGCCAACCAACAACATTCAGTTGCTGAACCTGATGAATTATAAAACGGTAGCTCCCAGACTCTCATATTTTACATCACAGGGGGTGGTCATCCAGCATACACGCTGCCTGTGTACATATATTCTGCTATAACTCATCCTGATAAACACATCAGCGCTGGCAGCAGTGACAGTAATTGGTGCTCAGGATGTACAAGCACAAACCAATAGAGCACACTCCCACCTTCTGCTCTGTGCCACATCTCTACCTGTCAATCACTGCACCTTGTTAAAGTGGAATGATCAACTGCGCTTCAGGGGAGAAGCAAAATTCGGAGAAGAAACCATCTACAGATATGAATTCCTCACTTAAACATTTCTTAATTCAGTGGTAAACATAGCTTCAATCTCCTCTAGATACAGTCTTCATTATTTTTTTTCTTTTTTTTTTTTTTTTTTTTTTTCACATCTTCATAAAATCTTCCCTTCTTAAAGACACAGTTCTTGTTTAGTGACTAACACATGGTTCGCAACTTCCACTATCGTGAATGGAAATTATTCAGGCAAATTCCATGGACATTAGCAAGAATAGCCCAAAAGCATTACTCCAGGTGCAACGACTGATAAATGCAATATACTTGTTAGGTGAAATTACGTGTACATTTTAAAAGCCTCTTAAAAAACACTATTAGGTTTTAAGAATGTCCTCTAAGTTATAAATATGTATTTGTAACACTCTTTACTTCTCTAATGCTTTCTTTTTTCCATGTTTGCATTGTTTTTAAAGTTAATGTATAATAAAAGAACAGAACCAAACTGCTAAAACTTCGAACCATTAATACAATCAATTAAACTAAGCATTTTCAGATGGGGTTAATTACAGCAATAGCAATCACAATTGTTGCACATGCCACAAATTAACACTCACAATTAGCCCCTAACAAGCAAAACTGGTTACAGTAGTGGTAATCCACAGCCAGGGACCGGTCACTGGAAAGGGTTTTGCATGGCAAGTCACTTACGGCGGAGCAGAAGTTACTCTGAAAGAGTTGAGCTCCAGAAATTTTGCACGTGTTTTGCACAAACTCTGGGCTCTTTGAACAATAGCAGGGCGTGAATGAACACTTTATTCAGGATGGGCTTCTATTTTTGCATCACTGGTGACGACTCAGAGGGCTCCATTTGGAGCTTGAACTTGATCCAGCTGCTTTCATTCCCCCATTCCTGTAAAACTCTCCCAACATTTGGTACCACAACAAAAGGTTGTGCTTGGGAAGGTGAGCGCGGTTGTGTGAGTGGTTGTGCATCACCCGGATGCTTTTCCATGAACAACTGGGCTGAGGAATGCAAATGAAGGCTGCGCCGGCAGCCCCAGGCAGAAACCCAACCCTTCTCACCATCTGGACCGACTGATGTGCGTCATGATGTGGGAACAGGGTGTTGCATTTCATGCATAGCAAAGGCAAGTCCTATATATATCCCTTTCCTCCCGTCCTCAGCTGCTTGTCCCCCCTGTTTCTCATTTGTCTCTTTGTGTTCAGCACCTTCACTACCCAAGAAAATATTCCCCTTAGACTAGAGACACGATCAGTTTTTCTGTATGTGCTTCTGACTCCTACTACAGTGGCTGGTATGGACAAAAAGCCGAATGCTGTTGGGTGGCAGAACGTAGGGGAGACATATCAGGACTTAATCAAAGTAATGGTTTTGATGTCTCTGTCTTTCTCAGAGGAAAGGGCAGCTGAGATCCAATAATTGCATTTGCCAGTGAAGCTGACTGGGAATAATCGAATATGGTCAGAAAATATTCCAAATGACAGACCCTGGCTTATTTAGAAGCAGCAAAAATATCTGTGCCACTGGATTTTGCCTTATAGAGCCAAATCGTATTCTCATGGGTTTAGTCATTTCACTTGTACATTATGGAGGTTCTCTATGATGGCCCAAGCACGTTTGTTTTCCTGTGCACTAATTAGGGTTTTCTGACCTATTTTACATAAAAGACAGGTTTCAAACCATATGTGCCAGAATGCCCTAAACGGCATCTTATTTTCCTTTCCATTTGTCTCTAGCCTTTCAGGTTTGAAGAGGCTTCCCAACGGTCTGTGTAAACATGTCACTGCCTTATAATCCTTTGGGGCAATGGGATTCAAGGCAGAAGCGAGGTTTGATGGAATCTCCTTGACCAACGTGTGGCGGTGTGCTGAACGTTCACCCTAAAATTCAGCTCCCCTGTAATGAAGCACTGGTTTGCAAAACTGACCAGCATCCCAGTAACGTAAGCCGCTGCAATATTGCGTTGCTGTGTGTAGGTGGCATTCATAAACCACAGGCTGCAGTATTACACAAGAGACACCGTTCCAAGAAAAATTGCCACCCCGTTTCACACTCACTTGCCCATTTTTATTTAGCTAGCCTGGCTTCCACGTTACCTCTCCTTGGGAAATATCTCATAGCCCATACTGCCATAACATCCAGCGGCGCGGCGCGCTGGGAAGCTGTTCCCTTCTCGGTGAAAGGATACAGCCGTCGCACAACCCGTGGCCTCAGGGCCCTGTTCGTACGATTCGGTGCAGAATGTGAGATTTCACATTCAAACTGTCTCACTTCGCTGACAGGTGTGTGAAAATCCCATATGGCTGCCAAATTTCTCTATACCTACCTATATATAGAGATTGTATTTTTAAGGCATTTGTAACAAACACATTTGGTACCGGCTTTGAGTTCTTCGCTTCAAGCTGCGAACTAGAAATGAACTTAGAAAAAAAAAAAGACAAAACTGTTCCCATTTGCTGCCAAAACATGACTTCTTTCTTCCATAGTCACATATACTATATTGACTACACATCATATACATCTTATTTGCTATCTAAAATGAGTACAGAGATCACCGGGGAAAAATAAAGGCATTCAGCTGGAATAACAAGAGTATTTACCTTCTCTGCTCAAAAAGCAGCTGAGGAAACGTGAAATTAAGAGTGACTACAGACAGATGTGATATTATCAAGATCATGAATTAGCTCGTACAGTTAACTTCCATCCCAATGAAGCAAAACCGGATCTCCAGGGGCTACACAGTGTGGACCCAGAGTTCCAGGTGAATAAGTGTGCACCAACAGATATAATTTTCAGGCTATGCCAGATGGTACAGATGATCAGTAAAGTGGCCAGTAATTCTTGCCGTGTTCGATTCCTTTACTGAATTTTTTTGTCAGATTTACCCTGGGTAAAGGAAATGCTCTTTCATCTGACAGCCTGCTGATGACACTGACAGAGACTATCCCTAAAGCAAAGAGCCCAGAAGGATTTAAAAAAGGATTGGGTCTTTATCAGACAACAAAATCCAGAAGAATAAAAGTAACAAGAAACCTAAGTTTTCCAGTGATTGGATGATCTAAAAACCCGTTTCTCATGGATATTTCTCTTTTGGTCTCAGACTCAGCCCATCGCTCAACAACAGCCCGGCTTCTCTGGGGCCCTTTATGAGACAAAACCCAGAATCTCAGGGGCTGCAGGTCACTAACCAGGTCATTGCCCACCTTGTTCCCCACCATGGCACTAACTTAACTCTCCCTTCCTAATCAAGCTAAGAATTGCCATGAAATCAGTATGAGTTTAGTTAATTCTGAGACCTATCTTTTTTTCAAATGAAAATCAGCTGAGCATACTTGTAAAAGTATTTTATTACATTTGGAAAAGGTAACCACTAGTTAAAGTGAATTTAAACCCCTATACTCTCTGAAGGGCAGTGAGGTGAGACAGGGTCACTGTAGTACTTTTTGAGTACAGAAATCTATCAAACTTATAATTCCAGCTGAGACCACTGAGGATTGATGAATTTCACAAGCTACTCCACTGCCTGTGGTCTGAATCCAGTGAGAATTTGTCCTTTTATAAATCTGTGGTAAAATAGTACCCCACATTGAGTCAGACAGAAGACTTCATTGCTTTAACCCACATACGTCAAGCATTGCAAAATAAACACCGGTGACAATGTAAATGAATTTAATTGCCACAGCAAGGCAATGGAGAAATTAATTTCCTCTCAATGTAATGCACTTGCAATTCAATTTAGGAACAGTTTTTAAATAGAGTTTCAGTTTCTAAAACTAATCCTTGTAAGTACAAATGAATAAAACTGTATATTTAAATTAATTAATAAATTAGCTGTCACAGGGCTTTGAAGATACAAAGGACTGCACAAGTGCTGTTACTATAATATTTTTCTGAATTACAATACTTTTCTTCCTCAAGTGATATCTTTTTTGCTGCAAGTGCAGAGTGCAAGCTCAAGTCCTCTTTCTGAATGAGGACTGTGTTTGAAAAAAAATACAGAAAAAAGGGAATTAAAGAGGATATCCAGTTAGGTCTGAATGAACAGACACTCAAGAGAGCAATTCCAGTTGATCAAGGGGTTTGCTAGTTAGGAAGGCTGAACTGTCTCAACAGTGGCTTCATAGTCTCAAGAATATGAATTATCTTATCAGTAATAAAGAAGAGCTGCTAGGATGAAGGAAGGCCAGATGGCACTGTCCCTAGGGCCTCTGAAGAGGCTGCCTGGATTTGATTTGAAAAGCCTTTTATTGCACCCCATGAACCTGGAATGCTACAGAAGGCCATTTGACAGCCAGTGGATATCTCAGGAGCAGTTTGAGACTTCATACAAATGTTCTTTTTCTATATTGGGTCATCCAGTCTGAGAAACTTGAACAATATAGTTCAAACACTCAGAAATGTTTTTGTTGTTGTTGTTGCCTGGAATGCTATTTTCCTATTGTTTCTGCTCTTTCCTTTTAAATGAGTTAAAGTTGTCTGAAGCTTGATGCTCAAATCCAAACCAGACCTTACTAACTCCAAGAGCTGGAAAAGTAGCTCAAGATCCACATTCTGTTAGGTAAAAGAACAGATTCAGTAGCAAACCAGACAAACATCCTTTACACATCTTCTACACAAACAGAAGGTCCCACAGCCAACTCCTTATAAGCCTGGTGTGGGGAGCAAATGAGTTAACAGCTTTGTATGGCAAAGAATGGCAGAGCGACTTGAAGATCCTCCTGCGATTCGCAGTTTAACTCTGCGTGCACTCTGTGGTGGGAGGAGTAGGTGGCTGATTTGGGGAAGAAGTACAGCACAGGAATGATACACTTGACTCCTCTGAGGATGGTGATGAAAATCTGTCAGCTTGGCATAGTCCTTCCCGTTACCTACAGCGATTACTGACGCATGGAGACAGCAACAGCTCTACAGGCATCACGATAAGAGGCATGGTAGGTGCGGTGGAGAGGGCAGAGCTCTTTCACCGACGAAGCTCCATGGCAGTACTTCAAGGGGCTGCCCATGGAAAAGGGACACAAGATGAGCACACAGAGCAGCCTTCATGAGAAAACTGTGAAAATTGGGCCCACATTTGGGGTAGATTGGAAAAAAACAAGCGTCATTGCCTGAGGATGCCTTCTGCACTGACTGTGACAATGAGCTCGCGCAGGAATCAGTACACACACACTTTTAAATTAAATTTTACCCTCCTACAGCTTTCTTCCAGGAAAGAAAATTTTCAGCATGGGTGACTAACTACAATGCAGATGGCAGAGCAATGTAGAGTTACCCATGCTAGATCCAGATGAACTAACTTAGATGACACCATGAGTGAATTTAACCTACTCATCTTGAACTTCAGGGTTATGCTGCTTCTGGAGCCTGAACATATAATGCAGTCTGTGATCCAGAGAAGCCAGGGAAGGACAGCAGCTGATACTCAAGCAAGGTCTGTGCCAGCCCTTCTTGCAAAATTTACTTCTGCAGTTTTTTTGCCATTATTTGCGAATGCGCCAAGAAAGTACCTTCCAGCAAGGAAGAAGATTGCAGGAACATCAGAGTGAAGTATTGCTCAGAGAAGAAAGGAAGAAATAACTGCTCTGCTGGGATATGGCAAACCCTCCTTCAGCTCGGCAGGACTCATCTGTAGCCTCGCATGGTTCACAAGACTGCTGATACCACACAGTTACTGTCTTGGCTCTAATGTCAGACCAATTAATTCAGTTCTCACTAGAAATCCTTTTGGTTAGTGAAAGGTGATGGAACCCTTGTGACTCTGCTTTGAGGGGGCATTCGTGACCAGTCATTCCTGAAACTTCTGGGTGCTCTGAAAGCATCAACGGCAATGACACTCCACCTACAGGTCAGCAGTAACCATCAACAGGGAAATGTCATCCCATCACTTTTGTACCTGGCAACTTCCTTCCCCAGAGTCTGAGCTGAGCTGGGCACTTAAGGACAAGCCACCATTTTATAAGGACTGTGTCCGATGGGACCCAGGACGCTGATTAGACACTCTGCTCTTGAACTACTTATAGCTCAAGGATTAATTAGGAGTGGGAAAGTGCTCTAAGACCTTTAAAAGCAGAACTGGAGAATTTAAGGAGGTGAAATATAAATACTTATTTTCACTACAGCGCCAAAATCTCTGAGTGAAAATCTACTGAAATAACTTACTATGTAGATAAAACAAGAACATTTGGTTAGTATTTCTTAAATTATATAACGGGATTCATCAGGAAATAACAAAGAACTGAACAGAGAGATTGTACATGTTAAAGCTGAGGATGTGTAACCATCTACTGCTTTGCTCTGACCAGCTTTCTGCTAGATCCCAGATCTGGAAATAAATCCTATGGAAAATAGAGCCCAAAGATAGATAAGAGCAATAGTAGGGAGCACAAAGCCTTCTCTCCCTTGTAGTTACAGCTCCATAGCTTTTTTAGCAGAGCACCTTGGAAAAAAACAAGGAGCAAATGGCAGCAGCTGAGAACCAGGGACATTTGTTGCAGGAATTTTGTTCCTGTGTGTCCTGGGAGAGATGTTGCTTCTGTGACTCAGTTTCTCAGCTCAGCACTGCTTCATGATAAGAAGGTATGCTAAAAATAATTACATATTTACACATGGTGACCTGTTAATGCTGCAGGCCACCTAAGCACCTTCAAAGCAAATAATTTTGCAAGAACTGGAGAGGCCAAGCACTGATTTTTTCCAGTCTTTTGTCTGTTTTTAATCACAATTAGGGAAAAGAAAAAGATCCTTGGTCCTTCCCAGTGCTAATATTGCATAGCAGATAGTAATATTCTATGTATGTCAGCCTGAGGTATATAAGAGAAAACAATAAAAAGCACTATCGCTGAATGTGGATACAAATTAAAGGAACTTCTTCAGCTCCAGTTCTCAGAGAACACACTTATTGGCCTTTAAAATCCAGTTTGGTGGTGGAATAATCAGAAGTGACATACTTGAATGAGAACAATAGAACAAAGTGACCCTGAGATGAACAGGGGGAAAGTGGACAACCCAGACAACTTTGTGTTGGTACCAAAGCAGGATTTTAGTAATAATATATGAAAAACCTTTAAGATGATGAAAATGTGCTACTTTTCAAGGAGGCAATATTACCCTTACACAGAAAACACTGTCTAGTGTCCACCATGAAAGGATAGGGCAATTAAGAAGATGAACCTTTTTGGAGCTGGGGGCTGGTTTCACATCCAAACAGATGAAATGTGTTCTGGTGATGTTTGGCCCTAGGGATGTCATGGTATTCTGTTAGAAAGTAATAAAAACTGTGTCCCTGAAAGTATCATCAAAGTTCAGGGCACGAAAAAATTAGTAAGCTTGAACCAGAAAGTTGTGAGGGCAAAAAAAAATCCTTTTGTCTTTTTACCTGCAAACTTAATTTGTCTCCCAGTCATCACCCCACTGGACCACTGTCCTTCAGATTTCACCCACGGAAATAACGAAGACTTGCAAATCCTGTAAATCCTGTGTGTGTGTTTACACTGCACTGTATTACCTATATCCTAACCAAAGACAGACAGGGAAATAAAGTTTTCCTGAGTATGACTGACCAGCAGAGCTGACGAAATAATTTGCTGTGAATATATGGTTTCTTTTCTGCTTCCTTTTTTTTTTTTTTTTAAAGAATTTTCTTATTGCTTTCACAAATTAATGATCACATAGGAGTTAGTAGGTGCCCTCTGCCTTTCGATGATTTATGAGCATTATGTTGTTAGTATTTACAATATGAGTTTTGCATAATCCTATACTATTTCTTCATTTCCTGCCTGGTGAGGTGTAAATATTAGCACTACATTTCTTGGGCAAATATTCCTATGACATATGTTAATTACAAAAATATTATAACAATAAGTTCATCCAGACACTGGATGGAAATTAAATGCAAATGATCACAAAAACACATTAATAATTCAATTATATATGTATGTTTCTTACAAAGTTTTTGAGGTATATGTTTGACTTTCCCCAGAATCCTAAGAAGCAGAATTTTGAAAGTCAGATCATAATTAACAACTTTTTTTCCTGAAACAGAATTCCTATACTATGTAGAAGGAAGAACGTACTTTTATATGCTGCTTGGCTTGCAGTTAATTGATTTTCAAATAAGCATCTCATTTTAAACTACAAACTTGTTGACTTAAGAAGACTTGGAGAAAGTTAGAGAAAATCAATTAAATGTACGAAATCAATGTATGTAAAATTTAAAGCGTGTTAATATTCATGGAGTCACTTCAGGGTCTTTTATTGAATGAAACTACCAGAAATTAAGGCCTCCTTTTGTCTGGAAGAATTAAATCCATTTGGGATCCTAATATGCATTAATTTAACACAGTGCACCCTGCAAATAATTGATTTTTGTGAACTTCCCTTTTACACCTGGTCAACAAAGTTAACTGCTTCCTGTGGGATATAACCTCGACCAGCATTAGATTGGATGCTGCAGCCAGAGATTAGTTCTGACATTCTGGTCAAAACAAAACCTTCTTAATCCTTCCCATGTAGTATTAAGAAAAGAGACACCGCTTATGTCCAGCTAATTAAATTTAGGTGTAAACGTTAGAAAGGAAAATAACTGAGGGACAAGCCATTGAAAAGCTCAGATTAATCCTTAATATAGTACTGAGAAAGAAAAATACCATCATACAGTATATAATCACTGATGACAGCATTGACAGCTGATAAAATATAATTTTGGAAAGCTAAGCTTTTCCTCTGAAGTAATGTTTCGATAAGTGCGTCCCATATTAATTTAACCTAATGATTTGTTTGATCTATGTGATAAATATTACGACAGCTGAAATCTAAAGAATGTTTCCCATTATTTTCTACATTCAAGGACTCTTTAATTACAGTTGAGAGGCAGCCTTCTCTGTGAAGGCATGTCCTTTATGTACTGAATATTATTAGGGCTAGGATAATTCTACCGTCCCCTTGGCAAGCCCAGGTGAAACAACGGAAGACTCATAGATCTGATCTTGCCAAAATGTGTTTCGTCTCTGCAGCTTTATGCTAACGTATGAGAGGGGTAAAATGACATAAGTATTCTGCTTACTGCTTCTTCAGTGCTCTATTTCTTGAGATCTTTGATTCTAACCATAGCATGTTAATGGCTATATTGCATTCTGGCAGACTCTTTAGGGGGTAATTTTTCAGGTAGATTTTCAGTGCAGAGCTAGGAAGTGGAACTAGATGAAGCTCATTTCCTACAGTGTTGACATTTTGGCAATTTGCTCGAAAAAGCAAAAAATTTTTTGAAAAAAAATTTTATTTGAAAAATCCCTGCACTCGTGAGACCCCACCTGGAGTCCTGTGTCCAGCTCTGGAGTCCTCAACACAGAAAGGACATAGAATTGTTGGAACGGGTCCAGCAGAGGGCCACGAAAATTATTAGAGGGATGGAGCACCTCTCCTATGAGGACAGGCTGAGAGAGCTGGGGCTGGGATTAATATCTTTTGCATAAGTTCTCATCCAAGTAGCATCTGGGGCTTTTAGAATGGGAAGAGGAAGACTCAGCATGGTTCCTCAGCTATTTTAATCCAGACACCTATACAAATCCTAACTGCTTTGGCAAACATAAACCAACCTCAGTTGCACACATAGCAGAAAGCAAGAGAATTAACAGGCAGTATCTCAATATATTTCATGCAAGTCTTCTAACTCTCTCTCTCGCTTTATAGTCTCCTTTCCCAGCAGCATTAAAAATGAGCTCTTCTTACAGAAAACATGGGGGTTATCTGTTTGCTCTGCTGCTAAAGCAACTCCATAACCAAGACCATGCATCTTCTGCCCCCATTAGTAACCAGCTTTTCAGGGTTCCTCAGTTCATAGCAAAGAATATTGTGCATCTGTCTTTAAAAATGTATTTTTAGATGAAAGTCTCATCCTTTTTTTTGAGGAGAACTTTGATTTATACATTTGCTAGAGAACTTTATTACATGGCTCTATGTGATAAAAAATATGAACCAATAATTCAATAATGGTTTTGCTAGAGCAGTTTTCTACCAGAAGAAGGTTTCTAAATACTTATCTAGCTAACCTGAAGAGCAATTTCCATGCAGAGGGAGCTTTACACCCTTCACACATACTTCTTGTTCACTTAAATGAGGACACATTATGGCCACAGACTTTCACTGTGCACTACACTGTGATATGCCCTGTTAAATTATCAATCATATTTATCTAGTGGAAATAACTTGTGAAAGATTTATTCTAATTCTCATAGATTTACTTGATTTCAAGATTTCTTTATTTACTTTAAAAACAAGCTTAGAGCAGCCCTGAGCAGAAGAACTTAGGAGTGATGGTGGATGAGAAGCCCAACATGAGCTGGCAGTGTGCAATAGCAGCTCAGAAAGTCAACTGCATCCTGGGCTGTATCAAAAGAAGTGTGACCAGCAGGTCATCAAGGGAGGTGATTCTACCCCTCCACTCCGTTCTCATGAGACCCCATCTGGAGTAATGTGTCCAGCTCTGGAGTCCTCAACATAGGGAAAGTATAGTCCTCAACTTTTGGAAAGGGGCCAGCAGAGGGCCATAAAGACGATCAGAGGGCTGGAGCACCTCTCCTATGAAGACGGGCTGAGGGAGCTGAGGCTGTTCAGGATGAAAAAGAGAAGGCTCTGGGGAGACCTTATAGCAGCCTTCCAGTATCTGAAGGGAGCTACAGGAGAGCAGGAGAGGGACTCTTTGTCAGGGAGTGGAGCGATAGGACAAGGGGTGATGGTTTTAAATTGGAAGATGGAAGACTTTGATTAGATACTAAGAAGAAATTCTTTCCTGTGAGGGTGGTGAGGCACTGGACCAGGTTGCCCAAAGAAGCTGTGGATGCCCCAATCCTGGAGGTGTTCAAGGCCAGGCTGGATGGGGCTTTGAGCAACCTGCCCTAGTGGGAGGGTGTCCTTGTCTGTGGCAGGGGTGTTGGAACTCAATGATCTATGAGGTCCCTTCCAACTCCAACCATTCTATGATTCTATGACATTGAAAAGAAAAAAGCAAGTGGTTTTTTATGTCTCTGAACAATTGTGGAGGAGCAAAATATTTGGTAGCCAGTTTGTAAGCATCTTTTTCCCCATTAATTTTATCCTTTTGCTTCCTATCTTTTTTTTTCCATCCCAACCATCTCTAGCCCTGCAAAGGGATACTGCTGGTGTCAGGAGAGGCACCACTAACAGTGCTGCTGATCAGAGCACTATGTAAGGGGAGAAAAGCAAGTCACAGCAATTAAATGGACTTGTATCTGTCTACATGGGTAGCCATAGGGAAGGTCTGTGCTAAGGAGCNTCAGTGCTCTATTTCTTGAGATCTTTGATTCTAACCATAGCATGTTAATGGCTATATTGCATTCTGGCAGACTCTTTAGGGGGTAATTTTTCAGGTAGATTTTCAGTGCAGAGCTAGGAAGTGGAACTAGATGAAGCTCATTTCCTACAGTGTTGACATTTTGGCAATTTGCTCGAAAAAGCAAAAAATTTTTTGAAAAAAAATTTTATTTGAAAAATCCCTGCACTCGTGAGACCCCACCTGGAGTCCTGTGTCCAGCTCTGGAGTCCTCAACACAGAAAGGACATAGAATTGTTGGAACGGGTCCAGCAGAGGGCCACGAAAATTATTAGAGGGATGGAGCACCTCTCCTATGAGGACAGGCTGAGAGAGCTGGGGCTGGGATTAATATCTTTTGCATAAGTTCTCATCCAAGTAGCATCTGGGGCTTTTAGAATGGGAAGAGGAAGACTCAGCATGGTTCCTCAGCTATTTTAATCCAGACACCTATACAAATCCTAACTGCTTTGGCAAACATAAACCAACCTCAGTTGCACACATAGCAGAAAGCAAGAGAATTAACAGGCAGTATCTCAATATATTTCATGCAAGTCTTCTAACTCTCTCTCTCGCTTTATAGTCTCCTTTCCCAGCAGCATTAAAAATGAGCTCTTCTTACAGAAAACATGGGGGTTATCTGTTTGCTCTGCTGCTAAAGCAACTCCATAACCAAGACCATGCATCTTCTGCCCCCATTAGTAACCAGCTTTTCAGGGTTCCTCAGTTCATAGCAAAGAATATTGTGCATCTGTCTTTAAAAATGTATTTTTAGATGAAAGTCTCATCCTTTTTTTTGAGGAGAACTTTGATTTATACATTTGCTAGAGAACTTTATTACATGGCTCTATGTGATAAAAAATATGAACCAATAATTCAATAATGGTTTTGCTAGAGCAGTTTTCTACCAGAAGAAGGTTTCTAAATACTTATCTAGCTAACCTGAAGAGCAATTTCCATGCAGAGGGAGCTTTACACCCTTCACACATACTTCTTGTTCACTTAAATGAGGACACATTATGGCCACAGACTTTCACTGTGCACTACACTGTGATATGCCCTGTTAAATTATCAATCATATTTATCTAGTGGAAATAACTTGTGAAAGATTTATTCTAATTCTCATAGATTTACTTGATTTCAAGATTTCTTTATTTACTTTAAAAACAAGCTTAGAGCAGCCCTGAGCAGAAGAACTTAGGAGTGATGGTGGATGAGAAGCCCAACATGAGCTGGCAGTGTGCAATAGCAGCTCAGAAAGTCAACTGCATCCTGGGCTGTATCAAAAGAAGTGTGACCAGCAGGTCATCAAGGGAGGTGATTCTACCCCTCCACTCCGTTCTCATGAGACCCCATCTGGAGTAATGTGTCCAGCTCTGGAGTCCTCAACATAGGGAAAGTATAGTCCTCAACTTTTGGAAAGGGGCCAGCAGAGGGCCATAAAGACGATCAGAGGGCTGGAGCACCTCTCCTATGAAGACGGGCTGAGGGAGCTGAGGCTGTTCAGGATGAAAAAGAGAAGGCTCTGGGGAGACCTTATAGCAGCCTTCCAGTATCTGAAGGGAGCTACAGGAGAGCAGGAGAGGGACTCTTTGTCAGGGAGTGGAGCGATAGGACAAGGGGTGATGGTTTTAAATTGGAAGATGGAAGACTTTGATTAGATACTAAGAAGAAATTCTTTCCTGTGAGGGTGGTGAGGCACTGGACCAGGTTGCCCAAAGAAGCTGTGGATGCCCCAATCCTGGAGGTGTTCAAGGCCAGGCTGGATGGGGCTTTGAGCAACCTGCCCTAGTGGGAGGGTGTCCTTGTCTGTGGCAGGGGTGTTGGAACTCAATGATCTATGAGGTCCCTTCCAACTCCAACCATTCTATGATTCTATGACATTGAAAAGAAAAAAGCAAGTGGTTTTTTATGTCTCTGAACAATTGTGGAGGAGCAAAATATTTGGTAGCCAGTTTGTAAGCATCTTTTTCCCCATTAATTTTATCCTTTTGCTTCCTATCTTTTTTTTTCCATCCCAACCATCTCTAGCCCTGCAAAGGGATACTGCTGGTGTCAGGAGAGGCACCACTAACAGTGCTGCTGATCAGAGCACTATGTAAGGGGAGAAAAGCAAGTCACAGCAATTAAATGGACTTGTATCTGTCTACATGGGTAGCCATAGGGAAGGTCTGTGCTAAGGAGCAGCATGGGAATGATTAGAAAATGTGGCTCATTTCCCAAGAACTGCTTTCAAAAGCACAGCAGCACTGGGAGGAAAGGTGGATTTTAGGTCAAAAAGTGCTATTTGCTCCTTTGGCTTTGTTCACCTGGTTTTATCTCCCCATAGTTCATGAAGCTGATTGATAGCATATATTAAAAATTGTGAAAAAAGATAGACATTAATTAATAATTGAAAAGCTATGTAGATTTATGCAAATGGGCACATTGTGCAGCTTTCAATCAATAATAAATAGGCAAATTAGGGGTGACCCCCACGTTCCTGGCAGGCTGCCAGTTCAGAAGCTGCAGAGGCTGCTGAGTGCCAACAGGTTGCCTAGCACACAGCATCCAGCCACCCGGAGATCTCAGACTGAGCATTTGTTCTTGATGCTCTGACATTCTGACTGCAGGGGAAAAATGTACTTTAAAAAAACCCCAAACAAACAAACAAACAAAAAACAACCAGGAAAAAGTCTTTATAGCACATCTTCATGTTATGTGCTTCTTGAAGCTCTAATGGTAGAACGATGGCCCTTGGCTTCCTCTCCACGCTGTTTTCTCACTCGCAAGTGCCTGTTGGAAGCTGCAGACACTGCCAGAGATGGTTTAACCCCAGTGACACAGGATCCTGGGCTGACTCGCTCTGCGAGGCAGCTCTCAAAGACTTTTGGACTCTGAATACAGAGGTTTTATCAAAATCCTGATTTTTTTTTTTTTTTTAATTAGAGAAACCTCAAAAGCCATGTTTATAAATTGTAACTCAGATGTTCCTGAGATGATGTTTCCCAGGCTCTGAGGCAGCTTGGAGCAGCTCATATCTGTGCCACCAAACTCTCCTACTGTCCCAAAATTTAACCTGGTCCCTGAGGCTGGTCCTGCACCTGGGCTGGCTCCCAGATAATATAGTAGTGGCCTGAGCCAAAATGTGCCAGGGACCCTGCTAATGATTTAACAGCAATCCCACTCCCCTTTGGGAATAATGCCAAACACTGTTTACTAGGATATATCCTACCAAAGCCATTATTTTAAATCAAAGAGAGATTATGCAGGGATTATACACGGTTTTCTCCTGGCTCCTCATGGCCCCATGGCAGGAGAGGCTCCACACTTTAAGCTTTTGCTGCTTCTGACTCTGAGAAGCAGCAGATCCCACAACAACATTCCTGTTCCCTCCTTCCCGCTCCTCTCTGAAGCTCCCACAGCCTGCACACCAGCCTCAGGATCTCGTCTTCTTTCTGTGACCCTTTTGCCTGTCAGACCTTGACATTTCTCCCAGCTTTTAGCCCCTTCCATTCTCCATAATGCTGGATCTCACTCCATCTCATCCCAGGGGCTCCATCTGGCCCCGTCTTCTTAAAAGTATTGAAGATAATGGTGAATAACCAAGTAAAACCCCCAAATATTGTCTGTCACAACCAAGACTAATTTTAGGCCTTTTAAAACATCAGAATTAACCCAGAATAAACTGATTCTCTATGATCTTTTCTCCAGAAAGCTCTAACTTTGTATCTGTATCAAGGTGACATTTATTTCTGCAAAATTGTCCCCTTCCTGTACTCAAAATAGGACAGTCATTGACCTCTCAGTCCTCTTGCAAATGCAAAAAACATTTTAGCACTTCCACAAATGCTCTTCCTTCAAGGACAATAATTACAATATGCACTTTACACTCACAGATTAAGGAATCAGGCAATGTGTCAAGCAGGTAGCTAAGGGTCTATGAGTGTTCTCCCGAAAAAAGACTCACAGAAGTGGCTGTGTAATTTCTCCCTTGTTAGTCTTGGTCCAACTCCTCTTTGGTTTATCCACCTACATTTTCTCCTGTGTTGCAAGCCCTTAGTGTAGGGTACAATCCCCATCCACACTGAACTCCTCAGCTTGTCAGGCTGAATTTATTACATTATTCCATATCGGTCAGCATGTCAAGCACCTTGGTGAATGCTGAGAAGGTACTTAAAAGATAACCAACTATTATTATTCTATTCCCTCAAAGCTCCAGTGAAAATTCAGTTACCTCCTGCTTTTAAGTAAAAACCACATTTTTTCTTAGCCGCACATTTGTACTCGCGAGCCTCTGGGCAGAATTTGCCACTCAGACATCCCAAGACAGAAAAAGAGGCGTCTGTTGTCAAGGTTTGCTGGGTTCAGCTGAGGAGATAATTTTGCCTCTGTACTTACATATGGTTTGTTGTTTTTTTTTTAAATTTCAAATAATCATTCAAGTGAGAACTACAGCAGAACTTGCCTCCAGAGGAAGAAAACAGACAACCGCCAGGCACCTTCGCAATATGCAAAAGTGCTACCAAAAAAGGTTCTTTTGGTGCCAGGCATGCAAACAACTTTCCTTGGGGAGTCAGTCTCCTTAACATTGGGGCCACAGAGTTTGAGCCCATCGTCTACATGGGTAGTTCTTATGCATGTGGCTGAAATGTTTACCAGGCCTTCAGAGAGCATCCTACCAGGTTGTGCCAACTCACTTCTCTGCCATTGCAGATCCTAATGACCAAGCTTTAGCAGCAACAAATACCATTCTAGAAAGGGCAGGATATGTTCTTCCTGGCTCTGTGGTGAAATTCAGGCAGCCATCAGAAATAAAAAAAAACCCCACCCAAAACCTGATGTAAATCAAAAGGTACTGAATATAGAAAATTATAATAAGTTCTAAAAATATCAAAGAAATATAGCTGGCAGGACTAAAAACAATAAAAAGGATGGGTTTAGTCTAGTTGGATGAAAAAAGCTCCGTAAAAAGGTTTATCGTTAGGTGAAGATAATAAAATTCTTAATAGTAATGCAGAACACAGGGAACTATTCACTAAATGCCTAAATATTTCTATTGAAGTTTTGGAAAGAAATTAGATAATGCCCCCTCCCCCCCCCACTTTTTTAAACTTCAATTGGATTAAATACCTGTCTGTAATTAGTAGAGTGCTTATTAAAATATCGAAAACAAAGTAAAAGAACCCAACATTATTAACTGGGAATAGAAGGTTATATATAAATAGGCATTATTAATTAATGTCAAAGAGTTCTTGAAGTGACAGATGAGGATACATCTGGTTTGTAGTTTTTTCTCCTTAGTGCACCTCGGACTGCTGAGGAAACTCCAGGAGGCTGAAAGAGTCATGATCCAGATGGACAGGAAAGATGTTTGGGTAAGCACAGATCAGTCAGTCTTACATCAGTGCAATTAAAATAACAAAAAAATTATAAAATGGGAACATAATATCATTCATATAATCCTCTTGAAAATAGGAAATAATGAAAAAAAAGTCTCATTCCTGACTTTAAAAAGATGACAAATTTAAAAAATTCTTTAAATATAATAGTGTTCTGTGAAGTGCTTGAATGAGCACTACAGGCTGTGTGTGTCAGTATCAGTAAAGAGCAGATTAAGTTACAAGGAAATGGTTTGTGTCTCAAAATGTTATTTAAAAGCACAAAATGATTACTGAGTGAAGATATGTTCAGAGGGATAAATACAAGAACGCACATTTTGCACCACTTTCATCAGTGGTTTTTAAAGCTAAGCCTCTGTTGATTAAATTTGAGGCCAGAACAAAGACTGGTAGAAAAGGTAATAACAATTAGAGAACATCAGCCCTGTTTTATGATCTCCTTCGTTAGTTAAGCTTGTCCCAGTTGAATGAAATTTGCCAGAACATAACCAACTCATATGAAAACTAATATAAAGAAATATAACTCATATAAAGAAACAAAGAACGAAAGCCATTGCTATGAATGCTTGAAAAGAGCGAAACAGCTGGGCAATTCACATGAGTTAGGTGTTCTTAGACTGAGCAGAAAAAAAGGACTAATGCAGGCGAGAGATTTATATTTTGGTACTGAGGACACCGGTACTAAACATATTGAAAGAAATTCTGTTGTCCGAAAATGAACCACTGGGGCAGAAGCTAAAACAGCCACAAAGACAGACTGCTGAATAGCTGATGAAATTGATATAAAGGGTTTTAGCTTGGCAAAGAGAAAATAGAGAAGTTGTAACATAGAGTCACTTTCATGGGAGAAAATATTAGATACTTAACAACTTTCATTTAGAAAGGCATGAAAAGAAGAGATTAGGAATTGGAAGACAGAAAAATCCACATGGGAAATAATGCACACATTTAAATATCTATTAAAATGAATAACCACTGGAAGAAATTAGCACATGAATTGCTGAATTTTCCATTTCTTTGTGTCATCAAATGAAAACAGGATGAATAAACTTCTCAAAGACAGTTTTCATCTTTGACTTTACCTTCATTGAAAATAGTTCTGTGCTACCCAATTTTTGTCCTCAGCAGCAAGGCACCAGTGTAAAAATTAAGAGCACATGATAGACAGGTATAACAGAGTAGGTGATCCAAGCCCTTATCGTGGCCTTGAAGACTATTAACTGAATCCTAGGAAAATTACAACATTGTACTCCTATAAAAAGCACTGAAGGGTGAATTTTGCCTGCTTTTTACTTTAGTTTAAGAGAAGCTTTAATTCTATAGTAGTGGAATTTTACAGTATATATATATCTTATATTGTATTTTTCAATACTTTCATAGATTGTCCTTTTTCTCCGCTCACATTAGCAGCTAGGATATTTTTGCAGCTCTTCTTCATCCTTCTGCATATGTCTGCTCTCCTGTGGGTGCAGATAACTACATTTGAGTGTCTAAATACCTGATTTCGTGTACCCCAGGCCTTGGCAGTTTGCATTACAACTCCCAAAACTGTGGAAAAAAAAATCCTCCAAGAAAAAGAGATGAACTGAAGAAATGAAAAGTTAAGAAATATTGCAAAGTCAGCTATCATGTGTTAAACTCACCCCTAAATGAAAAAAAAAAAAAAAAACAAAAAAAAA
>VZRU01012340.1:200710-216307 GCA_013398155.1 Pedionomus torquatus
GTTGCCCAGAGAAGTTGTGGATTCCCCATCCCTGTCAGTGTTCAAGGCCAGGCTTGATGTTGCTTTGAGCAACCTGGTCTGGTGGGAGGTGTCCCTACCTGGGTTGGAACTCAATGATCTATGAGGTCCCTTCCAACTCTGACCATTGTACGATTCTATGATGATTCTATGAGTATCAGTAATATATGGCCTTAAAAGAAGCAACTTCATAGAATCATAGAATCATTCTTCACTGACTTCACATTCTTCATCATTCACTGCCTCACACTATTTTTCTTTCTTTGTACTTTAAGAAGATTTATATGTATAAGACACCAGATTTGTTTTTATTTTATTTTGGGTTTTTTTCTTAATTGTCTGGTCATTTAAAAACTGAATTAACAAGTGCAGAGGCACTGAACATCAGGGCACTGAAAAAGCATGAAGAAGACCAAGAGCGTCTTCAGTATCAGTGAGCCTATTACATTGCCTTGAACTGCTTAGCCTAATTTCACCTTTAGGCTGGGATTTGATGATGACTTCTACAATGTCTACAAGGAAGATGCATATATTTGACGCAGTCATTTACACTTCCCTAATAGTCAATGCATATGAATCAGTAGATGCTAAAACCAGAACACATGGGTCTTGGTGTACAGCTGACATTTGACATGCCTTTTGATGTACAGATGTATTGCTGAGGGACATGGTTTAGTGTTAACTCGGCAGCGGTGGTTAACGGTTGGACTTAATGATCCTAAAGGTCTCTCTCAATCATCATGATTCTATGATTCAATGATACAGTGATTAAAACTGAGCTGAACTCCGTCTAACACATAAATGAGGCATTACCAGGTAAGTGAAATGGCCCAAACCTCCCCTCCTCCATAATTTTGAGAATCAAAAAAATGCCTATTGTATGGTTTGAGTGATGCAACTTGGGAGATTTCCTTTCTTTTTGTGAAAAGGAAAGGAAAGAAAAGGAAATTGAATAAATTAACATATTTTAATTTCTGTAATCTAATCCTATATTAAAACTGCACCAGAAACTGTCAGAAAAACAAGACAGAAGTAGAATTCAAATCCTTTTTTTTTCTATATTTTTTTTTTTTTGTTGCAGGAAGAATTTTATTAAACTGACTCTAAGACAACACATGCAAGCTTGAAAAAATTAGTATATACCTCATATAAAAATTAGCTTAGTTCTAGTTAAATCTAGGAATATCTCCAGATTTGCACATTTTTTGAACGTCCCATTCCTGAAGAAAAGAGATGAAATTTTTCTTCACTTTACACCTCCACATTTTGAAAATCAAGATACAAGCTGCTAAGTGTGTACAATCAGTTCTGAAGAGTTTCACACATGATACTGACCTCTACTTCTCATTTACTGATCACAGCCACCACCACTAATTTCTGGGGAATCATAAGATGCTAAACATCGCTCGCTGAAGTCTCTAAATAATCACCAGTCAAGTGCCTCTCCAAAAAAGCTCGTTATGCCTCTAAAGTGTAGTAGTCTGGAAAGACTACGACTAGCACTTTTAATCATGCCCAGTGATGTCAGAGCTCAAATTGCCCACTTTGGGTCTGATTTGCGTAAGTATGAACATTTACAGTTACCGGACCTGTGCATACTCAGAACCACCGAATGTTATTTGAGAAGATGAAAGTTAATAGAGCTGGAATTACACCGACATGACTCACGCTGAGCACCCAAGAGCTGAACCACAGTTTGACAGGTCAGCCAGTGGCTAAGGAATGAATTCCCAGCACAACTGAGGGTAGTCACAGACCTCACCGGATTTACTTTTAATCATTGTTGTTCATCCAATGGAAATACTTCTCTGCCCACACTGTTTTCCTTTGAAAGGTAAGAGGAGAAGAAACACTACTGGCATATGTTAGTTACACTGATTAATGCAGACCTGGAAGGTGTTTTGGAACTGCAGTGATGACACAAAAAGAACCAGTTTATAGCTATGTAATATCAATAGCCCTTTTTCAAAAGCTTTCTGCTTTGCCTCCCCTTTGGATACATGATATTATCTGTGTCTGCAGTAAAGGAGACCAATGCTAACCGCAGACAAGACCTCATGATTGTCTGCAAGTTTTATACAACTGAGTAATCATATTCAGCTCCAATCAGCACACGTAAGAATGAGTAATTTATTTTCTAAATAGGATGCTAAGAGACAACACTTTCTACAACTATTGTTCCAAAAGCATCTGACTTCTGGACATAGTGTTTTTATTGCGTTGCTTGAATAGCACCACTTCTGCTAAAGCTTGGGAAAAAATACTTTCAGGATTGCTGCTGCCACAATAGCATTTTTGATAGAAAAGATCAAACAGATGAAAGTCATGAGTCAATTCACATCACTAAAGCTACTTCTCATTTGCCTGAACACACTAGGCAGACACACTTTAAATTATGAGCATTTTGAGCATTTTGTGTTTTGTTTTGTTTGTTGGTTTTGTTTTTTTTTTTTTTTTTTTTTTTTAAATTTTCTAGCAAGTCAATTAACTGCCACAAAGATGGAGAAATGAGGATTTGATGGGAACTGCAGGAGAAGACAGCAGCTGCTTGATAAAATAAGAACAGAAAACAAATTATGAATCCAGCTTTGCAAAATAGTTAAGCAGCTCTATGGCCCAGATGCAAATACTCCAGCATAAAAGCTTAGGTAAAAACTTTAATAGTGCCCTCTCCAAAAGATGGAAAAGTAGTCAGAGTATGAAAATGAAGGTTTATAATCTACCCACATTTAGGTAGATACCTCACCTGAAATTGATAGCTGTTACTCAACACATCTAGTTAATGGATTCTTAGTACCTTAGATGAAATATTTCTTATCTGGTCCTTAGAAGCCTGTATTTTTACTCAAAGCCAAAGATGTATTCACTGCTAAAAGCTTCAGTCATTCTTATAAATGGAAAACATTCTTCTGTGAATTCTGTAGTCTCATGGATGATTTTGAAAATGTTAGCTAAAGTCTTCTAACTACATATAAATAAAATTATTTTTCCTGACCTAGGTAGGATTATTAATGCTTAGCAGGGTAATTCTATTCCACACAACTAAAGCTTCTGCTCAAGCTTTCATATTACATTTCAATTATTGCTATTTCTTTTGCTCATTCACTGGCACATAAAATCTTGTTTCACTGAAATCTATCCAAAATTAAATTTACTAGATCTTTGCTTTGATCAGCTTTTCCATGAGACCTATAAAACTGCAACAGTGTTTAATTTGGTGGTTTTATTAGGCTGCAGTCCATCTTGCTGATCATTATTGTCTTACTGTTTCCTTGCACTCTGTCTTCTGCCTCTCTGCAAGCATCTCTAATCACAGCTGGTACATACAATCATAGAATAGAATCATCTAGGACAGAAGGGACCTCCAAAGGTCATCTAGTCCCACCTCCCTGCAGTCGCAGGGACACCCCCAACTAGACCAGGTTGCCCAGGGCCTCATCCAGCCTCACCTTGAATATCTCTAGGAAAGGGGCCTCAACCACCTCCCTGGTCAACCTCTTCCAGTGTTCCACCAACCTCAGAGGAAAGAACTTGTTCCTAATATCCAATCTAAATCTGCTCCTCTCCAACTTAAAGCCATTGTCCCTCCTCTTATCACTGCAGGCCTTTGTAAACAGACCCTCCCCAGCCTTCCTGTAGCCCCCTTCAGGTACTGGAAGGCTGCGATTAGGTCTCCTCGGAGCCTCCTCTTCTCCAGGCTGAACAACCCCAGCTCCCTCAGCCTGTCCTCGGAGCAGAGGTTCTCCAAGCCCCTGATCATTGTTGTGTCCCTCCTCTGGACCTGCTCCATCAAGTCCATGTCCTTCCTATATTGAGGGCTCCAGCCCTGCACACAGGACTCCAGGTGGGGTCTCACCAGAGCAGAGCAAAGTGGCAGAATCCCCTTTCTGGATCTGCTGGCAACACGTCTTTTGATGCAGCCCAGGATGGGATTGGCCTTCTGGGCTGCAAATGAGCACTGCCTGCTCATGTCCAGCCTCTCCTCCATCAGCACCCCCAAGTCCCTTTCCTCAGTGCTGCTTTCTAATACCTCATCCCCCAGTCTGTAATGAGGACCAGGATTGTTTCAGCCCAGGTGCAGAACCCTGAACTTGCTCTTATTGAACGTCATGAGGTTCACCACCATAAAACATAACCGTTTTAGGCAGACATGGCATACAGGTTCTACACTTCTAAAAAAACATGTAGCAAAAATAGAAGCATGATTAAAAGTCAGTGGGATAATACAAATAAATAGTATCACCTAACAGCCTCTGGTTTCTGGGAAGAGCGAGTTCTTTTTGAAAACTGCTTTTATCTAGATTCATGTGTGCACGCGCACATACACCTATATGAGTGAGGGGATATATTTTAGACCTTCTTCTCATGTTCAGCCAAGCAGACACAGTCAAATATTATTGTGCAAATATTTAAAGATTGTTTCATCCCCCAAAAAACCCATCACATTGGAGAGCAGCGTGTTCAAAGGCTCTCAAAGCAACCCAGCTCTGAAACATGTTATGGGTTTGTAACAGACTGTGTCATTAGAATCCAAAAGCTGCAAATGGGAACATCCTGTTGATTTTATTTGCGATAGACTTGTTGATGGATCTTGAGGGCTGACTGAAGGAGATGATTGTTATTTTGTAAGCACAGTTTGTACCTGTGTGTGGAGTAGCAATGACCATCTTGACTGAAGCCCACAGAGCCTGAACTAGGATCTTGTAGCCCCTTGTGTGCTGCAGGCTAGTGTCAGCCTGGAAGGACCCAGTGGCCTTTGGGAGGTGCTGTTTTCTGCAGCATCCTTTCATAACAGGAACACAAGTTTTGAAGATTAACGATATATCCCATCAGCCCACCTAGACTGCTGAATACGACTGCAGAAAAATAACACCTGTTAAATGTTTCAGTGATAGGATGCATGGGAACAGCTCAAAGCTGCACCAGGGGAGGTTTAGACTGGGTATTGGGAAACATTTCTTTACCGAGAGGTGGTCAGACAGTGGCACGGGCTTTCTCATGAGGTTGACAGTATTTCAGAGGCATTTGGACAATATCTTAACTTTTGGTCAGCCCTGAAGTGTCCAGGAGGTTGGACTAGATTGTTGTTGGTGTCTCCCAGCTGAAATTTCTATTCTATTCTATTCTATTCTATTCTATTCTATTCTATTCTATTCTATTCTATTCTATTCTATTCTATTCTATTCTATTCTATTCTATTCTATTCTATAAACCCAGGTTTTTAATTGCAAAACACATCTACATTTAAAAAAGTCCCATTCCCCCCCAAATAGGTTTCAAACTCCAGACTGAGTCAGGCAGCATCAGATGGGGGGGTGGGGTGCGCCTAAGCCTTCATTAAGGAGAAGAGAGCCTGGTACAATGTTTTTTATGCTGAAGCACAACCTAAAGTATATATGGAAAGTGTGTTGCCATAGGAACTACTTTGCTGAAATGAGTAGGAGAAGTGAAATGCAGGGAGAGAGACACACATTTAATGAAAGGGGGAAAGTCTTGACTACTACCTTGTATGAGAAGCCGCTGAATTTGTAAGATATTAGCCAGTTATTAATAAGGTGATTAAATTCAAAAAACTATAGCAGAAAAGGTAAACATAATCCACTGACTAATTGGGAGGAAAAGAGCTAATTGTAGCAGAATAAAACATAACAAAAGTGTAGTCAGCTTTCTGCACATACAGCTACCCAAGCACCAACTAAAAAGTAGAACACCAATTTTATGACATTGGCTCCACACCAAGATGATGTGTAAAGGTGTAAACTTTGTAATGCAAGCAAAAAAAAAAAAAAAGTTTGCTTTTCTCACAATAACAATTAAAAAAATTCATAAACCAATTTCTAAACAAGGTAATTTCTGGAATTCAGTCACTTAGTCTACATAGTGGGTAGTACAGTTGGGTAATAAAGAGTTGCTAGAGAACTTGAAACCAAGTTCTCTATATATGGGATATATATATACCCTTAGTATATATCCCTTTGGACTCTGAAAGATGAAGAGTGCTGCCATCTATTTCAGTTGCAGTAGTAAGGAAAAAAGCACCTCTAAAACAATGTTATCATAGATAACCACATTACTAATAGTTAGTAGCTCTTGGCTGACTAAAAGTAGAGCCCTGCTGGGCCATGAATTATATACCCAGAGATATAGCTGCCTTCTCCTCAAAGATAAATAGATGAGAAAGGCACAGGCTATGGAGACAGCAGAATACACAGAAACAAACATCAATTATCTTGGTATCTCTTGTTCAGAAAGTTAATTAATGGGCAGAGAAGTACACAGGGCCTTTGAAGGGATAACAAGGCATGAGATGAGGATTGACGAGGAAGGTGAACAATCCTGGAGCAAAGATGAAGCACAATGACCAGGTGAGGGGAGAGGGTAGGAGATGAGGAGAATCGCTCAGAACTGTAAGATCTGCAAGGTTCTGAGATGTCCATGTGGTGCTCAGGGTTGCTGGTGAGATGGAGACCCCAGCTCACTCCTCTGTGCTAGGGCTCTCTCCTCTGGAGCTGCAGAGAAGAGATGTGAGGCAGAACTTGCCCTTTGGCAGCTTGGGGAGGTGGGATTCAGGCCAGGGAGTGGTAGGAGGCTCAGCGGTCCTGCTCTGCTCTGCTGCAGCAGTCAGGTCAGGACAAGCCCTAGTGGGAAGTGTACCTGGAGCTTCCAAATAAAAACATACAGGGCTCTGCCCTAGTATGATACAAGATTAATGAATATGCAGAAAGAATCCTTTATTCTCCACTTGCAGTAAAGGAAACACCCAGAGATAGAATATTGGGTGATCAATTTGTAATACTATAAGGGTTGGTTACACAGATTTGATGTACTCCTTATATAATAAAGGAAATGCTACAACAATGGCTACAAAATCCACTAGAATAATATAAATTTTAGGTGTGTTTTTATTTATTTTTTTTGTAGTAATAGTTTTACCAATAAAAATGTTAAAATTAAATCAGTTTATTTTAAACATGAGCCCTGTTCTTAAACTGTAATCTGCAAACTAAATCTGGAATTCTTTATATAAATATCAGGCAAAACTTTTATTTTAGATCACAATTTGTGAAATGAATGCTAAATGAAACCCTAAGTTATGCTGTCTATTTCTACTATAATTTTTTATTCACTGTAGAATATGTTGTCTGAATCACAGAACTTGAATATATAGATTAAAATAATACCAAATATGTTGATATATTTGAAAATCTATTAAAAATGCATATTTATTTAAATATACGGATAAAGCAAAGAATCTGAATAATTTCTTAAACTGTGTATTATCATTACACTATGTGAGATGGAAATGAAAAGGTTCTGTACAGTTTAAGAAGTGCATAGAGGAGAGTCAATCTTCATTTTATACAGGAAAATAAGGGAGGAGAAAAGGATCGTACAGGCCTTAAATAGCTGTGTTAGCTGCTCAGATTTTCAAGGCAACTAACCATTTGAAGTCACGAGGCTTTGGCAATTTACAAACACTAACCATCTGCTCTTCAGTTTCCAGAAATCAACTGCACTGAAAAGACACCCAAACCCCATACAAAACAGTGCGAAATAGAACACAGGAGTCACAGCCAAGAACATCAGGGAGGAATGAAGGTCATAACAAGGACCAACGGTAGTTTCTCACATTTTTAAGAACCCTGTAAATTTGAACAGGTTGCCCAGAGAAGCTGTGGATGCCTCATACCTGGAAGTGTTCAAGACCAGGCTGGATGGGGCTTTGAGCAACCTCGTCTGGTGGGAGGTGTCCCTGCCCATGGCAGGAGGTTGGAACTCCATGATCTTGAAGGTCCCTCATAACTCAAAGCATTCTATGATTCTACAATTCTATGAATTTCCTACAGTGACATGGGAAGCTTTATTCCTGGGGATCATGTGCCCTTTCTCATTAATTTCCATGCTTTTAAAGGTCTGGAACTGGATCTCAGCATCAAAGCTTCATCAGTTCATCTGCATCTTACAGTGGAGATGTTTTCCCATCTGATGTATTTTTCTTTTTAACTGCACATTTCAAAAGTATTGTTAGCATTTCCCTTCTGAAACTTGGGATAGAATTTAAAATAGTAATGAAATAACTCAGTCTTGGTGAACTGTAATTCCCATACTCTAATTAAATTAGCACTATCAGTTGATGTTTCCAAAAAAACCCTGACACTATAAATCATGATGTTAGCAGCCCTTCATTTCAGAAAGATATTCCATTATGAAAGTTTCTCCTGGACAGGCATCTGAAACTGGTCAGAATAAATTGCTTTAGGGTGCCTCTAAACTTCATTTTTATTATCAACTATCCATCCATCCTAACTAGGGTTTATTTTTCCCCCTGTAGTTCTATATGAAGAATTTACATTTGCAAGTTTGCTGTGATTGAAGCAAAAGCTCGCTGACCTGCATGTAAAAGAAACAGCCACTCTAGGGCAGAAAAAAACAGCTGTAGAAAAATAACTGGCACACACAGAACCAAATAACTCATCGTGATTAATGTCATTATCATAAATCCCACGGAAAGGAATAATGCTTTGCCACTTATAAAGCTTTGCCTTCAGCAGAAATTTTAACAGTGAAGTTAATACAGGGCATATCACAGTACTCCATGAATCTCTCATCTAAATCCACTCCCCACTAGAAAATACAAATTACAGACAAGACTCCAGGGATCTTGGGAAGAAGAAAGGCCCTCAGAGCCAAAATCAACAGCAGGAGGACTTTGCAATATAACTCCAGTATTAAGTAAGACTACAGTAGTTAATTGAGACTAGAGTGTGGTATAACTGGAACTGATTTCCTACCACAACTAAACATCTGTACTAATATAAAACAATAGCCACAGGACAGATTTCCCTTCTCATCCCCTGTAAGCAGAGATTGGCATCTCTCCAGGAGAGCAGAGCCATGCAACACCCTTGCTGTGCCAGCACCTCCACTAAAATAGCCAAAAATTTCCCTAGTGGGGCTTTAGCGCAGCAGCCCATCACATTGAAACATCCCTGGTCAAGGGCAAACCACAGAAATATCATCTCTTTGGCTGCTCTAGCTTCAGTTAGAATGAGCTCATCCCATTGGGAAACACACACAAAAGCCCTGTCTTTAAACAACCTTTCACATTCAAGAGCTGCACCGCAACCCAGGACTGGACATATAACAAACCGTGCTGACCTGTCCCCACAGAAAGGTTTATCAAGCACTGGAACAGGCTGCCCAGGGAAGTAGTGGAATTATCATTCCTGGAGGTATTTAAAAGATGGGTAGACATGATGCTGAGGGACATGGTTTAGTGGTGGTTTTGTCAGTGTTACGTTGATGGTTGGAATCATGATCTTAAAGGTCTCTTCCAACATAGATGATTCTGTGATTCTACTTGCTCTGAAGCTCTGTGAGCCAGCCAAATATGAACCAGCTCTGAACTAACAGCTACTGGTAGTCTTACTGCACCTAGGCATCTACTAATGCTTCCAAGAAGAAGGATTATTTGCCTGTCTGCAGTGACCTGACAATGATCCTCTGTAGCTTTTGAGGTGGGGCTTGATGCTACTCCATTCCTTTGGGGTGACCAGTGCAAGTACTGTGACCTTGACCACACTCCTGGCAAGGTTCCACACCCTAGGGTACACTAACAGTGCTCCTCTACTCTAGGAGGCCAGGTACAAGAGATCATCCACAGAAAATTTTGCTAATGCAAAAAAATTTGCTAATGCAAATCGCATGAAGTTCAGCCAAGACAAGTGCAGAGTCCTGCACCTAGAATGTGGCAATCCCAGGCACAAATACAGGTTGGGTGGAGAATGGCTGGAGAGCAGCCCTGAGGAGAAGGACTTGGGAGTGCTCCTGTATGAGAAGCTCAAAATGAGCCAGCAGTGTGCGCTGGCAGCCCAGAAAGCCAACCGTATCCTGGGCTGCATCAAAAGAAGCGTGACCAGCAGGTCACGGGAGGTGATTCTCGTCCTCTACTCTGCGCTCATGAGACCCCACCTGGAGTCCTGTGTCCAGCTGTGGAGTCCTCAACATAGAAAGGACATGGAAATGTTGGAATGGGTCCAGCAGAGGGCCACGAAGATGATTAGAGGGATGGAGCACCTCTCCTATGAGGACAGGCTGAGGGAGCTGAGGTTGTTCAGCCTGGAGAAGGCTCCGGGGAGACCTTANATTCTTCCGGCTGTTCTTGGTATTACTACATTTATCAGAGAAACTTCTTGAAGTATTCGTGTTGAAAGCAGTACATTTTCCCACAAAAGACTCTATTTCAGTTCATTAGGATAATCTCATTTTTTAAATCCTTAAAAATCGTGATCTGTTTTAATTGGGAATTATCCTCTTTATTATAATTTTTCAACATTTTTTACCTTCAGTTGCAATTATTAGTGGCTTCTCATTAGCTTTGCTTTCCAGTTTTTTGATCTCAACTGTACACAAAAGAAAACTTATTTCTCAGAAGGATCTAGTAACTACTAACTAGTATGGTTTATATAATCAGGACAGTTTCTACGGGAAAGGCAGTCCTGTTTATGCAATTAATAGCAATTTTGTGAATTTGAAAACATTGTTTCTGAAGTCTGGTTTTCTTCCAGGAAAGAAAATTAATGAGAAACACAGCAATTAGCAATCATGAAAGGATTAATTTCACAAAATGACAAAATATGAATGTAGGTGAACAATAAAAGCTGCCTTGCAGTGCCATACATTGGCACAGCTTAAAGTAGCGGGGATGACTCCCATTGTCTGCAGTTTCTGTTTCATCTTTGTATTTCCCCATGAAGACTGAACATTCTATAACTCTGATTCACCTAAGGGTTTTGTTGGAAGGTACCAGGCTCTAGGTAAACTCAGTGGAGAGAAAGAAAAGAGGAGAATTATCATTACTAATGAACAGAAACAGGAAGTGAGAAATCGATTGCTGTGATTCTAGCAGCGGATGGCAGCCTCCACCGGTGATCCAGGACCAGCCTTAATCTGGCCTCTGCTTGCTCCTTCTCTGCCTCTGTGGTGGTGTGCTCTCCCTGTTTGTCTCCCTCTTCCTCCCCATCTCTCCCACCCCCCGGCTCCTGCTCAGGCCACGGCCGTCAGTGGGCCTCGTGGTAACTTGTACCTGAACTTTAGAGGATGGCTGACAACACAGTCATAACACTGTCTGGAGTGGAGACCTAGATATCTTATGACTCCATGTCAACTATCTTACGGCATAAATAGTGGACAGCCCAAGAGCCCTTTGAGCTCTCCAGTATGGCAGCGGGCTGCACATCAGGATCTCCCCTTGGGCAGGAACAGCTCTCAAGGTTACTTCTTGAGGTTGAAAGATTTTTTTCCCCCAGCAGATTCTCAGTAAGTGATTAATAGCATGATAAACTGAAGTTTTAGCTAAGTGATACAAAGGACTGATCACGTATATATCATCCTTTAGACATAATCCATTGACCAAGTCTGGGACTAGGATTGGATCCAGCCGCACTGACTCCTCTCTGAGAAGCAAGAGGGTCTTTTCTGAACTTTGTGACTCNCTGGGACTAGGATTGGATGCAGCCGCACTTAGACTCCTCTCTGAGAAGCAAGAGGGTCTTTTCTGAACTTTGTGACTCAATGGGAGGGTCTCGCTGACAGCTTGTCTGAACTGTCCTCTATGCAGTAAGTGAACAAGTGTACCTTGGCATCCAATCTCATAAAATACTGTTGCATTTACTACTAAGTTTGTTAAATATCTGTTTCACCTTAATAATTATTTCACTACTTCTGTCTTATGAGTGAAGTCAAACACTCTGCCCACGACAGCATCCTACTAACTCGTAGGAAGGAGTTTTTAAGCAAAAAGTTCAGGTTACTTGCAGGGGTGAGGAGGGCCAGGACCCACATCCCACATGGGATTTGCGTGACCAGTAAAGATACAAAGGTTCAGGACCTGCATCTCTGACAAATGCTTGGAGAAGAGCTGCATCCCGTCTCTGCCTTTTCTCTTCCCCATTTCCCTCCTCTACCTGTTTTGCCACATCATGACCTAATACTCTGATTATTCCATTCTTTCCATATTTTCTTCCTCTTTGTATTCTTTCTTTAGGATGTAGTATTGCTTCATTTCCCTTTCCTACAAAGAAGCATACAGCGCTTTTCCACAATTACCTCTTCCATAACACCCGACCGAGACAAACTTCTTGATTTCACATAACATTCAAATATCTTTAATCTCAAATCACCCCCTAAAATTACTCTTCCTCATAGCATGCACAGGTATGTCTGTTTAGCCTATATCTCACTCAAAACAAAGGCTAGCTACAATTTAACCAAAAGAAAGCATTCAAAAAAAAGAAGTAATTCAATAAATTATATTCTCATTAAAGTTTTTACTATTTCCTCATTTTATTGCTGTTAGAGGCAATGTCTTTTTTATGTAAGTGAGTTGACAAACAATTTCAGTTTGCTAAACCATTAAACTAGATTTTCTTGTCATCTGTAAACTCATTAAGGCTGATACAGAAATGTAACAGATGCAGGGAAACCTATGGTCTGATTCAGGTCTTGAATCAGAAACTTCTGTCTTCTTGACTGAATCATACGTTAACATAAAGAACAACGTGCACTTTCTGATTTACCAGAAATAACTATTTCTATGCTTTTTTCCCCCTAGACTTTATTCATAACTCGTAATCACGACCTAATTGAAGTAAACAAACATATTCCAAACTCACTGAGACTAAGAGCACAGAGCCAGTAGCAGGGATATATCAAAAGGGCTTGGTAGTGATACAAAAATAAGATTTAGAAGTGGAACAGATAGTGGTGATTCAGTGCCTTTCAAAGAGTCCGTCTGTAATTACAACCTCTGCGCTTGGAATGAAAGGGGACAAAAAAATAAAATGGCTGGCAATTGTCCAGACTGTCAACCTAATTCTGTGTCAGCCCCATGTAGCTGGGCTTGATGGCCATGTCAGGTGGTGGAAAATACACCACTTTCTCCCACAAGTGCTCTTGACAGCATTTCTCTGGGTCCTAGAAGACAGTCACTGACGTCTCCACCAAAAAAAAAAACATGACCAAGCCTTAAGTGAGGTTAGGCTATGAGAATCTCTCTGCTGATAACCATGTAGAAATCAATTTAATGCTATAATACTATGTTATAGCGGTTATCCAAAATAAGATTCTGTGAGTTTGCAAAATCTTCCATTTCATCCAGTGTTCTATGCAGCGGTATGTTGTCTTTAACTGATGCTCTGATTAGTCATTCCATTGTCTCAAACTGTAGCTGTGAGTCTTTCTGCTTATTACTAGAGTCTCTGTGAGATTTGCGAGCAGAATCAACAGGAAGCTTTAAATTAGTCATTATAAACAGAATGGCAGCTAATTTGAGATCTTGAGATCAAACAAACGAAATCTTATTTTCAGAGTTAGTCGAAGTCTGATGTCTAACGAAATTTTAGCTACAGATTTAGGAGTTGTACTAGCTACATATTTAGGAGACAATTATTTCAAAGGTGACTGAGCAGCCTCTCTATAGCAACAGCCAAAAAAACTTAAATCTGTTCTGTTGAAGAGTGGGGATTCTGCCTTTTCTTAGTTCTCTGCTTCCAAATCTCACCAGGCAAATCTAGAGGACAAGAAGTGAAAAGAAGACAAATGGAAGACTTCTGCCTTTGCTTCTTTCTGTGGCAAGATGCCTGAGTCACAGAACATTTATCTGTACTTTGTCTTTCCAAAGTTGTAGAAGAGGAATCCAGTACCTGTGGCAATGCAGCAGAGAGGAAGCCACCTGCTGACAGGTATCTGCTTGGTCACCATCTGCACACAGGTTTCAGATGTCAGTTTTCTTTTTCAGTTCATTAAGGGACAACAAAACAAAAAAGACCCTGTTCTGAGCGTGAAGTCATATCAAAGATAGTCATCAAATGACATAAGCTATCAATATACTGACAGTCAATGAGACAAGGCTTCTAGGAATTTGGACTTCTGGTCACAATAAATGCCATCTTTGTATTCTGGTTCATGGTTGCATTATTGAGCAGTGCTATTTGCATGTTGTGATCTCCATGGCAACTCCCCACTCTTTCTACTATTTTGCTTGTCAATCTGTTAGAGGTACGGAGTTTCAAGGCAAAATCCTGAAAAGGCTGAGCAATTTTGACATCCTTCTTGTGCTCAGAAAGGGTGTTCTCAGCACCTCAGCAGAGCAGCTCAGCCCCTTACAATGAATGTCATCCTCCACTACTTTGCAGTCAGAGTCTGTCTCAAGTTCAGCCGGCGTGAGATACAAACAGTCATTATACACATATGTAATTTCATTATCTATGTTACAGTAGCCCCAGATGCCCCCATCAGCATAGCATTAAGACTTAGATTTAGCAATTAATTAATGTATTTTTCAAAACAAGGCTGCTAGATTTTTTTTGTACTTCTGTCACTTGTTCCCGTAGCATGAAGGATGTCATCCTTCCTTCTGCCCATCACCCTGACATGGGAAGAGCAGCAGAGAAAGTGGAGGAGTATTTTGCTCTGATTGCATACTACTTTCTTGTTTGCAGCAATTCACAGTCAGAGCACATAAACCTGCACTGACCTGTCACAATTTATCTTCTCTGATTTCCTACTTGTGATAGGCAAAACAGAAGAACATAATGAATGAAATGAGATGAAATCAAGCCCTCGATCCAAACCTGTCCAGTCCAACTATTGCTTCTTCCAGGGAGATAAGCTTCACAAAAGGATGTCCTGAAATCCTCATCTCTGCCAACACTCCTCCAGGATCTGTCTACAGGGCAACCAGAGATGTGTGTGTCACCCACACAGCCTCGTGCAACTTGTTCACGCACCACTAATGAGAGATACCATGTGCTTTAGTGCGGGCTCAGCAAGCTCACCTGAAAAATCACAGGAACAATATGTGAAACTCAAGAGAGTAGTCTAGATTGAACGTATGCACGCAGGCTTCTCCGTACCTTTGGATCAGGTGTTACCCAAGTGGTTATTCTTGCTTCTACCCTTCTATGTTGTATGACTGGGAACTAAGGAGTGGGAACTGAGATAGAATGCACCCTCAGCAAGTTTGCCAATGACACCAAGATTGGTGGCATGGTTGATACATTGGAGGGACGGGATGCCATCCAGAGGGACCTGGACAGGCTTGAGAGGTGGGCTAGTGAAAATAGCATGAAGTTCAACCAAGTCAAGTGCAGGGTCCTCCACCTAGAATGCGGCAATCCCGGGCACAAATACAGGTTGGGTGGAGAATGGCTGGAAAGCAGCCCCGAGGAGTAGGACTTGGGCGTGTTCATGGATGAGAAGCTCAACATGGCTGGCAGTGTGCACTAGCACCCCAGAAAGCCAAACGTATCCTAGGATGCATTAAAAGAAGTGTGACCAGCAGGGCACAGGAGGTGATTCTGCCACTCCACTCTGTGCTCATGAGACCCCATCTGGAGTAATGTGTCCAGCTCTGGACTCCTCAAAATAGAAAAGACATGGAGCTGTTGGAAAGGGGCCAGCGGAGGGCCACAAAGATGATCATAGGGATGGAGCACCTTTCCTAGGCAGACAGGCTGAGAGAGCTGGGGGTGTTCAGCCTGGAGAAGAGAAGGCTCTGGGGAGACTTATTGCAGCCTT
>VZRU01012340.1:218213-302641 GCA_013398155.1 Pedionomus torquatus
TTCCGGGCTGGATGGGGCTTTGAGCAAGCTGCCCTAGTGGGAGGTGTCCCTGCCCATGGCAGGGGGGTTGAAACTCGATGATCTTTAAGGTCCCTTCCAACTCTAACCATTCTATCATTCTATGAACTTCTGTACAGGAGATTTGTCCATCCAACACTTGGTAGGATAGGACCTCGATTATCTCCCCCTCCCATTGAGGGGAATTGGAACTCGAGCTTTAGGGTCCTTTCCAACTCTAACCATTATATGATTCTATGATCTAAACATAAATATAAATGCAACTCAACTGTTATGTAATTATGTTGTACGTATTTGTTTCACACAGCGGGGATGATGAACTCTCTTCTGGCTTATGGTTGTTTCTAAACCTACAGGAGCATCTAACATGAGATAATGTGGAAGCCCATTTTGTTTTACTGGGACTAAGCAGAAATAACTCCAAAATGCTGAGCAAATCTTCTTCAAAACTCAAGTTTAGATGTTGTCAGATTAAGTCACCCAGCCATCACTGAAGATTGTAACATTATTTGTTGGGGAATTCAACTAAATATAATGTTTGGAGCCTGAACAAGTATAAAAGAAAGATGCAGTTTTTCAAACTTGAAAAAGTGATGCGAAATTGCTGGATTTAACTTTTTTACCAATCTTTCTGAAAAACATGATTTTATGTATTGAACACAAATATGGTATGTTTTGGTCCAGAAGGATTTCGTTAGGAGATGTTATATAAGTTAAAACAGATGCTAGAATTCAACAGTAACCAGAACCTTTGATGTGTTGACATGGTAGAATAATGAGTTGATGTTTTATGATACAGATGAGTAATTAAGAAGACAGAATTTGTGATATCAAGCTAGAATACTGATTTAGTTTTAATGGTATAGCTTTGAAAATACCAGGTGGGATATTCACATCAAAAAGCATAGTTGCCCAGTTCCTAGCAAACAAGCATCAAAACGCTGCTCACAACTCAGTAACGCTGTGTATCAAGAGAAAAGCTCTGGATACCTTGCCAAGCATCTAAATGTTTGAAATGGGAAATTTCCACTCTGTGTTACAAGCTGATCAGTAACCTTACTGCAAAATCATACTTGAAACACCTGAAAACCAGCAATCTTCATAATACTCTAAAAACATTGACAATCTCATTGCCATCACCTGTGTTTCATCAGTCTGTTAAAACAGAATACCATCATTCTAAACTTCTGGTAATGGAAAGCACAAAAAAACAAATGAATGGTGCTGTTAGGGCTCAAACGTGAGCCTTTCCAGTGATGAAGGCTCAATACGTATTGGGCTGTACTATTGAGAGAACAGCAGGTGGGTTAAGGAAAAGGAGTGATCCCTGCTATGAAGTTTTATGAGGAATCTGGAATACTGTCCAGTGCAGAAGGACATAAATAAACAGGAGGGCAGGAGAATGTGATATTCAAGGAGAGATTGCGGGAGCTGGGTTAGTTTGACCTGGAAGAGAGATCTAATTGCTTTCTTCAGTTACCTAGTCAGTGGGTGCAAAGAAGTCAGTGACAAACTCTTATTGGAGCTACTCAGCGATGGAACAGGAGGCTAGGGACACAAGGCATAGCAAGGAGAATTCTAGTTACGTATAAGGAAAAAATGCAGTTAGTGTAGTCAAAAAATGGATCAGGTTGTATAGCCCCTGCCCTTGGAGATCTCTCAAACCACCCAGATAAGGCCCTGAACAACTTCATCACATTTCGAAGGTCAGGGCTTTGAGCAGGAAAATGATGAGGTGATTTTTGGAGGTCCTGGAAAGGACCTCTGAAATTTAAATTATTCTGTGATTCTACAAAAGCAATGTTTCAAGTGAAATGGATTTATTGACTGTTACCGAAATGCCTCTGAACAGAATTATTTTCAAAGTTTAAAAATAACCGAATCCCCTGTTAGAATATGACTAGGTGTGGAATGTGACATATGTACCTCATGTGCTGAACAGCAGGTAAGAGATGTGATACTGTTATACGAGATAGTCGAGGGTCCAGCACAGCACCAGAAACCTGCCAAGGTACTGCACATTTGGTACATGCAGTACCTGTTCTGCTGTATCCAGTCACTGGGAATTCCATTTCTAGACTTTGCATTTAGTTTCTGAAAATGCCATTATGGATGAGAACTAAGATCTTATTCTATGTATGTAGAGGAGAGAGCAAAAACTGAGGAGAGGCAGAAAATGTGAAATAATTTTACTTAGGGGAAGTGGAGACAGAAATATTAGAGATATTTCACCCAAAAAGGTAATACCTTTTTTTTAATTATTTTTTTTTTCTCCCCAAGAAAGTTATCTTTTTGCTTCTCAGAAACCCAGAAAAAGTGAGGAACTGAAAGAGGGATGAAGAATCGGTTACAAGGAAGATGGCAGTGGATTGGTTTGCAAAGAAAATTGTCAGGTTGGAGTCTCCTAAGGCCAGGCTGTGGGACCTGTGTTCGAGCACAATGAGAGAGAGGCGCCTTTGTGAAGCTTGCTCAAGACACTTCACCCCAGGAAAGCTGAGAAATGCTGCACAGAGAATGGTTGGAACTTCACATAGTGCACCCCACTGGCCACTAACAGGTTCAGAAGAACTTGAAGCAGATACTACAGCTGTTGGAGAGGACATCGCCTGGTTTCAAAATCATGTTCTAAATATTGTCCTCAGCTCAGAGGATATTACATCCTACAGGCATTAGTTTTTAAGATCATATGCAGAGGCTGATATTTCAGATTTCTAAGTTTTTTTGTGCCTAGTTACCTCAGTTTTGAAGAACTGCGACAGTCAACATGAGCTGTTATTCTCGTTTTTCGTGCCAGAAGTCTTGTAAACCCGTACCATGGTTGGCTGCTACTGCACTCTTCCACACAATGAGTTACACCTTTTGTTAACTGAGCTGATTTTTTACCCCTCTGTTCTGTCGGAGAAAGATTGACTGTGCACTTAGCACTGGGCCAAGCCAGTCCCAAATGTGAGTAACATTACAAAGAGCAGAGTCTGCCTTGAATGTTTTCCTGGATGATAAATGCAGTGCATGCTGCTTTGATGGGGATCGGGTAGGTATTAGAATTTGCAGGTTGCTCTAGAAGCAAAGTGTATTTTTGCAGCAATCACATATCAGGTTTGATTATGCCTTTAGTATGGTTCCAGCAGGGGCACAAATTTACAGCATTTTTGAAAATACCTGTCTATTTGTTCAGGGAATAAGAACAAGAAAAACGATAAGTAAAAATGTCTAGATTACTGTGTTCAGAAGAACATTACTTTATTACAGCACACTACACCTAACCTAAGTTTCTCGTGAAGATTTTTTTTTTTTTCAAAATGACATTTACTATGTTTTCTCCTACGAGTGTTATTTGAGGGGCTAAAATAATGTTGTAGGGCAGGATGCCTGAATTTTCTTTCTATTACTTTTGCTGAGTTTGGGCAAATCACAGTCCTTTTATCCCCTGTCTTGCTAAAATAACAATTTTGCAGGCTTCTTGCAAAATTTTATTGCCCAGTGGTTGCTAGAAGCCTTTGACATGTTCAGATAAAAAATGAAAATTTAAGGAGTATGGTTATTATGGCAAACACTACCCATTTACATGTTAGAAATATATTTATCAGATACTTACTGTACTCGCATCACTATCAAATGCTTATTCTGTGTGAAAAAGCAACACACCATTGCACATGCATATGGATGTATGAAGTCTTTGAAGAATTACTGGGTGCTTAAGAGGTCTGGGCAATGCAGTTCTTGCTACTTAAAATGGGATCCGTTTCTTTCAGCTTAAACTGAGAAATATTTTAAATTTAAGAGCCGACTATATTCAGTGGCAGAACCCCCACCCCCATAATTCAGAGGAATGAAAACAGTTTCTAACTGAATCAGAATACAATACATTAAATCCAAATTCAAACCTTCTTCCAGTTAATTATACAGCCACAGATGGAGGTATGCAATTTACTGAGCATCTGTGCATAGCAAAATTTTGGACAACGTGGGTGGTGCAACTTTTAAATCATACACATGCTGTGACTGAAGCAAAGCAAAAAGACTCATTGATGAGAGTTACTTTATGATTTCAAACAAATCCAAAGTATTGAATTTCATAGTGCAATTAAATACATAAAAGCACAGTGGAAAGTCAAGTGCAAACCTGGTTTCATGTTGGGAATTAGAAAAATAAATGTGTCTTTTAGGCAAAATGCCACTCCTTTCATATAAGTCAAAGACAGGCTAAAAAAGAAACATCTAGATAAAAACCAGGTGAGAAGCAGAGCTGGTCAAAGAGCAGAAAATCCTGTTCACAAACAGCACACTTTCATTAGAAAATGGATTGTTCTTCTTGGTAATTTTGTTCTCTTCTTGTCTTTACTGCTTGCAGATTTCTTGCAGCTGCAGTTTTTTCAGCTTAACTTTTCAGCTGGGGAGCTGCCACCAAAAGATTATGATCAGATATGTATTCCTTCAGTTAACCCCTGCTGTTTGGACATGCTGTGGCTCAGACAGCCCAATAAAACTTGAGAGGCAAGGAAAGAAAGAAATACGTGATCAAATATGCCCAATAAGTTATTTGGTATCTTAGTCTTTGAGTTCTGTGAACCAACTATATGTTACTAAATCCATGTCACTGCACCTGATAATATGAGCTCAGAGGATGTTTTATATCTGTAGTATTTTGAGTAATATTTAATGTATTTTGAGTAATATTTAATGTGAGTGCATGTATAGCCCCCCCTATAAATTTACTTCAATGATCTGATACACCTGTTAGGGGCATCAAGCATACGTTGTCTGTGCGATGAAAACTAAATCCAAGAAGGAAAAAAAATAATCCAGAAAAGTCACAATCCCATAATGTCTGCTCTATCACCAAGTGAATTTGAGTATGAAGCAAGAGAGGTAGGTAAACACCTACCTTTCCAACCAACAAAGCAGTCCCTGTGCTACAGACTTTCTGCTGCTGTTATGGGTTGTTGCTGGCTTTATGCCTGCTGTGAGAGGACAGATTATATTTAACCTGGCCTCAAGCTAGGACTCAGGCACAGAGGGGGTCATACCAACACAAAACTGGTCAAATGTTCTGAATACAACTGAATCAGCAGCCTAGGCTTTCAGGGCATCAGCATTTTACATTATCTTGCAGCAGGGAGTTTGGTCCAGTGCTCAGAGCCCTACAAATGCACCCCTGCAAGACCAAGCCACGACCTGTGAGGCTGTGTGGTGCCACAAGCACAGCACCCTCTCTGCTCAGGGTAGACCCTGAACCTTTCCAAATTCCCATACAAGTTACTACTTTCTTTGAGTACTCTTAGGAAATAGGACTTTCACAAAGACTATATGCAAAAAACAAGGACAACTTAGCTGAAAGGCAGAAGGGTTGCATCATTCATTTGCTTGTAACAACAGTAGGAAACTAACAATATATTTATGCACAATAAGTCATGATGAGCCTGTTTCCCATCTGCTCCCATGACAAATATGATTCCACATGGCGTTTCTGCTGGTCTTCGTTTATGTAGCCCTCACTGAAGCTTCAGGAAGAAGTTAGTGGATCTCAGAGCAAGGACCAACACGCACATCTCTTTACCCTAGTACTGTGTTCCCGATTTTGATGGAGAGATGAGTTCTCATTGTCCCTGCTCTTGAGGGTCACCTTTGCTATAGTGTCAGGTTTTTTCATCTTCATATGCCTCATCCCTCACCACAGTTCCAGCTCCACAGCTATGGATCTCACCCTACTTGGTGCTGAGACAGAGAAGGATCAAGATCTGAAGCACAGGAATTAAAGCTGTGAGGAGTACTGGTGGTCCTTCTTCTCCGTCACACCGACACTATTTACCTCCCTTACTAGAGGAGCAAATGCAATTTTTGCAGGGTTTTTCTCACTGGCTTTTTATCCTGATCCCATTTTTATCACCAGTCTTTTCCCATCCCATGGCTGGAGCCGCTTGGATTGTTCCCCAGTCCCATCTACTTCTCTGTGGGGCAGCAGAACAAAATCTTGCTATCCTTCTGAGAAGCCCTCAGCTGCCTCTGGAGATGGATGCAAGCTAAACAAAGATTAAGCTAGCTACTTAATGAGCTAGTGAGGAAAAAGCGACAATACCAGGATACGCACAGGACCTGCCATAAAATTCAAACAGTGTTTTTCATATAGTTGCCTGAACACCTCCTGTCATTAGCTGGCAAACAACACAGAGCTACATAGTGATTGCAAAAATCTGTTCACCGAACTGTATCAAGTATGAAAAAAATCATAAACACTGTCATCTGACTGCAAACATTTCATGAAGAGAAGCAAGCCACATTTTCCCCAATAAATTGTTTGCCAGTAGAAATTTGTGATAATGCAGCTGTAGAAGTAATAAACAGTATCATCTTTTATGTGAAGAAAATGATCTGAGTCCATTCGAGGTTATTGCATTAATCGATTAAGATAAATGATTTAAAGATTTTTCCAAGAGTATCAGTCTCAGTACAAAAAGATCAATTAAGCTGAAAAGCTACAAACACCATGTATGCATGCATGGTTAAAAGCTGAAAAGATGAAACTACTCCATATCTGGCCAGAGCACAATCTTTGTGGAAGAAAATTTTGCTGTGAAAAGTTCTTAGTATCTATTTTCATGGTGGTTAGTTTTCTCTATACCATATTTAATTAACAGCACCTAATTTTTATCCCTCCTTGGAGTCCAGAAATTGAAGTAGCATGATGATAATCCAAATGAAATGGAGACTGTGCAGCAGAGCATTTGTCTTTGAGTATGACAATACTTTCAAGAACTTTCAGGTAGTTTTATATAATCTAAAGAGGAGAAGAGTAGTTTTGCATTTTGCATCATTGTATTAGCTAACTGTGATGCCTATACTAGCACTTTCTTGACAGAGTACTTAAACCCCAAATTTCACAGGATTTCAGCATTGAAATTTAGAAGAAAATATTTTTGAAGACCTCAGTCTACTGAGATATGATATTGCTAGGTATATCACTACACATCCTGACACTTGAAATCTGGCCCTGATACCAGTGCTTTTAGTGTCTGTCTGAAAAATTAAGACTTTCTCATGATAGTAGCTAATAGGCACTTTATTTTTAAGAATGCCATTTTTATTTATTTTTAATGTGTTAATTAAAAAAAAAAACTATAAAAAATACGAAACAACTCAAGACCTAATATGTAATATACAAATCTTGGAAATGTTCTGCAACCTACCTGTGAAGAAGCCAAGAAATGGTTTGGAAATAGCCATGGCTTTTTTACTGTACTTCCAGATGCTTAGGAGTTTGCAGCACCTTGCATGCAGTGTGAACATCTGGGCTATAAAGAGAGTATTGAAGACTTCATGACCCTATATCTTTTATGGATGAATATGGTTCCTTTTAGCATCTTGCATTGCCTCATGTGTTCTCACCATGTCATGGGATGGTCTGCAAGCTCCACCTTGCCCAGGTCAGGGCTGTCTCATAGGTTAGAGACATTCATGCAGCTGGGAATTTGGAAAAAAAATGAAGGAGGTGGGAGAGAAAGCAGGAGGACACAGAAGAGATTGGAAAGTTAGGAAGGGCTAGTAAAGCTTGATGTTCCCTCCTTGATGCCCAGTCTGATTGCTCTGCCTAGGAGTGCTTCATTCCAGGATGGTGTTGAGTCCTGAACTGCAAGGTGGATCCAGAATCAACAGGAGGACAGGCCACATGAGGAAAGTATAGAGAAGGCTGTAAGGACGACAGCACAGCTTTGTGTTGTCCTTCAGTGCACTGTGTATCTAGGGAGATCAGATAAATTGGATTAAATGCTAGAACTGTTCCTCTTTTCATTCCAAATCATACTCTCCCACTACTTCAGCTTTCTTCACTTGTGACACAAATTGTTGCCTACCTCATGTTCATGGATGAAAAATTGCTTGCTGGGGTTTTGTAAAATGCCTCAAAACCCCTGGCTGAAGGGTTGTGCAGAAATGCAAATAATTTTTACCTTTCTCTGAAACATTGCAATGTTATTAGTGGACAAATACAGAGAAGCCAAAAGGCTTGCATCAGCCAATAAGTCCTTTCTTAAAGAAAACCATACATCAGCATCTGAAATGTAAGTAAACCATAAAATGCTTGGTCAAGGAACGCTCATGGAAGCCAGTGAAAACCAACAGGATCTGAATGACTCTATCAATTACACAGAAAATAAAACCAGTGAAACCCAGCCACACACATAAATATAGCAGAAAATCAAAGGAAAACTATGTAATCCAATAAATTTTAGTAAGAAACCAGCTTCAGCATTACTTTGCTGAAAGACCTGCTCCTGCTGAATCAGGGTGCAATTGATTGGGCTGCAATTATATCACCTTATATCTTATATCACCTCTATTCTGCACTCTATATGGAATACATATAAAGTCTAGATTTAATCCTGCCCCAGATCAAAAGAGACATTTAGAAATAGGAGAGAGTTCAGAGAAGAGACAAGAACTAAGGCCCTGCTTTAGCCACCAAGGTGGACCAGTTGATGTCCCTTCCAGCATGACCTTTTCCATGATTCTCTGATTTATAACCATGCAATTATTGCTAAAAAGAAGAAACACATGCGGTGTAATAAGGCAAAATTATTCCTTAGTGATTTGGGGAATATTTTCTGAGGGCTTGCTGTGCTCTGTACATTTCAAATGCAGTCAATTAGTTATCAAAGATTTGATGATATTTCAATAGAAGAGCCAGCTTGAATAATTTAAAAGGAATTTCAGGAAAAATTTGTTAACAAAGTGCCCATTCATTTATCACCAATAACAACTTTTGTTTTTTTTTCTCCTGAGAGTCAGTGTAATTCAGACTCTATTTCTCTAACTTTCTCTATGCATTGTACAGCTTAAAAGGATTGGAAATTTTATTGCCACTGTCACTGTAAGTAAAAAGAAATACCCAAGACTGATCTTTGGAGAATACAAAACCAGATGTTAATATATTAGAATAAAGATTTACAGGGCATAATGACACAACAAACAGCACCAGAAGTCATCTGTACTGTCGGTAATTCTCTGTGCTTTTAATTTTGCAACTAATGATTTTAGACAATCTAGTCAAATACCTTTGAGAGGTATGAAGAAACAACATTAACTTATTTAAATTCATCAAGGGTAAAAGAAAAAAATATGATTCATGGGAGTATTCCCAGACCTAATGTGTGGATAATGAACAAATTACTCTCCTCTCTATAAGCCAGTTTTTATAGAGGGAAAATATGTTCTCATCATGTTAAACTGCAACTGTGTCACCAGAATCAGCGTATAGTGATACACTAATCACCTTTATACATGGTAAATATTCTCATTTTCTCTGTAAACTGGTGAAAAAGTTAAAGGGAGACCCAGAACTGTCGCAAACAGAAGCCTCTGGGGAAAGGACAGTTCCTGAAGGTTGCTTTTTTCGAAGCCTGAATCAGTGACAATTCCTGTTCTGGGGATGCACATAGGAATCCTCTTTTTACACCCGTCAGCAGTGTTGATGCTGTCAAGTTATATCAGACAGCAGTATGTGGGAAAGATATAATGCATCCTCTGGGAGCTGCCAGTTATCAAGTGATTTTCCTCAAGCCCTTCATTTCCCTGAAAGCTGTGGTCTAAAGAAACACAACTAAAATCATAAGTCCCAAATTTCACTCTCACTAACATTGCTCATACAGCTTTGGCAGTTCAGAGAACCTTGAAGTTGCTCCCTTATGAGTGTAGGTATAAATTTCATTCATATACTTGAGAAGACAGTATAGAAATAATTAAACACATTCTGAGTTGTGCCCATCCTCTACTTATTATTAATAAGAAGGCAGGCTGGTTTTTCTGAATTATTCAATTGTCTTCTATGCAGTAGGCAAATATCCTATTAAATTTAAATAATAAGCTGAGTAACAGATCAGAGATCGGTATTTAAATTTAGAATGCGGCAAAGACCCTTTCCACCATCATCTGTTAAAATATACTGTGAAAGATTAATAACAGGCAATAGCTATCCATGGGAAAGATCCAGCTAAATCAAGATTTAAACATGAAAATTCGTATAAATCCTAAACTGACATAAATCTCAAATCAGCTATGATGCCATTTTACTTTTTGGGACTGCTCAGCCATATAAACACCTTAACTCATTAAATGCTTCCCTAGTTGGCCAGAAGGTCCCCTGTGGCCATCTACACCTGCTTCAGCAAGACAATTGAAGAAGACCCTGAACAGATAATGTGTCCTGTTGGCTCCTTGAGTTTTCAATCACCAAATGCATACCTAACCAGAGCAGGCTGGAAAGTACAACGTTCCCTCTGCACCCAGTAGAATATATGAAGCACAAAAGAATATTTTGTATTTAGTTACCCAAAGGCAAATGCCTTAACTTGGATTCCACCCTAGAATAGTAGTGCTTCCCAATTGCAATTATTATCAAAAATATTTCATCTCGTCTATACTGTCAAATTCTTAATATAGTTCCAAACTTATGAGAGAAATCCAGTTAGTAAGAATAAACATTACTGAACAAAAGCTGGTGTGGAAAAAATTAGTTACTTGTTATGCAGTGTAACAGAACAGAGAACCTTTTTAAAAAAATTCTTATTTCTGAGTTATGTAATGATGACTAAGTCTCCATGTAAATGATTTCCTATTGTTTAACCTAAATATTAAAGAGTTGGTAATAGAACCTGGCTATGCATTAAAAATTAAAAGTCCTGTATTAGCCAAAATTCTGAAATCACCTAACCCAGACGTCAGACACTCTTAGACACTCAGCATTTATGAATATAAAGCTTTTATATTACCAGTGATTCACAAACAACTAAATCAAAGCAGCAGCTTAGTTTCATATTAAATAATATGAGCACAGGAAGGACTGTGCTGAATCAGAGGTAGTCCTTCATGTAACTGCTCTAACACAGCAAGAGAAAGACATCCCAAAGGGAACAGTTGCTGTCTCTCCCAAATCTCCCCTGAGTTTCACAGTCTTTGAGCTGTTCTTTAAGCTTCAGCACCGTATTCTCTGATTAAATGAAAATGTCAATTCTAATAAAATCTTTGTACATTTTTAGCCTCATCACAATGAGTTTCCTGGCTTGTTCATAAATGGGAGCTGCATTTTTATCTCTCCATGGACCATCTTTCACTGCTGCAACCTGATGATCCTGGTATCGCTACCAGGGTATGCTCTGTCCTCTGTGTACAGATCCATACTGTCTCTGCAGATACATGCAGGGTCTCTCACTGCAGAATCTCCCACTTTATCCTCCACTTTCAGATACCCACTAAGTCTTCCAACAGCCCCAGTCCTCCTTCAGACACACACACACAGTGTGGACAGGCGCCAACATCGCCGTACACCTGAAGTGTTTTTTAACAATGGGTTTTTTAACAATATTACGAATTTTTGGCTCTTGGCTAGTGTTTTTACTTCAGTAAACAACTTATTTACTCCTGTAAAAAGAGGCACAAATACAGCAGGAAATTATATAGAAAGGTGTGGCCTAAATTTTCCCACTGTAGGGTTGTACGCTCTCTGAACCATCCCTGGTCATGTCACGTGGTATCTACAGGAAAAACTACACATCTTCCATAAAATACAGGGGAGATATAAGCAGTTTAAAATCCAAACTCATTAACTTAAGTTCCATTCTATATGGATTGATTTGTGTTAACTGACAACCATGTGTCAGCCTCTGAAGATGAACTCACAGCATTGGAAGAACCTGATATGAAATTGCTAATAATTTGCAAGTTGTGCCAGCAGTGCGGAAAGTAGACCCAGACATAAGGGCAGGGGTTTTCCAAAACCATTATCATTTGTCCTTGATTCTGAGTCTCTGTGCTCCGACACTTCACCTTCAGAAGTCCCAAGCATACTCAAAACAATTAGTTAATCTGCACTACAATTATTTTGCACCACTAAAAAGTAGATAGCTAAACCCAATATGTCTAAAGCTAATATTTTTTTTTTTTTTTCCTATGGCCATGTTGGTTTTAAAGTAGTTGAATTTGACTGAATTTAATGGTATTTCTCTTGGTGCAGGAAAGGAAATGGAACTGGAAAGAGAGCACACAATTCTTCTGCTGTGGAGGAATAACTGCTATTTGTGACTTCTATGCATCTGTAAGCATGCTTGTGTGGGGTTATGGGCATTAAGAGAAAATCTCCCAAACCTGCATTATATCTCCACTATTGGTTCTGATAGAAGATAAAAAATATGTATAAAAAAAGAAGAAAATGACTGTGGACAACTCTTCCCAGCATCACTAAGAAATACCACTGGACAACAGTGAAAACAATTGAACAAAATCCACCATTTCTTATATTGAGCCACACTTTCCTGTTTGCTACAAGCAGAATTAGAAAACAGCAATATATTTCATTGGAATTCAATGCTAGTGAAAACTGGAAAAAAAAAGAGTTGTTATGGTCAGCAAACAAGGAAAAAAACCCCAAACCATTATTGCTCACTTTGCCAATTTCCCAAAACTTTTTGGTACTAATACATCAAGACACTCATTCACAGAAAGATTTATTGCCCCTTGTTCAAAAATCACTAGTAAAGCTCCTTCCTGACTCACTCACCTTCTTCCTGACGCTCTTTGTGTCCTTTCCAACTTGCCTGTTGTTCCATAGGAACAGTGCACAGATTTAATCTAGAGCCTACTATTTATAGTATAAAAAACACCTCTGGGTAAACTTCACTTGAACAGAAAACCAGAAAACAAAGTCCCCAATATCTGATAAGCCAGCCTAATTTCTGCTTTCACTTGCTACCTCCTCACTGCAAAGAAAAAGAAGATAGAAGAGTGAACAAAAGAAACTCTTCCATGTTTTCCCTTTTAAAAACAACTGCCTTTCACACCAAATAATAATAATAACTCTCCTTCCTATCTGCAATTCACCCTTTCTGGCAGGTGTATTACAAGTTAATGAAACAGAGGAATATTGATGCTACAGTACATTATTTATTACTGTAAAGGTGCTAGAATAAATTCTAGTAGCCCTGAATATGGTAATTTATTTTTTTCTTCAGAGCATAAACACTAACATATTCTGGTTTCTCACTCCTCATTTACTCTCCAAGTATATTTATCTACACATAAAAATTCACGGATAGATGATCTGATATAAAGCATACTAGAAGGTACTCCTGCTCAAGGAAAACTCTTACCAATAGACAGAAATCCTCATTGTGTTATTGGAAGATCATCTCAGTTATTAACAGATTCACAACTGATGGATAACTCCTGACTGTTGCCTCCTCTACTGGAGGTGGAGAGGTAAGTAATTTCATCTACTGCTTTCTAGAATTTGTTACTATATGGTTTTCATTTTATGTAGATCACGGCTAAAATCTTTAGCATTAAAACTAAGGATGTTTGAAACAATAAGCTATTTCATAGCTAAGCTGCACTGGCAAAACTTTCAGAAAGCCAAGCATAATTCATAGCTTTCTTTCATTTTCTACAAACGTATTTCCTTGTCAGGGTTCATAGCATGGTCAGAAATTATGATATTTGACATATGCTGAAAGTTGCAGTCTCAGTGGACCTTAACCATTAGTTAAAAATGGACTTGAGCTTGTTGGCACTCCACGTTGTTCAAAGCATAGAACCACAGAATGTAATATCTGATAATAGCAATTCCCAGGCAAATTAATACTATTGTCCCATCTGACACATCTATGAGGCAGAGGCTTTAATGCCCTTGTACTTTCCAGCACATGAACATGAAAGCTGCCATTTTTACCTACAGGAGTAGGAGCAGGACCTAATTGAAGATCCTGCTGTAAATCTGGTAGAGCCAGGAAGAACTTAGAGCTCCTGGTTTCAAGATTTGCTTACTGATTGTACTGAGAGCAGTTAAATATCAGCACAGGAAACATTCATCCATATGGCATCGGCAATATTTTATAAGATGAGAAATGAAGCCAAAACACATTATCGTAGAGGGTAAAAGGGCTTGCTTATAATCATTCTTAGGAATATGATAAAATAATATTGAAGAGAAAATGCATGATTTGAAATAACAAAGAACTGCTGGCATTCCTACAGGACTTTTCTTCCTAAAAGTACAAACTAGCATGGTGCCTCTAAGTGAACTTTCAAAACCACTCACAGTTACCCTAATCCTCCTAGGACGAGTGAGACCAAGGGTGAGCAATGAAGAAATCTTTAAGAATCCCACCAGGAATGCTTCAAACCACTCTTGCTCATTGTATTCACAAATGGTTCAGAAATGCAGAGAAACCACAGCCAGGAGATGGAAGCAGGACTACAGAACACAAAGCGGCGCGCTCCTGCGAGAAGGGAACACACAGATTAAGAAACCCGCCGAACACTGCAGACACAATGTACCAGGCTTTTCTTGAGAAAGCAAATTTTAGATCGCTCCTCTAATGACAAGTGTTACATAAAGACCCTCCTCGGCACCCTGACAGGCATTTCTTCAGGAAGGCACGCTGTGTGTTGACTCATGCAGCTGGGATAACCCCAGAGCTTTAGCGAGTCCCGGTGGGATGTATATAGCACAACGGTTTACAGCGAGGGAGGGGATGGATGGGTACATTAGCAAGGGAGGTAGGAGGGAAGATAACTAGAGGCGTAGTATGCTGAGATATAAACTTCATCCTAAAGCACTTTCTCAGTCAAACTCACAATCCCTCTTTAGCAATATCAGGGCAACCCAGGAATTTGTTGATGAAAAATCATTTGTTGATGATGTTGTTTTAAAATGAAGATTTAAAAGCAGGTCCCCAGAGTGTTGGGATGGTAATGCTCTGCTATATCCTTGTGCTGGTCCATAAATGCATCCAGAGTAGGGCAACAAAGCCAGTGACAGGGCTGGAAGGAATGCCCTGTGAGGAATGCCTGAGGACTTTGGGCTTGTCTAGTTTGGAGACAAGGGGGCTGAGGGGTGACCTCATTGCTCCCTACAGCTCCCCGAGGAAGAGATGTGGAGAGGGAGGTGCTGAGCTCTTCTCCCTGTAATTCAGTGACAGGATGTGTGGGAATGGTTCAAAGATGCTCCAGGGGAGGTTTATACTAGACATTAGGAAGCATTTCTCTACTGAGAGGGTGGAACCACCTTCCTAGACAGGTGGTCAGTGCTCCAAGCCTGTCAGTGTGTAATAGGCATTGGACAAGGCCCTTAATAATGTGCTTTAACTTTTGGTCAGCCCTGAATTGGTCAAGCAGTGGAACTATATGATACTTGTAGATCCCTTTCTATCCTATCCTATCCTATCCTATCCTATCCTATCCTATCCTATCCTATCCTATCCTAAATATGCTCTTGAGGAACAGCGAGGAAGTGCATTGCAAGGCGAGGACTTGCAGGTATGGATGAGACGGCTCAAGGTGAAAAGCACTATTCAAAACAAGAACAGAACCCAGTCCAGCTGCTGTTTTTAACTAGATAAAACTGGAGTGAGCTACGTGAGCTAGGGTGGCTCTTTTGTAGAGCAAATTTTGCAAAGTACAAAGGTCTCCCAAAGCACAGGTTTTCAAAGGGAAAATGCAATGAATACCCTCTGCAACAATCAAGGGCCTGCAATCTTCCAAGATGTTGATGTTTTTACATTTCACATCACACTGAATAAATGCCATCCCTCTTTGCAATGCAGATATTTTTGAATCTTAATGAATTATTTGAATGATAACCAGCAGCTATATTTTTTGAGAAATGAACACGTTTAAGTGATATGATTCTTTTTTAATATTTATGAATTTTAAGCTTCACAGAAACACGGGAATGTGATAAATATCAGCAAAAGGTTTTTTCCGGTTGCTGCAACTGAGATTATAATAATGTTTTTGACTGTGATTTATTCATTACTTTTCAAAGGAAAAGACAACAGAAATCTACGCCGCTCTCCCTCCTCTTAGGCCTGCAGCAGTAATGAATGATTTACGAGAAACCTTCATAAGCTGAGAACCACCAAACTCTTATCTTTTAAAACATTTGCCTTATTTCTGTTTTCCTCTAGTCACCTATGCAAGAGAATTACAAGCATATGGGTTAAACATTGGAGGCAGCAGGCTGTGGTGTACCTGGAGCCAAGTTTTCACAATACTTACTGTCTTAGATTAATTGAAACAATAAAATGTTTATATTACTCCATAAGTTTTTGAGGGGATTCACTGAAAATGGTCATAACTTTCATTACGATATAATTTGAAAAAGCTCAAAAGATGCTTTAGCTGCCCTAGCTAACCTTGTGCCTATATCATGATCTCTCCAGCAGCAAATCCAACTGTCTCCCTCCCTGACTCTCCAAGAAGGATTATTAAATGAACCAGTTAAAATGGAAAAAAAAAAAAAATAAATCTAGTTTTAATTGCATTCTCATTTTGCCTTTTTTAGAAATGGCTCATGAGCCAACAGTGTGCAAATATATCACTCCACACAGGGCTTGTGGGTGTCCCACCTCTCACAGCAGCAGAATACTAATGCTTCCCAAAAGCAGTTATTGTATATTTATGGAAAAGACAGATAATGGAATGAATCAATTTATTCGACTGCATTGTCTTCAAAACAGCCAACTTAAGCTTGAATTTTGCATTGCAATTCTTCTGATCAGGCCAGTGTGATCGGCACTCCTTGAGCGAGGCAGAGCCTGAACCTGGGTGCCCCTGAGAAGGTGCCTTCCCAAGTATGGGCACGGGTTGAAAACATGAAAAACTCAAAACAGGTTGGCCATAAACTGCCGGTAGGTGGTCTGGAACCTGCCTGAATTTCCAAGATGTGAATCACCATCTTCCCATTACAAAATAATTTACCAGAGCAGGAACTCCAGCCGGCTCAGCTTTACCAACAAAAATTTGAGGTTGATAATACACACCAAAAGACAACGGTTGCAGAGATGGAAATAATATTTGAACAAATGAAGCTGTATTTTTTCCACTGCTGCTGAGGACACATTTAGCTGACAGAAGAAAACAGGACCATATTTAAGGTCTGATGTACTCGGTGAAGTAAACAATAAGAACTTTTGCTTTTGCCTTGGAAAAATTGATTTTCAAACATTCTGTAAATATTGTCAGAAATATGCCTTTATAAACAGAGTATTTCATAGTGAACATAGGTTCATGAAGACTTGCTCTAATATTCTGTTTATCAATTTTTATACTGAAGCTAACTGGCATAACCTTAACACAAGGAATATAAGGGCAATAATTTACACTTCTATGAGATTTTTCCTGATGATTTATTTCAAGTTCAATTTCCCAAATAAAGCATATGATCTTGATGAAATAAATTTTAAATCTAAGAAGGCAACTTCAGCAGTCTCTTAAAAGAATTCACTATATACAAATTATTAATCCTGACGACAACGCCTAGCTTTTCTATAGAACTGTCATTGCTGGAAATATTGTGGTTTTGTTACATCAAGACCCTTTATTTCTTTTAAAAAAAGCACTTGCCTGTAATACTTTAATATTTTCTTTTAGACAGTTTATTATATAGCTGTTATCTTAAATTTCTGTCATCTGAGCACCCATTATACAGCCCCAGCACATCCTGCTAAGCAGAGCTAGTTAATTTTGACAGCAAAATTAATAAAAATGAAAAAAAAATAATCTAAGTCTTCTTGTTCATTTAAAACTATAATCAGGACCAAACCAAGACATTGGTGTAACAGCACCCAGAAATGACTACACTTTGAATACTTTCCTTTCAAAATATTCTTTTCTCAACTTACATGGGGAAAAAAAATGCAATAGCAAAGAAATACAGTGAAAAGCCTTTCAGAATGAAAAACTAGTATTTATCCAATGAATAACCTTTCTCAGGCAAGAGAATCACTGTATGACTGAGGAAAGGAAAAGAAAAAAGGGGAATGGTTAAATCATTTAGATCACAGTAATCTTTAATCTGGTTTCCATTCATTTTCTTTTGCACAGGCATCTTTCTTTCACCATAGCTCAAGAAAGGCTAGTCTTCTTTGAAAAATAAATGTAATTATACTTATAATTTTTTTTTTTCATGCAGAAATGTACTGGGTTACTCATTGCTGGGCACATTTTCGCAATAGTTATATGGTACAGTAAGACTGCCAGTTAAAGCCCATTAATTGGTAGGTTATAATGCAATCTAATTTATTGTCGAAATATTATGGAATGCAAAAATATTTCTATTTCACTGCTACATCTAAAAAGGATAACCAGTTTATCAATAAATTTATATTACAGTACTGAAGAACTAGTCCAATTCTGTTTAACTTCCAATAGAGTTTACTGTTAAGAATGGTATGGTATTTACTGTTAAGAATGCTGTAACATCTCTACAAATTGGAGGAAATTAGACAAATCCAATATTATGCTATTTTTTCACATGAAAAGAGATAGCTTCCCAACACCCCAGAAAATCCTGAGAGAATATCTCCCAGGTTCCATATGCTTCTTGGTTCCCTCCTCCACCTCTCCCAGGCATGCAGTTACTGTTTGCTCTGAAGAAAAGAAGGTTTTCCCTGGCAGGAGTGACCTCAGAGCAAATATACATGGATACCTGGTTTGAAAAGAAAAGTTTTAGCCAAAGGGATGTTCTGAAGTCAAGGTCCCAGGTAGAAGAAGAAACTTTGTTGACCTTCAGAAATACATTACGAAAAGGGCAAGTTCCATGCTTTCTGCCATCTCACTCAACTGTTGGCCAATGAATCCCTCCATCTCCTCCCATCCAAAGTCTGGCTTTCAGACCTGGATTTTTGTCTGGCTCCCAGTGAATAAAAGCCAGTGCATTTGTTTTCCTTAATTCCTGTTTGCTTCTGTGGTCATGCACAAATTTTGCTGTCCCATGAGCTGCTGGAGCATAGAAGTTAAGCTTCAACCAGCTGGAGTCTCCTGCTTCAGCTGATGTTTCAGTTAAGTGCTCTGCTCACTGCAGCTGAGGCAGGTTTTTCCTGCCCATATGGAGGGAAACAACATCTACATATGGGATATAGTGTAGGGGAAAAATTGTTGATGCAAGATATAATTTATGATGACATTTAACTCTCTTCAGTATTGATTTGTGAATGCTGGAGGCCGGGCTTTTTCAAAAAATGATCCCCAGTCAGGGAATGTATTTCTTGTTCTGGTCCAAACTTGACAATTCTGTCACTCTGTCAAAAATTGTCTGCCTGTCTCCATGACCAGGAGGTGCAGCTGAAGACATGTCTGGGTCACGCAAGTTTCATTTTCTAAGGGGCCTTTTTTCACACTTATTGCATGGCTCATTCTCCAGGAATTCCATTGTCTCCCAATTAATGCCACTTTTTTTTTTTTTTTTTTTAAATGCAGCCTGTTGGAGAAGAGAGGTGCCTCCACACCAGCACCGGCTGTATTCTTGTCTGGTTTTCTTGCTTTACTGTACAGCTAAACCAGAGCTTTCTAAATGACTTTCTTAAGGCTGAATTTGGTGATTCCCAACTATTGTGAGGATGTCTTGGTGACACCATACGTCTGCTCACTCAGTCCCCAAATCCATAATATCTCCAGTACAAGGCAGCCCTGCAGCTGGCTCGCTACTACACCCCTGCTTGTGACCCCTGCAGGACCGAGCACCTATTGTCCAAGATGCTTACTGAAACCAGTGGGATTCATAGTGTTAATGCCAATATATTTTAGATCATGCCATGTTTTATATCAAAGGACTCTGTAATGATGAAAGGTTTCTACTTTTTCTTTTCTTTTTTTTTTTTTTTTAAATTTGAATAATGCAAAGTATTTCACATATCATAATGCTTGGAAAGAATTCTTGTAAAGAATATCTTGCACACCTTGCAAGCACCTTTCTAATTCCCCAGGAAAGCTAAGCGGGGCAAGCTGTGATTTACCACCACACCTCCATCCTGGATCACATCACTGATATGTAACCAGCTGAGAAATCGCTGCTGAATATCTCAGAATTCATGCCCCCTTCCTCAGGATGCACCACAGGGGGTACACAGGATCTTTACTGCACTCCTGCTACTGTAATGAGCACAAGGACACAAATTTAAGGAATCAGATATGAGGTGCATTGAACTCACTTGCTCAGCACAGTGTTTTAAACTCACCACCAATTCTGGTGAATAGTGTATTGCAGAGCAACACTGAATTCCAGAGAAGTTGTGGATGCCCCATTCCTGGAAGTGTTCAAGGCCAGGCTGGATGGGGCTTTGAGCAACCCAGGGCAGGGAGCTGGAACTCGATGATCTTTAAGGTCCCGTCCAACCCTAACCATTCTATGATTCCATGATTCTATGATAATTTCCAGCTCTGCTCTGGCAGGACAGATGAGAAATCTGGGGCACAAAGAAGTTATGACATTGGAGATAGGCAATACAAGCAACATGAGTGAACTGGAAGGCTTCATTGCCTTTTTGCAGAAAAATTACAGATGCCAGAATGTGTAGACTGTTTTTCTATGTGAAAGCCAAACATGGTCATAATAACCATCATTGCAGCCTGATTTGAAAATGGACAACAAGAGAGAATAGGATTTGAATAAATAATAAGAAGGAAACAGGGCAAGTTGTTTTGTGGAATCTTTCATGCAGCAAAATTCCTAAGGGAACCACATGGAAACCCCATGTCTGGGACATTGGTATCCTCAGAGCTGAAATGCATAGCTAATAAAACATTCAAGACCAAATTTTAGTGGCAGTACGATGAGCTACATGGGATGCCCTTTCTCTTTTTAAAATCCTGAGCTTTTCTACTTCCTGACAATGTACCCCAACATCTCAGGAAAGTGCTTCAAGGCTTCAGAGAGACAGCATAACCCTCCTGGCTCTCACATCTCAATCCCCCAGCAACACTGCCAAGTGCAATTTCACCTCTGAATTTCCTTGTGGCAGCACAGGAGTTTTCTGCCTTTCCCTTCTCCATCGTCTCACATGTTATTGTTCCTTCAGTGATGCTGACTCAACTGTTTTTGTACTAACCTAATTTTGTGAAATCTTTTGGGTTATGTAAACCCTCCCCCACCCACTCCCACTTTAAAAAGAAAACCAAAAAACCAACACAACACCTTGTGATCTTTTCACTGGTCTGATGAATCAGTAATTGGACAGGGTAATAAACTGTGGTGTATGTAGGGGGAGAAAGGGACAGTAAAGAATGAGAAACTCCAGCCTTTACTATCATGCTGCCATTGTGAAGTCATGTTTTCCCCTTGAATTACATCCTTCTCTGAGTAAAAGAGAGGAGAAGATTACACTCACTTTGGTTTTGAGCAGCCTGAGCACACAGATGGCACAAGAAGAAGCTGCAGGCGCCTGCCAGATGAAACACTGGGTGGGGGACTGCGAGAGCCCCTGAGCTGTTCAGCGCTGCAGAGAGATTCCTTCCCGCTTTAGTGAGCTCGCTCCAGCTACCTCCGTAACAAAGAAAAGCATTAAAATAAAGGAGTTTTAAGTACAGTCAGTCCATTACTTTCAGTTTCAGAACATACAGCTCCTATTCCATCAAAATTTGGCGTGGTGAGAAGGTGGAGGCACAGCTGCTATGCTACAAGTGAATCCCAGAAATAATTTGGCTATTTACAGAATATCTACCCCAGAGAGTGACAGAAGTGAATAAGGTGGGATAATTAACTGGTAAAATACAATGCTATGAACTAAATCAGTCAGGTGCAGACAATTTCATGCAATATTTGCATTATTTTAAGCATGTATCGGTATTATGAGAGACATGATGTTATGTTACGAGAGATGATTGGGTAGGGTTATGTGTCGCCTGACCACTGAAAAGAAAACGAATCCTGAGCTTACAGGAGGAGAAGAAAACAATGGCTGGATACAGGGGAACAGAAGGAAACAGGACCTCTAGTCAGCTGGACAGCCTGCAGTCTTTGCCCACCTAATACATTCATCTTCTATTTTGTCCTTTTTACAATGAAAGGTTTTTTCTTTTGTTTTTCAATGGGAGACTTCAGGAGGATTAATAAGACATCACAATAACGGGTAGAGCGGAATCAGCAGAACACAACCACATCTAACTCAATTAGATCAATTAGACCTGCTCTGTAGGATGTTGCTTCAAACTACAGAAGTTGCTCTGCCTTTGCACTCCTGTACATGCAGTTGATCACTTCTGAAGATGGAATATCAGTCTAGAGAGATCTTTGGTCTTTCCTGGTATGGACTTGATTGAATGAGATGCAGCAGAAATCCATGAATTAAGGAAACTAAACCATTCCATTTTCATACTGAAGATAAACTACAGCATCTTTATAACAGTTTTTATCTATTACCTTTAAGTTAACCTGAAAAAAAAAGTGTTTATTTTCTTTGCCGCTCTTAGGCCTGTGCTGTGATTACAATATTCCCTAAGGAAAGTCCCAAGGCCTTTCCACACTCAGTACCCAACATCCTCCCTTCGTAAAGTCCTCTGACCAGGCTGCAAAGTGAGCAGAAAAAAGAAGATAAATGTCCATATTTTCTAAATGAACTGCTGGCAGAAAACAATTGTTAAGTTCATAATTAGTAGTCATAAATAATTAGCTTAGTGAACTGTTATCTCATTGAAAGCAAGTATTGTCCAAAGGTATCATCTCCTACATACCATGCTGGTACTTACTAAATGGGAATACAGGTCCTGCGTGAGGCAACAATTTCTGTTGCTGTTTCTGTGTAGCTGAGATCTTAAATTAGAACTCCCCTTCCTTCACCCTACCATATTTGAAAAAAAATCAATGTACAGGGAAATTGGTTAAGCCACTTTTCTTTCGCAGTGTTTGTTGAATGACTGCTGCTTATGCCATATTGCTCTCCTTGCAAATGTCATCTTTCCTGTTTTGAACTATTCCTCAGTTAGTCTCCTGTACCATATCTGAATGCATCCCTATATTTGTTTTTAATTTTTTCACTGTTTTGCTTGTTGGGATGAATACTGTACAAACTAAAATCCCCTCACTGTTTACTTTCTTCTCTCTCTTATGCCCAGTCATTTCATCCTTTACTCTGCATGTATATATAATGTGTTGATTTTGTATTTGATCCAGAGATTATCATATTCCCAACCTCACCATCCAGTCATATTGCTACTACTTATATAAAATTGCTCTATTCAGCAAAATCTCAATTTTGTGGATAAGTCTTTCCAATTAAACAGAATATGGTCTCTAATTAGCATTTTACATACAAAGTTACTTCACCCTTTGTACCACTGACTTTCCATCTTTCCTTTTCTTATTATTCATCTGATTGCAAGCTGAAGATTTTGCATGTTTCTCAAAATGTGATGTCCAAGATTTTAGCTGGGGCACTGAGAAATCTCTTCATTTTTCTGAGAGGTTTCTTTCTGATTAAAACAATATACCTAATTGGTCTATTTCCTTAGATTTGTAAGGACAAATTTTGTTTAGTTTAGGAGTTAAATAACCTTCTATCACTCTGTTATTTCTTATTGATTCTGCTTGGATGTAATTTCCTTTGGTCTTTTCACACATGGAAGATGAACATTAGGTTCTGCTGTTCCTTCTTGTTATTAAATATAATAGGAAAACACAGTGCAATGCAATATTCCTTCCTGTTTATAAACAAATTGTTGTTACTATCTCTAGAAGTTATTCGAGGTTGTTATGGTTTGTTTTTTTTTTTTTTTTTAATATCTATAATTTTTAGGTTTAACCAACTTTAATTTCATTTTTCAGATTTATTTTTCTCTTCCAAATTTATTCTGTCACACTTCCAGAATCAATCTCCATCTGCTTTTCTTCAAATTATTTTATTTGCATTTAGCTCTTTACTCCCTCTACAAAGGCAACATGCTGTATTGCTGCTGTAGATGAGTTGCATAATTTGAGTGTTTTTAATCATGCAACAACTAGTTATTTGATTTTTTCAAAAATTCATCAGTATAGCACCTTTTTCCAAAACATGCCCTGCTGAACTGTAGTAACTATGCTCTGAAAAGGAACAAAACCACTCATCAGTTGGTACCTGAGATTCACAATCTTCTGTCATAACTGTGCATTACATTCCTGAAAAAAATGGATTTTGAAATATTTGTTATGAAATTTCAGCTGCCTTTTCTCTAGTTATGATGACTCCCCATTTTCTCTCCTAAAAAAAGTACTTCTTCTATTAGTAGTGGAGATATTGAGAGGGAACTGTATTATGGCCCAGTGCAAATACTGAAACACAAAAGACAAATATGGGGACATCTCCGTTCTTATCTCTGTCTGGAAATTTGCCCACTTGATCTGACTACAAACCTGAGAACATTTTTTAGGGCCATTAGTACACATTGGAGTTAATTATTTTTTTTCCTAGTAATGCCGCTGCTACTTATGAAGTTATGATGCCATTTGTTTTTACCATGATAGATAAGATGCTGAAAGTACAATAAGAATTAGTTTTATAGATTTAGGCATGTTATTTTTCTTCTTACAGTTCCTACTGAGGATTGCTGAAACTCCCAAATATTCCACAGAATATGAAATTGCCTCTTAAACTCCTCCTTTGAGTTGTCATCCAAAATTTCAAGAGTATACACAACCAATACTAGCATTCAGAAGAGGTGAGAGGCCAAATATAAACAACCTGACTATGATGAAAAAATATTTGCTTGCTCATCTAAACATGGGTTTTGGCCACACATTTTCCCCTTATTGTACAGATTTGTTTCCAGGTTCGAGAGAGGGAACAGAAACAATGAGAAAAGACAACTGAAGACAAAGATGTCAAGCACATGTTAATCAAGTCACAGTAAGCCACAAACAAAATAAAAAAAATTTGGAGAATACAGCACAGAAAGTAAATTTATAGACAAAGAACAGTTCATGCTGCTTTGAAAGCCTGGGTATATCAGGAAGTTTGAAAGCCTGCATGGGAAATATTTCCTATTGTAAAATGCAATATGGCAAGAAAATAATTTCTGAGTCTATTAATTTTATGTCAGGACATTTACTTCAAATTATTGACGGAATTACACAAACCTATTTCTGATCTCATGTATTGCATAATTTTAATTCCTTCAGTTCATTGAGCATATCAAGAAAGGCAAATAAATGTACAGTCATCCAGAAGAAAATCAAGGCATTTTCTGAGACTCTGATCAGAGAATCACCTACGGCTTTTGTTGCCCAGATAATTTTCTGAATTCACATGGGCAGCAAAAGTGGCATCAAAGGAACTTTCATAATCTATGAGCCGAGGTAAAAATAATATATGGTTGCTAAAATTAGGTCTTGAAGATATATGTCTAGTGAGCATTTTGTAAAATTAGCAATTTAATAAATTATTAAGGTTAATGGAAACTTTCATTAAAAGACATCTTCATTAAAAACATCTTCATGAAGCTTGGCAAAGAGTTCATTTGGCTGTTTAGTTTCTAAAATAAATGGAAACGTTGCTCATGTACAGAAAAAAGGCTGCTAGATCATTATTATTTCTTCTTTACAGAATAACTATCAAGAAATTGACCACAATTGTCCAGTCTTAAAGTTCTCTTTCAACCTTCTTATCTTCTGGACTCTGACTAAACATAATCCATATGCAAGCCTCCACAATGTCTTCCAAATTTTAGAACCGTATTCCCTTTGTATCTCACACCCTAACCTTATCTTACACACCCATACTCCACCACAGGCACCCAAAAGGGAGCATTTTCCTTGCAAGGGAGGTCATGCAAGTTCCACAAACAATAAATGTGTCAGGAGAGAACCAGAAAGAGCTTTCTAGCAGAAAAACTGCTCACAGACCCAGCAGCCTCTGCACATTAACTGAAAACCAAACAAAACACTACTAAACAAGCATGCAAATACAGCCTGATCTTACACGCATCACAGGTCCCTGCACTGCTCTCTTTTACGGCTGCCCCACACTGAGGACAAGGACTACAAACCTACAAATCCCATACACAGCAGCAGTAGAAGTGGAGAGAGATGGATCCATGTGGCACTCCTGGAATAAAAATCACACATAAGATGAACACTACTTGTGTTAAGGAGATGTTCTCATGCTCCCTGCTTTGTCAAGCGCTTCCTGTATTTTAAAAACAGCAAAGAGAATTACACAAACCTTCCCCAAAAAGCTTCTTCCACACTTGCCACCAGTTTTTTGACTCCTTGCCTTGACTGGTACATGGGATCAGCACCTTGGGGTCCTTTTCTGTCTAGAAGAGTCCTTTTTTTTCTGTTAAATTAAATAAAAAGTATGCGCAGATGCATAGAAAATGTATGACATAACATCTGCCAGCTATGACCTTGTGCAGCCTTCATAAGATGTTTCTTTTACATTTTGTTTGCTGTTTGCGATATTTTTCATTTTACCCTCCTTGATAGAAGACATCTATATTATAATCTATCTTCATTAGCCATAACACAATACTGTTCAGACATTTCATAGGATCATAGAATCCTCCAGGCTGGAAGGGACCTCCAAAGGTCATCTAGTCCGACCTCCCCGCAGTCGCAGGGACACCCTCAACTAGAACAGGTTGCCCAGGGCTTCATCAAGCCTTGCCTTGAATATCTCCAAGGAAGGGGCCTCAACCACCTCCCTGGGCAACCTCTTCCAGTGTTCCATCACCCTCAGTGTAAAGAAATTTTTTCCAATATTCAACTTAAATCTACCCTTCTCCAACTTAAGTCCATTGCTCCTTGTCCTATCACTTCAGGCCTTTGTGAACAGACCCTCCCCAGCCTTCCTGTAGCCCTCTTTAGGTACTGAAAGGCTGCGATTAGGTCTTCCCGGTGCCTTCTCTTCTCCAGGCTGAACAGCCCCAGTTCCCTCAGCCTGTCTTCGTAGCAGAGGTGCTCCAGCCCTCATAGGTAGTTATGTATTTTCTTTGCATGTAAACAATTCTAAAGGCCTGTGTTGCAATCAAGCACTCTTCAGCTCGCTGTTGCTGTGCCTTCTTACTCTGTGTGGCCAGCAGTACTAAATGCAGGGTGAGTTTGCCTCAGTTTCAAACGTCAGCTACGACTGTGACCAAAAGGCAGTTATATATTCAAGCCATCAAACTCTCTCCCTTGTAATTCCTTACCTCCTACTTCTACCAGAGCTAGCATGCTATAATATCAACCAACACTAAGTTTAGTCTGGTTAGAAAGGTTTTCTGTAAATCCCTCAACCCATCTATCTGTTTTTTCACAGCACCAGAACAGAGCTGCATACGAGTAGCTCTTGCCAGCCCAAGTACAAAGCCACATTGGAAATCTTTTTTGTGTTCATGGGAAAACAATAAAACTTCCTGACAGCATCTTGCACTGGTTTCCAGTTATTACTGCTCTTCGTGAGGCTCTGTGAGTTTTTCAGAGAGCTGGCTTGGGAGCTGGACTCCTCAGGGAGTTAGTAATGGGTTCTAATGCCTTTTATTTCTAAATAGCTTCTCCTGACTTAGTTAAAGTTTTATTATCATCTTGACAGTAGAGTTAAGAGGCCCACCTCCAGCCCACCAACATCACTTGCCTCTTTCTCTGCGGTGTCACGGAGACAGGTGAGTCAGTGCAACACCCCTGTCTTAGGGCTCCTCTGCCTTGAGAATCGCTCTGGCTGCCAAAGCAGCAGATACCCCATCCCGTTGTGGTGCACACCTTCTGCAATAGGTGAGCTGTCTTTTGGACTGGGGCTAGTCAGTGGCTCCCTGCGGTGCTGGGTAACCTCCCTCGGCTGATATGAGCCGAACACTCTTAGGGTTTGGTTAGATGAACTACAGACTGATTGCATAAATCACAAGCAGGTTTTAAAAAGCAGAATCAGGAATGTCAGTGTTCAGAATTGGTTAAGGGAAAAAAAAAAAGAATTTTGCAGTTGATAAAATCTCCATGTTGCAGAACAAAAATCCCTCCCTGCTCATACCGATTTCTTTGCTCTTTCCTGATAAACACATCCAAAGATAACAGCCTAACAAAACATCTATGCAGGCAGCCAGCACAACCCCCCCAAGAACGGCTTGTTTCCCCAAAAGAGTCAGTTTATGAGTGATGTGATTTACCACATTTCAGGATGGAACTGACGTGCAGGCTCCTTGGGGGTGGGTAACACTTGAAAACCTGGTATCAGGTGAGTAAAGGGGCAAATCAACCCTGTTGCAGGGGGAAGGAGTGGTACCACCATCCCGGGGATGCTGAAAGCCAGGGGGGTGGAAAAAGGGCAGGCACCTCTGTTCCCTCTGTCCCACAGCTACACCACAGCTGAAAATATCAAAGCTTTCATCGTGCAGTTACTGCTGCAAAAATTGATTTAATTATGACATTGTGTCTTGCTGGGAGAGTACAACCCACCCAGTGTTAATCCACAGAAAGGAAAAGTCTTTCAGTTTAAAAAAAAAAAACACAAGAAAATTCAGAGGATTGAGTTAGTTGAGCAGAAATGAAGTCTTGGTTGTTGATAAGAAAAATCTGGCTCCTCTCAGAAAGATAATCAAACCTTATATCCCTTCCCCGAAATAATTCTTGCACTTGTAAGAGCCTCCTCAGAAGACTGAAATAAGCATCAGTTGGGGCTGGCAAATGAGGTGCAGCACTGCTGTGCTCTGGAGCAACAGCCACAGAAAAGAGTGACCTGAATGGGGTTGAGAAGAAGCAGGGAGCAGAGTCATTAAAATCTGCCATGAAACCTGATTTGAATCTTGATTCATTTTCTACCTTCTTCTCCTCATTATCTCATTTGTTCTGCATGCTGTAAAAGGGAAAAAATAAGCCGCAAAGAGTTTCTGTTGAAGCCAGACTTGTGGCCCACAGCAGAAGAAAGTCCGTGCTGGAAGAAACAATGACTAATACCACTTGTGAGACATGTTGTGTCAACACGCATGACAGATGCCAATCAGTGGGGTTCCAGCTGAGCCTCAGCTACAAATTTAAGACCAGAAAAATTCAGGGGGGGGCTGAAGACAATAAAGTCTTTTGACAGAGGTTGGTTTGCTGTGAGATGGCATGATTTGTCTATGCCCAAATTTTGGTTCCACAGGCAATGCAGTGTTTAAACCTTGCCATTAAAGAGCTCTAGCGGTGCACGGGGAAAGCACTCAGGAAACTTGGTTGGTATAGGAGGTATTATATTAAAAAATGAGCAAGCTCATGGAGGAGGTGTTGAGAATCAGCTGCACTGTCTGTTATGTTCCTATTCGGCTTGAATTATATCAGCTTCCAACAGGCCTTTGAGTCGGTACGTCCAGAAACAAAACTAATGTCATTCCTTATGTCAGGGAGAAAAGCCAGTCACAAACTGGGGCCACAGAGCTCAGGCACAAACAGATGAGAACTGGAATGAGTGGTTCAGCTGGCCTGTGCTTCTTCAGAGCAGCACTCTTTTGAATGACTGGTTCCCAGGTCGGTGTGTTCAGGAGACATTCAAGTTTGCATGGCATCAGGAAGCCCTTTGGAAACAGATGGGGTCTGCTAGGATATATCTTAACAGAAGATTCAGTAGACAGGGCATCTTGGAACGGGTCCAGCAGAGGGCCACCAAGATGATTAGAGGGATGGAGCACCTCTCCTATAAGGACAGGCTGAGGGAGATGGGGCTGTTCAGCCTGGAGAAGAGAAGGCTTTGGGGAGACCTTATAGCAGCCTTCCAGTATCTGAAGGGAGCTACAGAAGAGCTGGAGAGGGACTCTTTGTCAGGAAGAGTAGTGACAGGACAAGGGGTAATGGTATTAAATTGGAAGAGGGGGGATTTAGAATGGATATTAAGAAGAAAATCTTTCCTGTGAGGGTGGTCAGACACTTGAACAGGTTGCCCAGAGAAGTTGTGGCTGCCCCATCCCTGGAGTGTTCAAGACCAGGCTGGATGGGGCTTTGAGCACCCTGGTCTGGTGGGAGATGTCCCTGCCCATGACAGGGGGATTGAAACTCGATGATCTTCAAGGTCCCTTCCAAATCTAACCATTCTATGATTCTATGATTCATAGAAAGGGAAAGAAGCTAAGTTTTAAGACAGCTGATGAATCACAAACACACGGTAAAGGACTGTGACGAGGTAAGGAAAATGAGAAGAATTTGGAGCAGAGATGTTTGAATCAGAGGTAAAGAGAACAGAGCAGAAGAAAGGTGAGGGAAGTCTGTGGGTGAGCAGGGACCGAGGCACAGAGATTACATACACCAGATGGGTACTCCAACAACTAGGTGTGCAGAAATAACATGGGGTATAATTTTCAACAACTTGATTAGGAGGGTTCTCCAGTGCAACGCTTGCATTTCTCAGTGGACTGGAGAGAGCAGGAACTGCTGAGCTCTGCCACATCTGTATCACAGCTGTATAGTGGACACTATTCCAGGAAAAGGGGAAATGGGCACACACTGGAACATAAGAAATTCCACCTAAACACGAGGAAGGACTGTACTTTGAGGGTGGCAGAGCAATGGAACAGGCTGTCCAGAGAGGTGGTGAAGTCTCCATCTCTGGAAACATTCAAAACCCACCTGGACACATTCCTGTGCAGCCTGCTTTGGCAGGGGGGTCGGACTAGATGATCTCCAGAGGTTCCTCCATATCATTCTGTGATAGTGCCAGGAAGGAGAGGTTTGCAGAGCTAGAAAAAAACTCTACATCTTAAGAAAAATATCGAATTTGAAATGAATTTTGGAGGCAAAATTCTCTCAAATTGGAACTGAAACTAAACTACCGCCCTCCCCCCCCACCAAAAAAAAGAAACCCTTTTCTTTTTTCTGTTGTTTTTTCCGTTGTTTTTCCTTGACCCTGAAACTGCTGATGCCACTTGAATTGGATGGTCTGGAGGAAGTGATTACTCTGAGTAGAGAGATAAGATGGGAATAAGGGAGCCATAAACACTGACTCCCACATGTAAAAGCAATATTCCTAATTTCCAGTTGCCATATTGAATTTTCAAAGAGCCAATTTTGTGCAATTGACATTTTCTAATAAAACCTACTCCACTGAAAAGTTATCAACCAATTTCTACTTTCTCATTAGAAGTAATAATAAAAAGGCAAAACAGAACCCTCTTACAGGACTGTGGGGAAAACAAATAAATTGAGAGTAATGGAGAATTTGAACTAGTTAGACATAAGGATAGAGACAATAAACAGAAGCAATACATCAAGGAAGATATTTGAAAGCATAACACAAGATTGCTAATTGACACAGAAAATTGTATCAGACCGTTAGAGAGAAAACATTTCTTTTTTAGACTACAGTATAGAACAGAGGTCCTGAAATCAAGAAGTAAAATTATGCTTTGTGAAGCATCCTCCATAAAAATTTTGGTCAGGTAGTTACCAATAGGTTTAAATCAGTAAAATGAGTAAAAATGAGTACTGACACAAGAATAAAAGAGAGTATTTTAGAAGTAATGATAGGAATTGTAAAATGGAATCTGAACAGAGTGAAAATAAACAAGATGCAGCAGTACAGGCCATAGAACAAGCAAATGAATTTAATGTAGAACCAAAGCTTTGAATACCTGGGGCGCCTGAGCAAGAGTTGTGAAGGCCACCGCAGTTCTCTGATGTGTCTTTTATCTGGGCTGTGCTCAGAACTGCACCAAAGATCTTTCAGACTAGAGCTGTCAAATTCTTGGCATTTCTGCCATTTTCTTTTGATTCTACTCTCAGATAAACAGAGGAGAATCAAGCCTATTTTAAAAATACTGAATTAACAGCAGCTTTATCTCCAGACTTAAATAACAAAAGATGGGCTTAACCCAATACAATAAGCACTATACTAAACACATGCTATAAACCCATCCTTTTACAAATCAATATAAAATCAGGACACAAAATAAAAGAGAAGGAAATGAAAACTGGAGAGTAAAGAGGACAGAAATAAAGGCAAGACCAGCCACATGGCATCTGAAAGCAAAGTTCCTATAACATGTGATATTGATCTCATCTTGATAAGCCGTAAGAAATTCCTTTTCAAAGTAATCTGCAAGCTAATACTGACAGAAAAAAAAATAATTGAGTTTATATATAGAACGTCAATTGAAGTATGCTTTGACATTTAAATTGTTTCATAAAATTATGAAACCAAAGCTGCTAGAAATATTCACTTACAACCAAGTAAACATCCGCTGTAACATCCACAACCCAAACATTAGCAAATGTTGGTAAAAGCATTAGAAACAGACAGTGTATTAGTCAACTGCTGGTCAATAAGTAAAACAATTACTCTGTATTCTTTGCTTACTTTGGCTAAAAGGAATCACACAGGGAAAATTAATTGGAATTTGTACAGCACCATGGTTTGAAAAAAGATCAAAGTGTTCTTTAGAGTAACATTGTTTTTTAGGTCATGATTTTGTGACTGCTTCTTAAATGTGAGGCACTCTAAGACGGAATTGCTTTAAAAGAACAATAGGTCAACGATTGAACAGAAACTCAAAAATAACAAAGCAAATTAGTGACAGAGGGGGACATAAAGAAAACAGAAACCAAAAGAAATAGATGTGAGAGAAAAATAATCATAGAAGGCAGCTTTTTGTCCAGGTCTGGAGTGGTTTTTTGGTCTTTTTCCTATTTTTTTTTCCCCATGAAGTAAATATTGATTTAAATCTCAAATTCAGAACTGGAATAATAAACAATGCTATTATTTTGTTATTAGGAAAAGATTACAAACTCATACAAACTCAACTAAAGATGAGTTGTGCAAGGTCTATAGGAGAGGGGTCTGTGGCTGCATATAGCCTAGATTCCGGGCCAGGAACTATCTTCTGATTTTAGACCAGCTGATGTGTGTCCATAAAGCTAAAATAGTTTGGCGGTGCTTCAAATGCTGAATGGCAAATGACATGTGGTTTGAGCCAATGCCTACACCATGGACAACATTTGTTTGCAAAAGCATTTCTTTGTCCAAGTCAAAAACCATACCAGCAACTATGATACTCTTTTAAGACTTGATGTAGCCCTAAGTATTCTATTAGTGGAGATGTAGTTAGGACTATAGTCATACAGAATTACATTTACACAGTGTTAATGCCAAAAAATGTTTAAAATTTACCTGGATATTCTAAAAACTGCCACAAAGCAAACACATTTTTATTGCTTAGAGCACATAAGGTCCTGAATTCTTATTACAGGCCTTACTGTCATATTTACAATGCTGGCTTACTGCAACTCGACAAGAAACTGCATTGAGGCAATGAAGGTGTTATGGCCACCAAGCATTGGAGCCCATGGTCATGTAGAGCTTCATCTCGCAAGGAGCTGGGAGCCTGTTGGCCTACAGCTTTGCAGTCCAAGTGCTTTAATTCAGGATTCAAACCCATGGTTGATCCTGTCTGGGAAAGCCCTCCCCTCTGGCCACTGAAGGGTCAAAGCTTTGATTAAGAAATACACCTTTGGGTAAGGGTTTTGAAGCAGCCGTTGACATAATTAAGCACAGATCCACAGCTGACAAAAGCCACTCCATTTATACCATCTTCTCTAGGAGGCAGATTAATTAGACTCCAAAAATACAGTTTTCTGGAGTGCCAAAAACAGTTAGAAAGATCCTCATTTAATGCTAGTTACATTAATTGAGAAAATGACATAAACGTTGTCTTGCTCTGTCTGTACTTTGTCGTAATTAATGCTGATTTCAAAACAACTTGCTTTTTTTTTGGATTATGTATGTTGGTTTAAAAATTCCCACACATTATGTAGTCATGTACACACACACACACAGTTATTGGAAGTTCTGCAAGAGGAAAGAAGGCCATGATTGCAAATTCCATTCACTGTCTTAGAAATTCCTTGCAGCAAAGAGAGAAAAAGTTATTTTTAAAGTTAGCTTATAAATTCCTCTAAGTTCCTCTCTAAAGCTAATGCAATGTCTGTCCGATTCATGACACCTTTCAGAGACACAAGCTATGGATGGCTTTGCAAAAGCTGGCTATAATCACAATCCTTCTCTATGGGCTGTGATCATAGAATCATAGAATCCTCCAGGCTGGAAGGGACCTCCAAAGCCCATCTAGTCCGACCTCCCTGCAGTCGCAGGGACACCCTCAACTAGACCAGGTTGCCCAGGGCTTCATCAAGCCTTGCCTTGAATATCTCCAAGGAAAGGGCCTCAACCACCTCCCTGGGCAACCTGTTCCAGTGCTCAACCACCATCAGTGTAAAGAAATTTTTTTCTAATATTCAACTTAAATCTACCCTTCTCCAACATAAGTCCATAAGTTGGAGAAGGGTAGATTTAAGTTGAATATTAGAAAAAATAGTGATAGACTGGTCACACTTGAGGAGAAGACATAACAACACTAAATCCTCCTGTTTATATTTCCTTCTTAGCATATTTGCGCAGCATAAAGTGAGATGGGACAGCAAGCAAGGTAGCCTTTTTGCACTAACCAGTGTGATACTGTAATCAAAGCACAACAATCGAGTCTGACTGGTTCAGAGAAACTTATTCAGAAAACTGAGTAATATTACGGAAATCCATACTTTGATTGACACATATGCCCATCATTATGGATGAAGTTACATGATCCTCCAGCATGTCAGATTGAATTATATCTTTTCAGCAGCACTTTTCAGTTGTCAAAACAACCTGTAGAAAAGGCTTTCCTTCCACTAAGCTTCTAAATCAATTTCTCCGGAGTCACTGGAAATTTCTGTCCATCTCTTCTGAGTTTCATCTCAGTTAGATGTCTCGGTTAGTCAGACTAAAATTTGAAAGGAAAAACATAAAAGGCCATAATCTGAAACACACTCAGACTGAAAAACTTTGTGCTGTGGAACAGTCAAACCAAGAAGATCATCAAGGAAAATAAGCCTGCTGGTGAAACAGGAGGACTCAGAATAAAATCATTTGCTTCATTATTTTTAAACAGAACCTAAATGAAATGATTTTATCTCTATAGTTGTCTTTTTCTTGTTCTTGTATTCATGGACACATCATAATTTTTCATCTACTTTTCATTTACATCCAATTGTTAGAAGCGGCATTTTAATTATTTGGACAAATTAATTGAAATGTAGTACAAATAACAGACAAAGAAATTTCCTACACAGCTTTTGTATAAATAATTTGAGATATGGGAAGTCATAGTTTTGTATTTTCTTATCTGGCTCCTGTTGATTGCTAATTCTGTAGCCTTAATGCAGCAAGTAAAAATACCAGTTTTGAACTTTATATTGATTATCGTGCATTAAAAATTCACAGTCATGAGAGAAATAACTGAGAATGCATTTAACATGCTAAAAATAGTTTTAGACTATTTAATAGGAAAAGCTAGGTTTAATTTCACTTATTAAAAGCCTACACAGTAAATACATATTATGTATTAATATTGTTTATTTATTTATTGCCATTTTATATTCATATTTTAAAGAACCTTCCTGTGAAGAAATGCTTGACAAGCAGTGAATCCCAACTGCACCATCAAGAGATAGATCCTTGCAGTCTCAGGGTATATCTCCAAGATGCAGCTTGCAGAAGTGATCTCGACTCTCTACAACGGTGAGATGCAAAGATGGAGTTAATGCCAGCAGTGACACGAGAGTGGGGTTATGTCAGGCTAACATAAGTCACGTTCACATTTGTTGACTCATTTTAAATTTGTTCTCTTCCCTGTTATTATGGAATTCAAATATGAGCCATGACTGTAAAACGTTTATATGCTGCAATGAAAACCTTTGCAATTTTGATTTGAAAGAGCCAATGTTTTCATAGCATAAAATGAAATTGCATCAGAGATGAGTTTGTAGGAAAAATCCAGTAAAAAGCAGAGAGACAGACCAGAGATGAGACCTGTGAAGGAGCTACGTGCGTGTGGGCCCACGTCTCACATTTAGTCACGTAACCCTTCTCGGGTGCCCATGGGCATTGTGAAGGACTCTCATTGACTCAGAGAAGTTTACTTGGTGATATTTTATCTCCACACTTTCACCACATCACATTTTGTCACATTTGTCATCGTATGACATTCCTGTGGCCTTGAAACCCTCTGCCACCTACAAAAGCAATCTCATCTCTCCAGACCACTGCACGAGCCAAGCATGAGTGTGTGGGTGGTCACCCCGAGCTCCCCTCTGCACCCATCCCTGGAGCACCAGCCCCCTCCCTACCCCCACCCTAATAATAACCCCAATTAGGGCTCTGGACTTCATGAAGTACTTGGAGGACCTCTCTACCTCTGCCTGGCCCATAACATTGGGTTTCTGATATCAACCTGTCAGACATGTCCCTCATACCTTCAGGAATCCCCTGATGTACTTAGAAGGAACAATCTGGGAATTTGTGTGCACTATTTTCACTGTTCTTCAAATCTTTATCCTTTAATCATGCTACTTGCAGGAAAGCCTAGTGTAAATTGGGCTCCCACCCTGCCATGTTGGCCAATTTTATCTCACTGCTTCCTTTGGATCCCTGGCTGTCTTTACAATGCCTCACTGCTCTCTTTAAGTGGGCCTTCCAGGGACTACACGCTAAATTCAATAAAATTACAACACCATAAATGAGAGCTACACAACCCCCAGCAACCTTTATCACAGACATGAAGAAGCAGATCTCCCCAGTCAGTAAGAATACAAAGAATACTCTAGAAATTGATCTCACTATTTAATATCTAAATTTCTTACACAAAAATGCAATTGAGGACTTCTTGAATAGCATCGTATAATAATTCCCAGACAAAAAACTGCATTAAGATAGAGTTACAATTGAACATACATATCAATAATTTAAGTTAAAATACATTACAGGGAAATATATTTAGCCCCAAGCAAGATTTACAAATCTAGGAAGTTTACAGATCTGGTTATAGTGAAAAGAGAATCAAGGGTGCTTAAGAATTGGAAATGTGAAAACAGCTGCCTCAGAACAGTGAAGGATGATGGCCACTATGAAAAAGGAGGCAGCGTGCCTTTGGCATCAGGCCTATTGGAAACATTCCTTCCATTTTCTAAAGAAGAACATTCTTTGTGAAATTCTTTGAATGAAAATATTATATGGCAACTTCAATTGAAGAAGGCACTCAAAAAATCTGACTTCAAGTATTGAATAATTTAAGAGACCTATTAATAAAACTGTTTTATAAGTATGTTTACTTAAGAATTTCTTTAAAAATGTTTATAAAGTAAGTTATGTCACTTTGAATTATACATTGGAGTCTTGATATATGAATGAAGTGAAAGTCCAGCTTTAGGCATTAAAACTCAACTCAATATAGAACTATTAGTTGTGTTTCCAGACTTTGCTCATTTTTGCCTGGAAAACATATGGACTATAGTACCCTGTAAGCTAAGGGAATTAGGACCCCAAGCCACATCAAACAAAAAGACTTAGGGGTCCTATATTTTCCTGAAGACACAAAGGGATTTTTGAAAATTGCACACAATTAACCAAAAGCATGAACAGAATCAAAACTCTTAAAATAATTAATTATTCTTATACTTAGTGCAGGACTCCTGTCCCCAAAAGCACATTGCTAACCATGGTGCTCACAACCATTATACCCAAACACAAAATCAGCTCACTCATGGTAGTGGATACTAAAGCTTGAATAATAGCCTGGTTCTCCAGCAGATCTCAAAGCACTTTACAAATGAAAATGGACTGATATGACAATTGTTGGACATGCACAGCTTCCACTGAAGTCACAAAAGGTATCTCAAGGGTTAAGCCATAGTCAAAGAGCCTGTTTTTGCACATTACTCACTAAAACTCCCCCTGGCTTCAAGACCCAGTGAACTCAGCAGGGATGCTTTGGTGAATGGGAAGTGCTGAACAGGGCTCTCATGAAATTTCACAACATTCTTATTATCATGCTTCATTACGCCTTGCTATGTCACACCTCATTTTACAAACAACACCATTTAAAGGACCAAAGTGGTCTGCAATATCATAACAGTAGAAGAACCTAGAGGAAAAAGGAATAATAATAATAATAAAAAAAAAATCCCCAAAACCTTGATAAGCAATGCAAATGTAAGTGGTAGAGTTAAGAAGAACCCACGATGCCTGGTTGTCAATCTTATGCTTTAACCGCGAGGTCAAGAAGCCCTCTTCTGCTGGCATTGCCACAACAGACCATGAACTGAGAGTGAAAATCTGTGGGGAAACAAGGAAAATATGAGAAAGCACCTCTTTGGGCTTGTAAAAAAACCCTTCACAGAAACTCTTCTTTCTGATAATCACATTGGAGAGCAGTGTCTTATACACAAAATCAGTTCAAGACTCCTTTGATGTACAGGGAAAAAGGGATCTTTTCTGCCCCAAAAATGAAAGACCAGGCTATTTCTGCAATGAAAAGGAGAGGGAGAGAGAGAAGGGGCAAAGCTGGGATCGAGAGGAAAGGGAGAGCCTCAGAGAGAAAGGGTCACCCCTCCTACCAAGCAGGCGAGGGACGCTGATCCCTCCTGAGAAGCTGGAGGCAGCTGCCTGGGTAGTCTTCAGGGCTCTGGCACAGGAGGAACAAGCAGAGGGGTTATTTGTCACCCCTTTCCTGCAGCCCCAGCCTCCTGCCTGCCCTGGCCATGCTTCCACACCGTCTCATTTACATGGCCCAGAGTAAATTTTGGTTTTTGTGTTAGTATTTAGTGAGGGCTAACTTTACAGTCGGTTATGCTATTATTTCCCCTGGAATTAGGAATAGAAAATCGAATGCTACATTCTCTCCTATGCAGAGTTTGAAGTTTAGACTATTAAACAATCCAAATCCTATTTTCTTTCTGAATAAATTTACCTAATTTTATATTTTTCAACACTATTCACCACTTTCTCAGTGCTAGTCATTAATTATTTGGAGGGTTTTTTTGCTTTCTTCGAGCTCATATTTGGTTTTCCAGCTATCACATTTTTAACTTCACAGACAGAGTTTTAGTGCATTGCGTACTGCAGCCATACATCACTTACTGTGTTAGAAAGCAGATTGCTCAGTAATTGCCATTTTATTTACTGTACTGATGCAAGCAATTTAAATATGATTGAGCTTTCAAACTTCAAAACAATATAAAGAGACTTAGGAGAGAATGCAGTATAATTGTAAACAGCAATCAGCAGTCATTGTTTTCACTTGCATTAGAATTAATGTTAAAAAAAAAAAAAAAAAAGAAAGGTACAAGGACAACTATATGAACCACTTGCAACTCAATGGTTGCTGTTAAGGTCTCAGTACCAGCTGTTCAGCTCACTTCATCGATTTCCAGATCTAGAAATGCTAAAAGAGACTATATGCCCTCCCTTGGAGGTGGTAAGAGGAGCTGAGAAACGTCTGCTATTTTTCAGATACACTTGGCTAAGCCAGAAATATATTGAGATATTCCAAAGGCACGATCTCTCCTCAGAGATTCCCAGTAGACAGTCGCAGGGAATCTCCTTAAGTGACAAGGCAATATTCTATAATTTCTTCACAAAATTTAAAACTCTACTGTAAGAACCAGAGTGATTGTACCAACAGTAAATATTCTTTTCTAGTAGATGCTTTTTATTAGCTTCTTACCTTAAAATCCATCTTAACAGACAGCACAGTATCATATCTGGAACTTTATTCACACAGAAGAAAATTACCAACCATCCTGTTACTGTTATTGGACCCAGATTTGACAGCCTAAAGCTTCCCTGTGCCTGGCCTTTCCTTTAGGGTGTCTTGGAGTCTTCAAAGAGATAATATTAAAAATAGTAATAATATCTGGCATATTGGTAGGCACATTGGCAGGCGGAATGGCTTTAAGCAATCTGAATCTGGGCTTCTGGTGTAACATCCCAGTGCAGTGAATGTTATATGACTCTCAGGGCAGAAAGGCACTACCAGCAGTTTTCACCCTGAGAAGGGCTTGGTAACATCAACAAAGCCATGACTTTTATTTCCTCTTGTTTACGTGGAAAGGAGTATCTAAACATACAAATAAATACATCAATGGTTTATTTCAAGTATAAATGATGCTTTTTTTTTTTTTTTTTTACCTTATAGTCAAGCCTACCACTTTAGATGTTTATTTTGAAACATCACAGAAAAATCTTGGACAGGAGCATGTCAGGAAATGAAATGCCACTTAAGTAGCATAAACTTGACTTGTTTCATGATGACACTAATCTGTATCCCTTTTTCAGAAGAGCACGTTTATCAGAAATTATTTTTCTCCTTATTCCTCCTAAAATATTTATAATTTTGGCCCTCAATCTAAAATAGTCCTATTTGGAAAAGAGTTCCATCGCACCCCTACACTTCTACTCTACTCTCAGGCCCAAGAAATGAGGCATCTTATGAGCTCCTGCCTATGGGATATCCTGGGAGGATTGTCCACAATCCCAGGAGCAGAAAGTGTGGAGATGAGTTACCCAAACTGTATAAATCATAAGATACCAAAATCCACTTTCGAATGGAAATGATTTGGCCAGTTTCGGAATTCCTGTGATTTTAAAGCGAGATGTTTTATTTGGCAGTTGAAAATTTCCACGGAAACTAGCCGGATTTGTGAAAAAGTCCATTTAGTCAAACTGTATGAATTTCCATTATGAAAGGATTTAAACAGAAAAGAGCCAACAACACTTCTAATGGCTTTGAAAACAGGTTGAAGAGGAAGCCCAGGCTCTATCCAGGCCTAGCCACATGCTGGACTGCAGTTCCTTTAGCCCAGAGTTGATGAAATCAATTTGCTTCATTCCTGGTACTTTAAACACATTTCATATAGTCACTTATAAGACATAATTAATGCAATTTTATCTCTTCTAATTGAAATAAAATATTTATGGGGAATGTACAAACAAGACAGAATAAGCCAGTTGTGCTCAAGATACGCAGCATTTTCCTCTGCAGCAGTTATTTTCATCATGCTGCATATAATTCTCCTCTATTTGATTTATCATATGACAATGCTAAATTTATAAAGTTTGTGAATAATGACATTAATTTATGAATTCTTTATTCTAATGCCGCTTGGCTCCTAACATTGAAATTTACAGTTTCTGTATAATTAGCACATATATTGCCCTCTATTTTCAAAACACAATTATTGACTAATCCATAATACACTTCTTCTGATCCTTAAGGGCATCTGTGCTACTTAGCAAAATAATCAGAAGAGAGCTATGCAAAGCCAAGGACAGAGTCAGTACTCACTGACTGTCAGAACTCCAGCGTTCTCTTTCCCAACACCCTCACCTTACACTTTGCTTATGAATTTTTGTTACCATAGCTGCATAATTTTACATTTTTGCTGAATCCAACCCAAGAATGATAAAAATATGGACTCTTTTCTGATAGTAAAGACTGAGATAGGCTTACAAAGACCTGGGAAGAATTAGTAGCAACCCATTGTAAAGAAGATACTTACCTTACACTGGGTTATCTTCCTTTATAAAGGGGACGAATTTCTAAGATAGATAGATGCAACTGTCAGAGCATCTAGCAGAGATGCAGGGTATATAAAGGGAGGAAAAAGTAATGCAGTTACATTACTCCTGGGACACAAACTAGATTATCTGTGTATTGCCCCTCAAGCCACGTAGGCAGATCAGCCTCATTCAGACCTAACACTGATAATTTACATCAGAGGCTGCCCAAATGATTTAGGTGAGGGGGGCCTCCACACAAAACTTTGCACAAACACATACAAACACATCTAAGACAACAGAACATTATTGTAAAGTATGGACACATAGACACAAAAAAAACCCCCAAACCCTTACAGCCACCACTGAAGCTCCTGGCTGTACAACAAACTTTCAACACTCACTTCACAAATGAAATCTCAGAAAAGCCAGAGTATCAGATTCTTTCATCTCTCTCCTGTCTCCCTTTCACACTCAGTCCCCATTGCCACATGCCTACTTTTGCACATCAAGAGATAACCAGCAAAATCCCCACTGAGGACTATGCAGACCCATTTTAACATAACTTTTGGTTCAGAAGCAAACTGAAAATACCTGCTCTTGGCAATCAATCTCAGTCACCCACTCTGCGTGCTCCCACATGTGCTGACCACACTTGGCACAAGGAGGAAGGAAGACCCAGGCATGGCACCAAAAATGCATGAGGATGTGCTTAAGACACATGGAAATGTGCTACGTGTCACTATTAAAGTGCTATATACACATACATGGAAATGTATTGCATGTCACTAAAAACATCACAAAAAACATTACATATCACCAAAAAAAAGTCTAATAACAAACTCTCCAGAACAGATGACTAATACCAAATTTCTAAGTTCATGTTTAAGCAACAAAATGTGATTAAACTGAATATTAAGAGAAGTGATCATTCGTCTGGTTCAGCAGTGCAGCGGATCAGGTTATTTCTATTTCAGAGTTTAACTTTGAGAGTCTGGCTTAGAAAATATTAACTCTAATATCTTTGAAACTATCTTCAACTCTGAAACCTGAGGGAAAAAATACTTATGCTCAGTAGATACTGGAGCTTCTAAAAGAAGATGGATTTTCAGGTTAAAATATACAGACATTTTTACTTCATAGATAAATGATACATCTTTAAAGTCTTCCTCACACCGAACTATGGTTAATATTTAATTTTTTAAAAAGATTCCATTTACTTCAGCTTTCACTTAAGTCTCTAATGTAGCCATTATATGGTAACCCATAGAGTAGGGAGAGTCTAAAATCAAAGATACATAGTATCCTCAGTGCATTCATCTAACGTGCAAAAGGTTTTCTTACAAAAAATCAATATTAAGCAGAGGGGGTATTTTTGAAGCTGACATATGACACTCCTTCTATGATTCTACAGTTAATTAAGTATTTTCAATGAGCCTGCAGTTAAGAGTTGAGATTGAAAACGAAGTCTGAATCTGAAGAATTATTTCTCTTATCAACCATCAGGTTAACAGCCATGAAAAAGAAAAGTAATGTAAGAAAGAACGACATAGATCAAGATCATGGAAAAAAGGAAATTTACTGTAGAAGTAGCTCAGTAGTAAAGATTTGCAGGGGTACTGAATTGGCTTGCTGAAAAATAGTTTTATCTCAGGCACAGCTTAGAGTGTGATCTGATATTCTATAGCTTCTTCCTTATCCTTCACACAGGCTTACAATCTAAGAATGTATGGCATATGGCAGCTGTGAAGAAATCTATTACAGGCACCCCATGTAGCTCTTAAAAACCAGCCCTGGGGATCCCAAATTCCAGCGTGTGTATGTGTGAGCGTGCATAAAGTCTGCTCAATAGCGTTTCAGTTTTCCCTAATAATGACATGATGACCTATCCATTAAGTGCTCCCCAAACCAGTGCTAGATATCCCTTATGTTGCCACGCTCATCAAGCAGAGGTCAGATTTCGGAAGCCAGACAGAGCTGGGTAACTATTTACTGGTATCAGTGGAAGCCTTTAAAAAGCTGTGAATGCAAGTGCAGTGCTCAGGAACAGCTGCGGGTGGATCCTGCCTTTACCTCTTTGTCCCTCTCTGTTTAAATAGTGCACACTTTATTTTTCACTTCTCACTCTCTGCTATCATTCTCACCAACAGCTAAACTCGAATCAACCAATCAGTTTACCTAAAATTCAAATTACAAGTAAATAATTACCTATTAAATTTCCTCTCTTGTCTCAGAACTCAAAAATTTTGTTATTTTTCTACCACTTTGTGATCTTCCATTTTTTTTTCTCCCTGCAGCTAAATAGTGATTGCATTAACTTGCCTCAAGATCTGTTTCTGTGAGAAAGTGTTGTCTAGTGATTCAACCAAAGGTATAGGCCTCACAGAATTTATTTTTTTCTTCATTAGTGGTTCCCCTAGTGACCTGGGAAAAGCAATATCATCTGTCTCCGTAGCACCTTACTAGTAGTTACTTCCCAGGGACACCAGAAGAGGTTAACTCATCTGGCCATGGCTTTGTCCGTCCAGCCTAAGTAACCCACTAAAGTTCCCACTATAGCTAGAGAGAAGTGACTCATCCAAAAGTGCTGAACAAGTTCAGAGAGGCTTCCACCTCTATACTGAGAGCCCTTGGGCCACCAGCTTAGCCAATGGCCCCCTTTAATTAAAAAAAAAATAAATAAAAAAATTACTTTTACTTTTGGATTTGCCTAGCTCTGCAATATAATTAAAAGAAAATCCCTGCATGTCTCAAGAATACAGACTTTAAAAATAAGAATTATGAAAGACTGTCCCTGACACTTGCATTAACTTCACTGTGAGTTTTATGCTGGCAGCAGCTGCAGCACTGGGCCAAGAAAACGCATGAGAAGCCATCATCTTCTGTGATATTTAGCAGTGCTACCTTCACTTTATGTCACATAATCCCTAGATTCTTTGGGAAACCTTCATCCTTTCGTATCATGGATCTCAAGTCTCTTCTACAGTTGTTTCTTTTGCCCTTTCTGGTGTTTAGCAAGCTGAGAAAATGGCACCAGAATTTCTCTCTACAATTTGCCTCTTTCTAACTAAGCACCGGAGCGAATGCACCCTGAACTTAGAGGACAGAATTGAAAGCCACACTTCTAACTTTTTTTTTTTTTTTTCTTTTTAATAGATTCAAGAGCAGTTCTCTAGAAATCCCAGGAGAGCATACTTTTTATATCAAGCCAAAAATATTTTGCTTGCTCAGCTTTTTTACATAAGTTACTGCAGAGCAAGCTTAACTTCTTAGTGTTCATATTCTCTGGGGACACACAGGGATTGTACAGAAGCCTGCAGATCAAAATTAATTTAAGCATATGAGGATGGGTCATATTGTCTACATTGTGAAATATTGCCCACTTTATGGATCATTCGGTGTTTTCAGTCAAGTATCTACATGAAGTAATTCACCTGATGGCCAGAGATGCTGAACTTCATTAAAATCAAACATGGTAAACTGTTTGGATAAAACAAAACTAAATAAAGAATCTTCAGTACCTTTAATTTCTCTATCACCCAGGACCATTTTTGAGTCACCATAATAGCCTCTAAGCCTGAAGTTGTTAAAGTTGTCATGAATACTAGGAAAAGCAGTAACAATTAAATAGGACAGACTTACACCAACTGTAAGTAAAGAAGGAAAAAACACCTCACACTGAAGGTAACTAAAAGGCAACACAACAAAGAAACAAACTGTATCTTTGCAAAGTGCAAATTTAGTCAAGAAAGAAAAGAGAACACCTTCCAAACTGCATAGATGGAACTAAATATGAGGTTCTGAAGTTCTACGATGTATGAAATGGTATCACTGTGAAACACTATAAAGCAACATGCTGGTTGAATTTGTTTCTTAAAAAGTAAAAAAATGAAAATCAACACCAAATGTCTTTAGCACGGAATGCACCTTTTTCTTCCAGATGAAAAGCACAATTAGAAATTGAAAGAAAAAAAAAAAAAAGAAAAAGAGGGAGAGGGAGAGAAGAAAGACACACTAAAACAGGTTCTGAAAGAATTTCAGCATTTTCCCTCAGTCTGGTTCTAAAGTGAATTATCCCTGAGCTCCCCTCTGCTGTTTCTGCAGCACCCTCCCAAAATCCTGCTCCTTCCACTACGGCGAGACACAAACACACAGTTGCAAATGCTTCTCTATAGCCCGAGACATAAACCCAGGATCTTAATTAAAAAGAGAAACTGTTCCTATGGTATTCCTGTAGTTACAAAATTGTTAATCCTATTACTGCCAAGAAACTACTAAAAGCCCAGTACACAAATCCATACAAATCTTTGCCACTGCCAGAAGGTCTTGTTTCCTGAAGATGCTGTCCTGTATGGGCAAAGCCCCAGGTGAAAGAGATTTCAGTTTAGTCAGCTCTAAAACAGGATAGGAAAGTGGGAAAACTTCGTAGCCCATACTTAATAGTTAATTTAGTGGCTGCAATTTTAACAGCTGTTGCAAAAAGAAAATCAACTTTTTCTTTAGATTCCTGGTGAGACTTATTAATGATCACCTTAACAAAAGAGTAAAAAGAGGATATTGCTAGACTTTAATTATTAAATTGCCAAAGAAAAGACACTAATGATCTCCAGCATGAGGGTTTAACAGATACACTTTCTTCTGTGCATATGTAAGTATAATTAGGCAGAGAAGGCTGCATATGAACAACAAAAAAAGAAATAGGACCTTCACTGTAACTGAAGCTCAAAGAATTACAGGAAAAAGAAAAACCCTGACATCATGTTATCACATTTAAAATGAAAACAAGCAAGGACAGGTTTTAAGAGGAAATCATGTTTTCCCTGCACAGTTTCCTAGAGTTGACATTGACAACTTTATGGAAGAATATACTATGTAAGGAAATGCAAAGCCTGTTGATAGAAACAAGAGCTAAATATGACTGAATTACAAAATAGGTGCTTAAACTGAAACATTTATGAAAATGGGAATCGAGAAAGTTTATGAGTCTATAAGTAAACAGAGTCTAGCAGACTGGGATGACTACATTAAACACAAATGAATCTGCACAAAAACATTAAGAAAGTATATCAAAGCCATAACTTATTTCATGCACGGTGAGTGCTGACTATTTTAAGCAAAGAAAACAGGAAGTGAATTCTGCTTTTTATGAAATATTCAATATTGGATGAGTTACACTGTGTAACTCTATTGGGAATGTGATCTTTAAATTTAACAGAGGAATTAAAATATAACCTTTGGTGTTTTAGGAGCCTCCTACCAAAAATTTTCTTTAAAATAACATTTGTGATCCCTGGTGCTTCTTCAGCTGTGGCATCTGAAGGGCTTCAGAAATTCCTGTCCATGCTGGGGTGATGCCCATGTACACAGGCAGGGGCACTTGGGGACTAGAGTTAATCTGCAGTAGAGTGGAAGCTGTGGTGAGGACAGCTCAGGCAAACAGAAAGGAAATGCTATGATAAAAGAAAATAATTTGAAAGTGGCTTGAGAGATTTTTTTAAACAGTCTTTTTCATTTCAAACACAGTTGTTTGGGGTTTTTTTTTAACCTGAAGTAAAAATAGCATAACGCTTGCAATGAAATTATAAAGTTGAAGGCTTAGGTCCAACAATGTAAAAATAAAAGTGGTGTATTCTAAATAGTATGCAGTAACCAGAGGCACAAAAGCTACACCTAAGATAAGGACCTTACATGGCCAGACAGGTGTGGGTGCTATCTTGGCAACTGCTGCATTTGTCCTAAGGGTACCAGAGGCATATTTACTGGAGCAAAAGAAGAAAACCAGCAAATACCCATTCAGGTACATTAACTGCTGATATAACCTGAAGCTCTCAAGTATTAGTTGAAATGCCAGAGTTTTAGTTTTGAGGACAGGATCGAGTGCAAGGATCACTTTGTGCCTGTCCTGTTCTTTCTTCTTTCTCAAAGCTGTTGACGGCGGCTGCTTGAAACAGGATCCTCAGCAAATGGGCCTTTGGTCAGATCCAGCTTGGCCACTCCAAGATTATGATATAATCTTTAACACACATGCATGAAATCTAACCTTAATACCTTGCATTCTTTGGCAATTGGATATGGTGGCTTCCAGATGAAAGCCAACTGCTGTAATGTAACTTTATCCAAGTAATTAAGCTATACTGATTTTCAACAGCTGGGAAAAGGGGCCTTTAACATGAGTAATCACATTTCAAAGTATAGAAGTGACCTAGACAAAGATGAATAAATACAATTAATTATTCTTCCCATATATTTTGTATCTACCTTATTCCCGCAGCATCTGGAAAGGTTAAACATCTGAATCTGGAATATATGTTTCTGTTGTTCCAAAAGAGGAGACAAGTGTTTGTATTTTGGGGCAAGGAACAAGGAATGAAATGGGGAGAAGAGCTAAAAAGTATCTGTGGCTGGTCAGGGAAAGACCTGTAAAAGTGATCTGTGGATTTCTACTCTGGTATTTTTAAAAAAGGCAGATCTCTGGCACCAGTAGGTCAGATGAATATGTAAGACAAGGAGTATACTTTCCTAAAAACTGATGCTGCTTCTGTGTTGGGTCTGTTACAAAGCGCTAGGTGAGCCTCCCAGCTTCAGCCAGAAAAGATCTAAAAAGTGAATTCGGTACCATAGCTGCCACGAGATGCTTATAGCTGTGGGCGCAGCTCTTCAGTAATTTCCTCGGCTGCTGACTGCAAAGGAAGAGAGGCACCGCTTGTCACAGCAGCTCTCGGCTGATGCTCATTCTCTAACCAAACCTCAGCTACTCAGGGCTCAGCAGGCGCAGAGCAGAGCCAGCGAGCAAGGAGCTAACAGCTAATTCAGAAGGCGATAAAGTGGAAATTCTATCTCCCTAACATCTTTTTGACCTCTTGATTGTCAGCAGGTCTAATCAAACTGTAATCAATGAATGTGTTGCCCTATATGCAAGCTGTTGAGAAAGCCGAGCAAAATTGGCTCGCTCCAAAGATTGAAAGCCCATGAAACTTTGGAGTGGTTTAACAGTTTTCCAGGGACTGTGGGGAGGGAGTGGCTGCAGAGACACTGCAATGCAGCACCTCGCAGCTCGCAGACCACTGGCACCAGATATTTTCCAAAAATCTTAGGGTTTCTACCCTTTCACGCTGCCGCAGGGGGAAGGAACACGAGCATTTGAGACTAAAACGTTCAATAATGCTTTTTAGCATCTTCATTAGGAGTCCAGTCTTCCAGCCTAATTCCCCCTCCCAAGCCGCATCTTTCAGGAAAAATTGTCACTATTTAAACCAATGTTCGCCTTCCTATTTCTATTTCAGTTTTACTGTCAAAATGTTGGGTTTTTTTTCCTTCTCCTTTCATAATGGGCCATAATTTATAACCGTTGCCATTAAAATCAAAATATGTCCTGCATAAAAACCTTGAAGCATAGAAAGTGTTTCCTTATGTGACGTGTATTTCCATTTTAATATCTATATATTTGTTTAATAAGGACACACTGTCCTCCATTAAGATTATTTTCCAGTCTCGGGTTTTTATTCTGAAGAAGCAAATGGCCTACTCACTAGCTCCATATTTGTACAATGTTTTAAGAGATCTGAGAGTTGCTAAACTGAGAGGAGAGTTAAAATGTTTGCAAGAATATCAATCACAGGTTATTTTCAGATTTTTAAAGCAAAAGCAAGGAATGACTCAAAAAAGCCAAGAATTATGGCCACTGTTGAACTCTGATTTTTTAACCTCTATGATTTGTTTTCCTTTTGCTCCTTATAATCTTTTGATATTTTTGTTCACAGAATTTACTTTCCTGTTTGGACTTTCATACCACTTTTTTCTCTCCCGTTTCTCAGAGATGAGGGGAAATAAAGATGGTGAGTGTTCACGCGGAAAACAGGGACTGAAGAGCAGAAGAGCTGAGGAGTTGTTCCCCATTCTTCATGCTATCCCTTGTACTCCCATTCAGCTCCTTCTCATGAAATATCTGCTTCTATCTTCCATTCTGCCTTTGTTCACTGGATCTGTGCTCTTTTGCAGAATTTACTCCTATTTCCAAGACTACTTTCATTGGAGGGACAGGCAGAGTGGTTCAGATAAACACCATCACCAACCACAAGTCTGACAGCACTCAAAAAGTTTTGTGATGCCATTTGATTTTATCTGAGTCTCTGCATTTGTTTATTCCAGACAGGATGAGAAAACCAAGTGCTGTAATATCAAGAGGAAAAGATATTCGAGTTGATGGCAAGCACTAGATTTTTTTGCAGAGGTTGCCATTCTCTTGAGATGTGCTGCCAAGTCCATATATGTAAATGTGAGAGGAGTTCATGTGAGGCTTAGGTGGACTTTTGACTATTTCAAACAAAGAAAGGAAAATTTAAACTTTGAAACCTGCTTCTATAGTAGTCACCTCATTTTATTCCCATAGGAAAATATATTGCTTCTGTTTGGGTACATTGCTAAGATAAGTGTGCTGTAAGCTTTTCTCTATTGCGTAAAAACTAAATTATTGGAACATAACCTTTTTCTACTAACGATTTGAATTGCTATCATTAGCTGGCTTATGGTATTGACTAGTACTAATCATCCCTTAATACTTGAAACATCAATAGCTAAAGGTTTCATTGGATGTTTTTGATCTAAAGGCTTAATAAGCTGGAAAGACACACAAAAAAAAAAAAAAAAAAAAANGGTTAATATATTGTAGTGGCTATTCTTGGGTCTTCCCATAAATCCTGAAGTTATGGTAAGAACTCAGAGCTTCCAGTATGAAAATGGAAAAATCAAGATACAATTCTAACTGGCTTATGTACTTCACTAGATTTTTTTAAGTGTTTTAAATTGAGGAAGCCCTGAAGAAAATGTAAAGTTTTAAGACTGCATTTTATGCCTATGTTCCAATATGGGCATCAAGATACTGTAAGTAAGAGATTAGGTATAAACTACGTAGAAAGGACAAAAAGAGTTGTGCAGGATCTTTAGAATAAAATAAATATTTATGCTAATATAGAATGTGTTTATCTTTCTGTAGGACCTGTAAATCATTAAATCTCTCTGAAGGTAATTTAAGCAAATATTTTAAAACTGTTTCAATTTTTTTTTTTTTCTGTTAAGGATTTCATAGGAAATACTTTGTTTCACAGCTGTATTTATGCAGTTTGCATTAACCAGCATCTAGGATTAAAATGAAATACTTCAGCAGTAGGGCAACACATGCTGGAGAACTACTGAATGTTCTCACTACCTTTAAAAAAAATCCAATAATTTCCTCTAAAAAGACTGACTTCTGGGCCCTGTTCTTCACCAGCTCTGCTCTCTTCAGTGTGTTTTGAATGATTTGGGTGAAGCAGAAAACTGGCTGTGCTTCACTGACAAGTCGTCAGGCAGTCGGGACTAGTCTGCCCTCAGCAGGGATTTTGGTGCATGGAGCAGCGTTACAGGAAAAGGGGAATAAATATGCAACATAATACCTGATGGATTTTATCAGCATCATTTGAATAGCATGTTGATCAAAACTGAATTTGACATATTTCAGAGGCGGTAAAATACAGGGGGAAAGCATTTCAACTAAAAGTTCAAATATAATAGGAAAATCTTGTCAAGTGATGTATTTTTCTGTGTATTGACAAAGGCAGAGAACAACTGAAATGCCAGTGATTGCTACAAGTACTCAGACACCATGGTGATAATTGCAGTATAAAATCACCAGACTGCAAACAGGACTGCTGGAACTAATGGGAACATGGTTTTATTCAGAATCCAGCGTGAACGACTATCTGTAATGGAATTGCCTTCCAATACATTTTCTTTGAGATAACTCTGATTATTCCTTATACATTTTTATATTAATATGTTCCATTTATTTAATGAAAGATAGGCACGTGCAATTTCATTTGCTCTCATCTGCCCATTTCTTAGTATGGCCTAATTTATCCTCAGGTGCAGACAAACCAATAAATGGGCATGTGATACCAGATCTGAAGCTCAATTGCAAGTCTGCCTAAAATACCAGCTGTTTTTCTCTTTGCATGCTATCATCAGGATCCAGAGAAACAAAAGAAGGTATCACACTGGATAAACTCTAGCAGTACTAATTTAGCTCCCCAGTGTATCTGAAAAAACCCTGTTATTAGAGCTGTATTGTTTCACCTGAGATCTCCATGTGTCCCAGGCTGGGCACAATCAGGCAGAATCAACAGCTTGTGTTGACAGGTCTTAGCAAGGCTTGGGAATTGAGCTAGAACTGTTTACTGAAAACTGATAAAAAGGTGCCAGCAAGTCTTCTCAGACACCTGTCATTGCTGAGCTCACTGGGCAAGATGGAAAACCATCTTTAGTTTCTATCAGAAAGTGATATTCCTTTCATGAGTTCCTTGGAAACCTCAGATAATTGTTTGGGTCACAGCTCATGGACAATGAGGAGGAGTTCTGCCACTTAACCCTGGACTTGTAAAATCAATCAATGTCTTCTTCTTCCCACAGAAACTAGCTTAAACCCTGGAAAGCTAAAAATTAGACACCAAAAGCTGAAGGAGATACATCCCTAAATGTCTTAATATTTTGTTGAATTTCCTGTTGATGCTTTTATTTAGAAAGCTGTTATTTTCTCTTGTAAGTACTTGTTATTTGGATCTAATTGCCCTGAAGGTACAAGGACACCATCATCCAAATGTCATATAGGGAGGCATTTGGCAGGAAGCATTTATCTTTGTTTTACTCTGATCTGACTGTGTGAAGCAACTGCAGATATTTCTGTTCATTCTTAACTCGTATTTTGCACTATCTGTCTCCAGAAGGAGAATAGAAAAGAATGTTAAATAAGCAATAATGAAAATAAAATGATTAACTAGGTGTTGATTACTGTCATATTATATGCACATTTGAAGACAGCTCTTAGAGTTGCATAAAATAATTCTAAAATCAGTGTTTGTGACAAAAAAAACCCCAGCCAGCTTCTTGGGAGAGAATTGCCATTTGAATTTTCACTCCAGATGATGTCTGATGATAGCTGGGAAAAGCACTATCTACAGCAGCCTCGTCCTGTTGAATGGTTGGCTTTGAAGCACTTATCTTTTACTGTATGTCTTTAAGTTTATTATTTTGCTTACCCTCCGGCTGGTATTGTGCTATGATTGTTACCGTCTGCCCTGCTCCTTTTAGTGCAGCTGCAGCCTGCTCGTGGGTAGCACCTCGAAGATCAATGCCGTTCACCTGCAGAAGGAACACAAATAACAGATCTGAGTAGTTTAACATTAGACACAAAGGCAGAGGTGGGTTTGGGGTTGTTTTTTTTTTTTAATATCTGGTGGATTTAAAGGTCAGGTTGCCCAGATTTAAAGGAAAAGTACAAAATTTAAAAGGCTGAGAGAAGGTTACCTATGAGAATCTCCACTGGTACTGCACACCATAGTTTATAGAGTCAACGAATCATAGAAATATCTAGGTTGGAAGTGACCTCTTGGGTCAAGTCCAAAAAAGCCACCACTAAGTCCCTCAGCAGCACATATACCCATCTTTTAAATCCCTCTGGGGACGGTGACCCCACCACTTCCCTAAGCAGCTTCTTCCAATGCTTGGAAATCCTATTGGTGAAGAGATTTCTCCTGAGTTTACCTATACATATTCTCTGATCACTGTTGTTTGTGGGTTTCCTGCTCTACTGAGTTTACATTTTCGGTAATCTCTTCATCTATCAATTTAATTTAATAGATAAGGTATAAAAGATAAGTTTTCTATGGTGCTTGAAGGTCACCATAGGATACTGCAGGCAAGGAAACTGCTCCTTCAGTCAGACTTCACAAGCCCAGACTGTAGCATCAGGTCAACCTAGAGACGTATAGAGCATCTCTAACAAAAACTGCTGGTTGGAGAACTTCCAGAGGAGAAATCCCATTTTCTTCTTGTGCAACTTCTCCCCCTATTGCCTAGAAATACTCCCTTATCTTGCATGTGACAGCAATGGAGTCATTAGCAGGTACAGTTTTACTACCTCTGGCTGTCTGACACTGACAGATCTCTACATATGATTCCCCTGATTTAATGGTAATTTTTTTTTGACATGTAAGCTGTGGAAGTGGAACAGAGCAGAGCAAGCTAGGAAACCACCCCTAAAATTCGTGGGCAGTTTCAGAACATTTTGATTTGTAGTTGTGATATTAAATGTATTGTCAGCAGCATCCCAAGGAAGAGACAGAATTTGTATATAGCATTATTAAACTCCAGTAATTCAAATCTTGCTTTTTAGTGGGAGTCTTAATGTCACTGAAGGAGGCGAGATTTCATTTATTTATTTATTTGTTTGTTTTATTTTTTTTTTTCATTCTAAAGTTTTCCCACTTCATAAGTTTTCAGTGAAGAATGTGAAACTTTTGACATGTAAACAACTTCAGCAAGACAGAGACCCATTTATGACTGCTTGGAGAAAAAAAAAAAAAAAAAAGGGAAAAAAGAAATACTGGGGGGACACAAAAGAGAACAATGCCCTCAATTTCATAAACAGGCCAAAACACAAGCCCCAAATTCTCAACAATAGCGATTATTTTGTGTTTATTTTTATCAATTACTATCACAAGATGGGTAAGCACATAAGGAAAATATACATTTTATTTAAATATTAACAAATATAAGGCTTTGCTAAAATAGAATTTTTCAAATAACAGCTACTGAACTTGTCATTTATTTTGATCAAGTAAGTTTAGAAACTGTCACATCTTAACTTGCTGTCTTTCACCAAATCTTAGAGAATGTGATGTTTTGGAATGTATGTGCATGAAAAAGCCTAGTCTTTACTAATACGTGAAAAGCATTTAGACTACTACTCTTAGGAAAACTAATTGGTGACAGCAATAACATAAAACTCAAGAAATTCCAGTTTCTAATCTAGAAGACTGCATTATGCTATAGAACTGTTGACTGGGCACAGAAACATGATTTTTCAGCTGAGGTTTCGGACTTCTGAAAATATGGTTCTGTAAGAATTAAAGTTTTCCCAGTTTAACCTGTCTAAAAAAAATTATCTTTCCTCAGTTTTTTTTTTTCTTCTTTATAACAGGGAACAAGCCCTCACATTTTTCCTAAACAACTCATTCTATCTCCCCTCAAAAAAAAAATAAATTAAGGTTCTCAATGCAATGATGATTAAAGATTTCTCCCCACCTTATTCACAAAAATAAGCTCTCCTCATTTCTAAAAAAAAAAGAAATTAGTTTGAATTTCAACTGTTTGTATTATTTTGATATCATTCAAAGCCATAGAAGATCTAGAATTTTGGGGCAGCATGATTTGTTGCATTTTTTCATGTTCTATAAAAATAATTACACACTGGCTTATCTTTAGATCGAGAAAACAATCTAAAGTTTCACGAGTAAATGAGGAGCTACCATACCAGAAGAATATAACCTATTTAAATATTTTTGAGCTAATTTGTCCATATGCACATTCCATATGTCCCTATGCAAAACAGAGAGGATTAATGCCATCACCGTGCTGGTAGTGCCTGCCTGATTCATGCAAGAATCTTGGACTCTTTAGGGCAGCATATGATGGGCGTAAAGAGGCAGCATAGTACAGAGCCTCCATCACGTTGTGTGATTTCTTTGCAAGGAGAGGCATCTCAGAAGGCAGGAGGGAGAATTCCTCATCCCTGGAAGCGTTCAAGGCCAGGCTGGATGGGGCTTTGAGCAACCTGCTCTAGTGGGAGGTGTCCCTGCCTATGGCAGGGGGGTTGGAACTGGGTGATCTTTAAGGTCCTTTCCAACTCTAACCATTCTATGATTCTATGACTGACAGAGTATATACAGGGGCAAAACATTTTAAGGAGCACTAAAGTAGCTTCTACAAGGTAGAGAGACCTTGTAATAGAAGTGCAGAAAGACTACCATACCTAAAGAAACATTCACAGCAAGTGTTTGTGCCAGAACATAATACTTTATGAGATTAGATATGTAAGTATCCTCGTGTTGTTACAATCATACAATCTGAAGGTAAGCTGTGTTAATTATTCAGTGATCTGGTACCTCCATGTATTAGTGTCTTTGGCTCATAAATTTCAAAGCATTCTATGCTGACAGATACGCTCTGATACCTTCTACATTTCTGTTATCTGAAGCAAGGAAAATTCATGTTCTTTTTACATTTTCTATCTAGATTGTCTAAAGTGAAGCCAATATCTTTAGTCACAAGTAATGTTCTAATGCTTCTGAAAAAAAATTCTGAGCATGGAACAAATGTAAGATAATAAACCTTGTCATTTGTCTAACACGAGAGTTCCCAGATGTCCCATCTTCCTATTTGAAAACAATGGCTGTACAAACTGTTGGTGGAAGGTTTCATAAAAAAATAAGCCAAAGGTTCAAATACTATCATCAAAATTGTGTACATACACCTCAAGGTTGGTGGATGGCAAGACGAACAGAGCCCAGAAAAAAAAACTTGCTGAAATTCATTCTAGGAATATAGTGTCATAGAAGGCAATAATTAAGTGCATTCTAACAGAACAAAGGAGACATTCAGATTTTTCAGTGCCATAAAATCTCATATATTTTAACACTCAACTTTGAATATAACTGAAGAGGAATATGGTGTCAGTTAGGACTTAGTTTGCAACTGCTGTGGAAAATTCAGACTTCCGAAAGGAGCACAGGTTAGTGCTGTAGGTTACTGCTGTAGAAGAAGGAGGTGTTGGGCCCTAATTTTACTCAATGATGGTGTTATGACATTGACGCTGCATTGTCACCAGCACGGATGTACCACCATTACTCATTAACTCAGCACTGTAGTTACAGCTTTGGTATGAGGAAGCCTTAGCAGAATCTTTATGTTTAGGCAGCACAGTGCCTATATTGTGCCATAAAGCAGCCTTGATTCAGTGTCTCTGAAAAAGACAATTTTGAAGCCAAGTCATTCTTCCTTTAATAGAGAGCTTGACTCTCACCTATGTGTTCTTTTCCTTTCAATACCTGAGTCCTTGAGAGAGTCTTGAGAAAGAACCAATAAGATGAATGGAAGAAAAGCTTAACTGAACATTCCTGAACTTCTCAGCTCCTGCACTGGAGAAGGAGGATGTTGGAGGATATTGATGAAGTGACCTGGTCTGTATTAGAGCATCCAGAAAAAAAAAGTAATTTGTTTAGGCTTAAGCTTGAAGACTGTAAACTTCAGGAGAACACAAGCCTCTTTTAAGCAATATAGGAAAGCATTATGGTGGTCTGAAAGAGTTGTGTTAACAGAACATGAAGCTTTAAAAATCATTAATAAATCATAATAATCTCTCTATCGACATAAGAAGAGGACATATGAAAGAATAAAGAAAACATGTGTTTCTTCTCTTTGTCCTCTGCAAAACAATAGTTCTATCTGTATGTGATTTAATAAATAAGATCCTAATAATGCATCAAGAATATAAATATAAGACAGGAATTCCACCAACGCTGTTACACAAACACTTTTCAATTTTACATAGAACAAGAAGAAGCCTCTGCAATGGCAGTTGACTACTTTCTGCCCTATGTGCTCTCATTCTGGAAGAAATGATCGCCTAAGGTACAAACACAACACATTATAGTGAGCGAATTTCTCAGAAATTAAGTTCTTTTTCTGCTAGGATGGGATGGACGCTTGAGAAGGACTTAAAGGTCTGAGTGGCTAAAATCAAAATAGCGAGGAAAAAAAAAAAGGAAATTACACATCAATTCTATCATCTGTAATTTCTATCATCTGTAGTTTTTATCAAGATGATAAATAAGCAGGACAAAACAGATTAAGTAATAATGAACAGGTAAATGACCTGACTAAACTAGGTTGCCAAAATAGTGATTTCCTGCTCGATGAACAAGAGCTGCAGAATAAACTCAAACAATCATTGCAAATAGGTAGGTAGAAGTCTGTCTGCATGCTGTTTTGCTCACCGATAGCTGACAGGTTGTCACTGGAAAATAATAGGTGTTAAATTTAGAGAGGACTTGTAACCTAGTCCAGTTTCTAAAGAACAAGAAGACTAGATGCTAACTTGATTTCTGGGTATTATTTCCCAATATTTAAAAGCAAACATAATCAAGTCCCAAATCTTCTAGTTGAAAAACAGCATATTCATGTAGCAACACTAAATCTTGATGAAAGACACCGCTAATTTATATATTTTAATTAATTTCTTACCCTCAGGCTAAAATGAATATGATTTTCTGCAGGGGTAAATCACATAATACTCTCTCTTGCCTCTTCCTCCAAAACAATGTCTAAATAATGACAATTGTGCATATTTTTCCCTGACATCATTATACTGCAAATTGTTAAATCTGATTTCAGATGCTGCTTTCAACTAATTTTATGTTGTTTACATTAAGAATAATCACTTAAAAAAAAAAAAAAACAAAAAAAATTTGAATGTGTGCAGGAAAGTTTACTACTAAAAGTTGGGGGTTTTTTTTTTTTTTTTTTTTTTTTTTTTGTATTAAATGGGCTAACATCCTTTAAGAAGTATTATACAATAATCAAAGTAGCACTGTTGTTCTGAGCTTGACTGCACAATCCTGATGTCCTGGCCCAGAATGAATTTGACTGCACAATTTCTGATGCCTAACTCCAAAATGAATTTGACATAATGAAAATAAGAAGAGCCTCCAGCTTATACAGATGTCTGTTCCTTCTGTGCGCTGTGGTAAAAAGCAGTAAGAAAGCTTGCAAACAAAGAGAAGTGCCACAATGGAAGATTATAGTTTAATAATACAGACAAAACTAAACTGAGATGGAGAAAAAGATGCAACCATAGTTCACAGTAATTATAGTAATTGCCTCTGCATTCATTGACTCAAACTAAAGCGTGATCTACTTCATTAACACTGAATCATAATCCAAGTGAAAGATAAGATTCATATTTTGGATAGATTAACTCTTCTAAAATTGGAAAAGTTCTATTCCCTTTAAAATATTTGAATAGCCCATATTAGCACAAAATGGTTCAATTCTGAATAGTGAAATTTAAAGACTTGCTACAGTCTGGTTGTCTTCTTCTAGAAAGCTTGAGCATGACTCATATGTAGGTCATTCAAATAGAGGCTAGCAGAATAATCTGTTTTGTTTAGCCATTTACTGTTTAAGCCACCTTATTTTGTGTCTGTACAGTGAGTAAATGACTGCCTGGAATATCACGTTGAATGGGAAAGAAAAAACACATCCCAGCTCTGGGGAGGAAACAAAGAATTTATTTTCATTTCTTCTTTGAACCATCACTGACATAGTAAAGATCTTTTATACAGTAAATTAAATGATGAAGAAAGGGCACTTTTTACCATCATGGAACAAACAATATAGCAGATTTTTCAAGTTGTGGCTGAATTCTTTTATTTGTTGAAGTCATAAAATAAGAGCTTTTAGCACCTGAAAAAGCAAACAGCAGTCTGAATACAGAACTCCTACAGCCAGAATTGCCATTTTTTGCATTAAGAGAAGATTAAAAAAAATCCTTATTTGATTACCTTGACTTTGCATGTCAACTTAAATATTCTCAGGCATGTTAACAAGAGATGAAAGGAAAGCTGAGACATGTTTTCCAGCAGTCCTGCTTAGTCATTAGAAATGGAAGGTATAGCTTCAACCCTTAGGTGATGGAAGCAGAGTCTTTGAGCAAACCAGTGAACATGTGAAAAAAGACACATTAGGGTTGATCTTCCCTGAACATATCTGTGGGAGATCTTCCTCACAAGCGAGTGGCACAGTCATTCTACACAGTGGTCCACACAACTCTGAGAACTGATGCTGTCCAGCAAAAAGTACAAGAATTCAAAGTACAGCCCTTGAGCCATGCCCATTTTCAGCTTAGACAGGCCACATTTCAGCGAAAGGAAGCCCACGTCCCACCAGAGGCTGGAGCTCTGCAGGGCACCACAGGAAGGAACGGGCAGGGAGTAGAGAACGCTCAGGATCCTGACACCTCCAGACACCCTACGGGGGCACAGCTGTGGGATATGTCACCTTGGAAGGCAAAAAGCTATTATCGGAGAGGTTTTGCCTTGCTAGTGAAGAGAAGGTTTTGAAATGGAAAGAAAGGAAAAATGCACAGGAGAAAAAGAGTCTTCACTCTCCAGCTTAGATACTTTTAAATTTTCAGGTTCACTTTATTGCTTTTCTCTCACTTTTCTCACTTCTCCTAATCTTTTCTGTGCCTACACTTTCTTTTGATGAGTTAAAGCTGCATGGTTCAGTACATCCAAGCACAGTGGTTGTCTCATCCTGAACTCCACTGAAAACACAATATCGTGTCAAATCTACTTTTCTCCATGCCCAGCATCCTCTTTCTCTCTTTTTATGGGCCAGCAATTTCAATGACCTTTCGAATTCTCCTTGTCTTGCTACCTTAGAGTTATGACTTTTGCCTCTAGTAAGCTAGTCTTTATGCTCTGATGAGATGGACATTCTAGAGGCAAATTTTTCTCTCTAGAAAACAAGAACCACTGTGGGGGTACAAGCTATATCATTTAGTACTCTTTCTTCTGCCAGGAAGTTTAAGGAGGCAGCTAAACCAGCCAAAAACATATCAAAGCACTACATCTCTGAAGCAGGAAGAAAATTAATATTATGTTATTGAAGAGGTGTCTTGCACACACTGCCTTTTGCAGTAGCAACCAACAAGCTTTATGACTCACCAAACCACATGAATCATTCCAAATGGTACCTGTTAAGCCTATAACCATAGGCAAAGGCTTATTTTTTAATCAAAACTGTACAGAAATTCCTCTGATAGAAGGTCTTCTTCCCGTGTGATTTTAGCTTTTATGAATGATGCCAGATTGGCAAACTTTGAAACTGAAATAATTTCACTGAAGAATTCACTGCAGTGACAGCTTAAGAGCCATTCTCCTTCCATCAGAATTCCTTAAAACTTGTTTAAACTTGGTTTGAAATAAATGATGGCTTTTGAAAAGGACACATAGTCTCACTGGAGCCTGAATGGACATGAAACTTATTTCAATCAGGTCATTACAGAAGTACCAGTTAGTTTTATTTCTAACCTGGACTGGATGTGATCTAGCAACCATTAGGTGATCGATGGCATTTTGTCTCATTACTAAATGGTAAAGTCTAGACAGTGGTGCACATGTAGTTTTTTCATATTAAAACAACTTTTATTGCCAATGAAAAATATCATATGCTAGCACCATGCTAGCTAATGACACAGGCCAATACATACTAACTAATTTATAAATAAATATACATGTTATTTTTCATTAATTTTATACACGAGACACTCATCCATCAAACACAATACTTGGTAAGAATATTTATTTATGTTAAAATGGAGAGCTCATCGTTAGCTCTTAAATGCAAATCTAGTTGCTGCTATTTTTCCTTCCATTCTCCTGCACGGTCACTCAAACACCCTTATATTTCTGCCACCACCTCATCTCATGGATCTCTCACTGTGCCATCTCTTCAACCTATGCGTGCCTTCATACATTCACTCTCCTTTGCCATTCCTTCTATCTTCCTACTCCAAATTGACAAAATATCAAACTGTCCCTCCTCTCTCCTATGGCTTTTGTTTTACACATGACACTTCATTCACTTTCCTGCCTTCCTGAATTAATCCTTTCTCCCTATTTCTGTTTTCAGCATTTGGATTTTCTTGTCTCCTTCTCTCACCCTGGGTCACTTAGGCATTCCCCTACAGTAGCAGTTATTCCATAAATCTTGGTTTCCAGTGAGTTCTAAGAGGTATTTTTCCTTCTGGTATATGAACATAGCTAAACTACCATTGATCAGTTTTGTTCATAATGCTGTAGGGTTCTTGCTTCACATTTGAATTTCAAAGGATAGTATAAGCAGAAATAATTATTGCATTTCCTCTGATGTAAATGAAGTAAAGGTTTCCATTTTAAAAAGTAAAACTCAAAGATGATAAGAACTTAATTCCATCTGAAGCCAATAAGCAATAGGTACTCAGGAACTGAACTAAAAGCAGAAAACAATTTTAGAGACTTCATAGAGACAGAAGGGCATTGTGATTTGTCTGACCAGAGCACTGAGTTGATGCTGAATTCAGAAACTGAAATCCTTGCTTTGATCTCTACTTATAGGTTTTTCCTTACTTCCCTATCCACAGAGCCTGGCAACGTGGCCTGCGAGAGCTGAGATGCCATTGGTTTGCCTCATGCCAAATCTACACTGAAGTCAATCCAGTGACCATGAGGCAATGTACCAGTGGTTGAATGGTAGCTAACTGGAATCTCCAGCTCTAGAGGAAGGAAGTGTTCAGTTCTCACATATTTATACTAAAACTGCCTGAATCACAACATTCACAGTTTATTTGTGGCTCTCCAGATTAGGATTATGTGACGTGGCTACTTTGAATAAATCACGCTCCATACTCTCAAATAAAGCATGCTTTTTAAAACCAATGGAAAAGAAACAGGCCTTGTAGTCTCTAAGGGGTTTTGCTGTTGTTATTGTCCTTGTTTTTTTTTTCAAAAGGATCTCCAAAATCTCCTCCAACAAATTATTGCAGATATCCCTCAAATACCCTGTTTAATGGATGGCCAATTTCTATTATTCTGCAGCTCGTCTCACATGATAATTTTTTTAATCACTTAGGAACCCAAATCTTACTGGGCAGTAGAGCAGAATGATGCCTGGNGGTAGTTTGCTTGTCCACATGCAGGGCATATCTGTGTTGTTTTTGTTTTTTTTTTTCAAAAGGATCTCCAAAATCTCCTCCAACAAATTATTGCAGATATCCCTCAAATACCCTGTTTAATGGATGGCCAATTTCTATTATTCTGCAGCTCGTCTCACATGATAATTTTTTTAATCACTTAGGAACCCAAATCTTACTGGGCAGTAGAGCAGAATGATGCCTGGAGTCTAAGCTGTTTAAGTACAAGGCAGAAGTCGAGCCTGGGGCAAATCTCTGAATGAATAAAGCTCAGGGATGTATCCATTCTGTCCAGCAGTAGCTGTTTGGCTTTCAAATTGATTTTTTTTTAGTCTCCCTTCATTGTGCGGTTGACAATAAGGTTACACTGAGGGGTGTAATGCTCACTCCAAATCTTCAGTGTATCAGATGTGACATAATTTTGTTTGACAGTCTTAAATCAAAATTTGCTAAGTCAGAATGTTTGAACTGAAAGTGAACTCCTCATTAACGTATTAGGAGCTGAAGAGCAAGCAATTTGGCTTCAGATCATTTCTACTCATTGAGGCAATTGTAAAATGAATGTTTTAGAGGCAACTGATGATTTCATCACAGCAAAAACACACAGCCTCTAGTCTAGGCCAATTTACTAGTTTTGCATGACACGTAACTGACAGGTCTGATAGCTAACGCTGCTTGGCAAAGACAGACATACCTTATTCATGTGAATTGTTAGTATAATTTATTAGGTTCTGATCATGTGCTTGGAAATGTCAGAGTTAATTTAGGAAACATTTACTGCATCAAGGCAATTACAATATATGTTCTAGATTGCAGAAAGACGGGGGTGAAGGGGGGTGAGGTGAAAGAGAGAAATCCAGCTGGAAGACAGTCTCCCAGATCAATAACAGACAAAAGGGAGCTCTATAGTCACCAATGTACATAGCATTCCAGTGTATGCAGGTGGCAAATTTTCCCCTAGAAGCTCCATTAAACTTGTATTTTAAAAAGTCATCTGTTTTGTTTTGAAGTCCCAAAGTGACAAGTCTATGGCAATGTAACCCAGTTACCCTGACTACAAAACAAGTGCCTCATGTTTCGAGGCTGAAAAGTTCAACTGCCTAAGTTCAACTTCCAGCCATCAGGCCACTTATATTTATCAACAACACTGAAAAACAGTTAGCTACAGTTCTCTTCTCCAAGGGTATTTTCAGATGGTAGGGTTTACCGGGACACAGTTTGTACTTCATTACAGTGAACTTTTATGGTCTAGGAGGATGCTAGAGCTTTCCTGACATAGGTTCTAAACTCTAAGGCTTCAAGGAGGGAAAAAAGATTTTTTTAAAATAAGCCATTTTTTTAAATACACAAAAGAGTCCTTTTTTTTCAAAAGTATAAATTTGCATTTGTACCCAGCTTCTATACAATGGGTGCCCAGTTGCCTTTTTGTGCCCCTAAAAATCTCCTCTTGTTGTACAGGGGAGATGTGTGGATGATTCAGTTTTGTCATGTGAAATGTTTTTGGTTCCTCATAATGACAGCGAGCACTGAAGATATGTAAGTGCATTGTAAAAGGTGCAAATAAGCCTATCTGGAATGGTGGAGCATGGTGCACCCAGATGATCCCAGATAAACATAAATATGTTGAGGAATTTTAGAGATCCATTGCCATTTCTAAATCACACTCAAATCCCAGAACTTCCCAATGTTGTTGGCAATGTCTGAGCCTGCAGGAACCCACTGTTTGCCCCAGATCTTCCCATTAGATCCTGCCATGACAGCATCTTTGTTTTTCTCTGTTTTTCTCAAGTATTGGGGGGCAGCTTGTGATCTGCCACTGTATGAAGATGTTGACAGGCAGCTTACAGGGGCAGAAAGTTTGTGTCATTGTAAAATGACTTCTATCACTTCTCCAACTCTGTGACTGTTGTCCTTTCAGGAAGGAAATGACACGTGACAAGTTATTTTTCTGAAATGTATAGGGGTTATTACTCCTCTTTCTGTTGTATTCTAAGCATCTGCAAATTGATTCATTATTTCTCCCAGAAGTTTTCCCTGAAAATTGGGCAAGCTTTTCTATATTCCCAACCATTTCTTAAGTTTGTGAATAAAATCCTGAATGGTCTGCAGTTAATAGTTCCTCAAGTACTTGAGAATGAATTTTAGCTGGTTTCTAAGTATCTCATTTGTCTAAGTTCTAACATGGGTTTTTACCTCTGTCCACTTTAAAGACTTATCTCTTTGTTTCTTCTTAACCGCCCTAACTGGATGACCGTGAACCCTTTTTTTTTAAAAAAGATGAAAGCAAAAAATACACTAAACATTTGAACTCTTTTGGTCTCACTTTTCCATAGTCTTTCCTCCAGCTGTTTATGAAACTAATTTATTGCTTGGCTTTGTATTCTCATCAAATATTTTCTTGCTACCTTTAAATCTTTGCTATTTATAGTCTATCCTACATCTTGCCCTTTGACTTTGTCCCAAAATTTCACCTAGCATTTATATATTTTAGGACTTAGACTATTATAATCACAGTAAGTTGACTCAGCTTCCACTTTTTCAATGTTGATTATTTGAGTTTCAAATCATCAGAAGGTTCCCGAGTACTGTGAGCTACCACTTCTGAATTGTTACTTTAAAACTTGATCCCTGCAGGGTTTTCCACATCTGCTGTGAATTGGTTTTGAAATTCTGTAAATTGCGGAATGAAATCTGCAGATTGGTTTTGAAGTTCACTTTACTTATTCTTCTGAACTTACTCCCTCCCAGCACAAAATCATAAACTTTGTCACTGCACTATATGGTTACTCAAGAGCAAGTTGTGTTTTATTCTCCCATTTTAGATCATTCTTCCTTACTGGCCAAAATAAAATCTGGAATTATCAGACTTATGCTTGCTTTCCCCATATTCCCCACCAAGAAGATTCACAAATGTTCGATCAGTTTGGATGGGATCTATTTCAATAAAGGGAAGTCACACCACATTCTGTATATTCAATTCTAAGATAACTGGAGAAAAGAAATACACACTTTTACAGCACACTGGTTACCTGACCTGTGTAAAATGTCTCCATTAGGGCAAGCTCAACTGTACTATAGAAGAGGCTACGTCTTTCTGTCAGCTACAGAAGGAGCCTAAAGGGCTATATGCCCTGCGCTTTCCAGTATTAGCAAAGCCTGAATTTAGATCAATCCACTGTTTGCTCCTAAGGAGCTTAATCTACCTGCTCTTCTAGATGGTGTTATCCTAATAACATATGACAGCACCTCCAGAGATTTTATTTTTACCAATCTATCACATGTATCACCTACCATGCAGTATTGATTTTTTGGATACAACATATTCTTAGCAACATATTCTTCCTTGATCTTCAAGCAATTTCCACTTCCTTAAAACAGTCCAGTCACGTGAATTGATTCCCTCGTTTATGTCGTTGCACTGATTATATGCTGACATTCCCAATATATAAAATACAGTGCTGTACATTACTACAAAGCAAGTTTAAATAGTTGTATTTTTCCTATTGGCTAAGTGAGATTAAAAACACAAAGGGAGTCTTTATGCACGAGCTCAGCTAAAGGCCATGGAATCTGAGAGAAGGTCCTATGCCAGAGGGCAGGGTCATCTATCACCCAGACCACACCAGGGAAGCAACCCAAGGATATGGTCGGTGCCTCTGCAAATAAGTCTTGTAAGGCAAAGGGAGTATCTTTTATAATCCTAATGCTATTACACAAGTGAGAAATGTGTTCCATGGAAGAACACTCCAGGCCCTATAGAGATGATTCAAAAATTTTCCAAGCAATTTGGGGGGGGGAAATAAAAATCTGAGAAGGAAAACCAAATGGTATTTGCCATTTTTTCTTAGTTTTGTAACTAGGTAACAAAATGCACTCTTTGCCCTAAGTAGTTTTACTGCTTTTACCATGAGCAAGAAGCTATTTTAAATTAGAAAGCTGAAAGTTCTTCTGCACCAAAGCAAGGGAAGTCATTCTGAAGGGCAATTCTAACTGTAGCAAACATAAAGCATAAATATTTGCCCTAGATAAGCACAGAGCCCTGACACTCTATCCTGCTCTATACACACACATTTTGGATTAGAAATTGGAGAACACTGTATTTTTCCGAATGTATATTGTTCTTTTGCTACAGATGTGAGTGAGAAGGTGGGTAGGAGTTGTGTGGGAGGAACCAGGCAGAAAGAAGCGTTTAAACTGTTCATAAGGGAAAGCAAGCATCTCACCAAAAAATGGCAGCAGGACATTGTACAGACACAAGACAAAATCTGCTCAATAGAAGAGATCACCTTCCCTCTACAAAGGAGAACCTTGTGTCAAAGACAGTGACAGTACTCAAGCGAGTTGCTGAAATGACAGCATTGCAAACTAAGCAAGATAATGTCATGAACCAGTGACAAGAAACCCCACAGAGTATCTCTGGTAGCCCTTTCTCAATGCATAGTGATTTGATACTCAGAAAGTAGCAGGGGGAAAAAATACTATTTTTCCCCATATATTAATACATCCTGGTACTACAGTAGATTGAGAGGAAAACCATACAGAAGTTGATCAATTTAATGCATTTGATTTTGGCTAGATAGAAGAGAAAATGGAAGCATTACAAGAGTGTTACCTGCACCTTCACAGTGCAGTCTGTTCTTTTGCTCTCTTTTCACTGTTGAGCAATTACCCTGCAGAAAACTTGCTTTATTTCCTTAAGGCAACCTGTGGGATGCGTTGCTTGAGAGCAGCAATCTTGCTCCAGCACAAGCAGCTCTTTGGCTTGATTCTACTTCCAGGCTACCAGCCATCCTTCATCTTGCTTTTGTAAACCACAAGGTACTAAAGCATTCCTACAGGAGAATGAAATAAAACTGATATGGCTTTTATGGTCCACAATTTCATTTTATTTTGTTTTGTGATGAAGCAAGCATCATGTTAAGTGAAAAACCGAACATCTGTTATAAGAGCAAACACATATGAAGTGTGTGATTCTGTTTAAGACACCTAAATATAGACAAGTACATGTGGTAAGTGTTTAAGTTTAAAAGTCAGTGGTTATCCAAGCAATACAGGCAATAAAGCATGCAAAGCAATGCAACTTGCTCTACAGAACTCAGAGCTGGCCAGCTGAACCATTCTCTAGCTTATATTGACTTTTATGGCAACCAGATACCCAGCAAGTATGTATAGAATCTGAGAGTTGTAGAACCATGTTGCTTGGAAGAGACCTTTGAGATTATCAAGTACAACTGTAAATCTAGCACTGCTAAGTTACCACTAAACCATGTCCCTCAGCACCACATCTACCTGTCTTTTAAATACCTTCAGAGATGGTGACTCAACCAGTTCCCTGGGCAGTGTTCCAAAGCTTGACAACCCTTTCAGGGTAAAAATGTTTCCTAATGTCCAGTCTAAACTTCCTCAGTGCAACTTGAGGCCATTTCCTCTTGTCCTTATTACTTATTACTTGTACTTATTACTTCAGAGAAGAGACTGACCTCCATCTCACTACAACCTCCTTTCAGGTAGTTCTAGAGATTGATAAGGCCTCCCCTCAGCCTCCTTTTCTCTAGGCTGAACAACCCCAGCTCCCTCAGCCACTCCTCCTAAGACTTGTTCTCCAGACCCCTCACCATCTTAGTTGCCCTTCTCTGGACCCACTCCAGCACCTCAAGGTCTTTCTTGTAGTAAGGGGCCCAAAACTGGACTCAGTACTCAAGGTGTGGCCTCACCAGTGCTGAGTATAGGGGGCTATCACTTCCTTAGTCCTGCTGGCCACGCTATTTCTAGCACAGGCCAGTCTATTATTGGCCTTCTTGGCCACCTGGGCACGCTGCTGGCTCATATTCAGCCAGCTGTTGATCAACACCCCCAGGTCCTTTTCTACTAGGCAGCGGATGCAGATGTCTAAATTAAGTACCTTAATATGAGCCTTAGTCTTGTCCTAAGATACAAAACTCAGTCATTTCAAAAGCTAAGATTCAAATACCAATACTTGCTATTACATCCTTATGGCTATCTTTCACCTTAATTCCCTCTTTTATATACATTTTTAACTTGATGCAGTCTTACATAAAATTATAAAACTTTCAAAAACAATGTCATCATATCAATTCAGGGAACAATATGCACTAATTTTTTGTGCGCAAATCATAAATCTGAATTTTGCTGCTGAACTCTGTAAATTGGAATTTTGCTACTCTCTGTGCGTTAGGTCTTATACCTATAGATGAAATTGCCCACTTGGCACTGAAAGCGCTTTCACGCATATAGGTTAAGACTCCTAAAATACGCAGGTATGTTTTGTCATAATTTTGATTTGAGCTTGTAAGGCAAAAAATGATGTGGTGATATTTGTTTGAATACGACTGTAATCCTCCTCCTGCTTCCCCAGGAATTTCCTCTAAAAATTACAACGTATTGACTACGCATCTCTTTTTCAAAATTATAAGATTTGTGCTGTTTGTCAGCAAGGGTGTATGCTCTATATCTGGATGGTTTATGCATATGGCTCTTAGAAATTTTGTTTAGTCAAAAATCACACAGGTGATTTTTGACTAAACCACATTGTTTCCCATCACTATTTTGATAAAGAATATATCCTTTACCATTGGAAGTACAATTTTAAACTGCAAGGATGGCACCAAAGAACATTAAGTTAGATTTGTACTAGCGCCTGCATTTTCCTAACAGATGGAGAACTTGAGGTTAGATCAGAGTTCAAGCAGACTCTAGGTCTAGACTTGGCCCAGACTTCTCAGGTGATTTTAAACAAATCAATTAACCTAATGGCACTACATTTTCACTGCTCTAAAATGGAAATAATACTTCCCTTGATATTCTGAGCTGTTTCATTTGGGTTATACAAGTCTGAGACACAAGTTAATCTGCATTAATTGCTGCTGTTAATTGTACACAGTGCCTAGCAAATCAAATCTTGATGGAAATCAGAATTCAAAATGCTACTTGATAGTATTTACATTATACTTAATTAGAGGGCAATACTACAGGAAGGGATATATTTTGTTATAGTGATGAACGTACACTGGTCATGTATGGATGTACCACATTTTAAAAACACTCAGATGTGAGGAGGAAAATGTTTGGTTTAGTGACAATTCACAAGAGCATCATGAATTATAGCAAGAAGAAACCAGCATTAAAATAATCCTACCTTTTGGGGGAAAAAATAGCTTATCATGGATGTGACACTATTCATTTTTCTGATATTTGAAATGTTTTAATATTTGAAACAGAACATTTTTCATTATTCTTCAATTTGCCTTCAAGGTTCAGCTAGGATTCGTTTTGTGTCTCTGCACAGAAGCACAGGGAACATCAACCTGCTTTCTGAGATAAGTTTTAAATATCTCCAGTCAATTAACTGAAAACAGAAAAATACGGCTTTTCCTAAAGTTTCAGCCAAGGGCAGATCTCCGTCATTACTGATCCTGTGATGCCATCTGGTGGCACTTGGGGAAAAAAGAAACTCGAACTTCACTCGTCCATGGGGGTAAGCCTCTTTCCCTGGAAGGCTGTAGGCACCCAACCTTCCCTACCAGCCAACAGACCAGAAGGCAGAAAGTGAGGCAAGGAAATTATGGGATTTATCCATAATTTATCCAAGCCTCGTGGGCTGACTCTGGGACTATGTCTAGATCCAGGGTGTCACCCAAAAGGCAAGGCATCTTTCTAGCTTTGTTGGGTCTAACTCATGGATTTGCAACCTATTTGAGATATTTTTGTAGGTAGCTTCCCGAAGGTGAATATACACATCTCTTAACCAGTCAGCACTTTGCCATACTCTCAGCGCAGGCATGAATTAGGGAATTATTGTGCTCCTCCTCTTCCACATAGGAGACCGAGGCTTAGAAAAATAAAGCATCTCACCCAAGGTTAAACAAAAGGACAATGACTAAATCAGCGAATGAAATTCAGATCTCCAAAGTTGAAATCATTTATTATGCTTCCTGTCTGAAAGAAATTTAACCAAACTTGAGTTAATTAGAAATACTGGTTTTGAGGGTACTATTTGTTCTTGGTAAAATTGATTTGTCATGTTTTGAGAAACAAACGTGAAACTATTTCTGCAGGGAAGTGTTTCAGAGGAATAAGACAAGAAAGACTAAAAAGAGAGAAAGAGACATACTTTGCGCAGCCCTAATAAATCCAAGGTATCTGGGACCCTTCATCAGACAATGGTCTAAGATTAATCAGGTCTAAAAGCAGCCTGTGCATGACATTAGTTTCATTTGAATATGGAAAAATGGCTTCATAATAGTTATTGGTGAATAAATAAGTCAGTCTGACTTCGTAATTGCCTGGGGATACCTATGCAGCCTAATTTAGTAATAATTTCCACCCCTCTCTGCTCAATGAACAAATAAACTACTCTTGCATGACAACTAAAAGCTGCCGCAACAATGGTAGCATTAATTAGAATTTCTGGAAAACATTGCTATGAAACAAGAAATCAGAGTTAAAAATTCAACTGTGGCGGTATCCTACAGTGCTAAATATAACCTTGCTTAAAAAGAAAGGAAAATGGACTTTTAAATTTGTATCTGAGCTGCTGGATTCCTGAATACTATACACTGTGAAAGGCTTTGATCTCAGTGCTCTTTCTGTCAGCCTTATTTTGCTGCATCTAGCCAAAGAAAAATAAATTGCATAATTGTCCTGAAGACATTTCCATTTCTGTTCTTCAACTTTTTTTCTTTTTTTTTTTTTTTTTTTTTTGTCTGTGTTCTTCTTGGCACAGGCACTTGCCTGCCTTAATTCTCCATGTACAAGACTCTATTTTCATTTTCTTGCTGTTTCGTGCAATTTTTTACTCAGGTATCTCTTATGACGCCTAAACGTGTTTTACTTGCCCTTTCTAAATTTTTATTAAAGCATTTTCAAGGAACAGGACTAGATAAAATATACTATAATGCCAGGTTATTGCATCCTTTTGGTGTTAACAGGCCAGATTTTCCAAAGTAGCCCCAACTGCCTTTTCACACCAAAAACCTTCATAGGTGGAAGGTAAATCCACCTTTCACAGAAGAAACTAGTGGCCAAGAAACTCCTGAGAAATGTAGGAAAACCACTTCCAGCTTCCTCATGAAGGGGTTTAAGCAGGAAAATGCCACATAACGCTGCTACAAACTGCCCAGGATCCAGCCCCTGCTGCTAAGCAAAGTGTAGACAAGGATGCAAGATTCACTGGGACAGAAATCATGAGAGTGGGAGTGAGAGAGAAACTCCAGCCTGGTGGGTCCAGGCTGTGATTCAGTTCTTTGCCTGAAGGCTATTTATGTTCTTCACATGAAACAGCCACGACCATATCGACTCCGGATAGCTTCTTTTTTTCTGTATGAATGGATATTTAACTACATTTTCAAGGCTTTCATTGTCATTCAAAAGCCTTTACATTCAGATTGTTTCAGTCAGATGTTCAATTACTTGACAGAGCCTAAAACATAAATGCTCTGTGTTTTTTTAAATGCGTGTTATCAATATATGCATGAAAGAAAAATTAAAAACAAGGTTTTGAGACTAAGTATGCAAAATATAACCTCAGGCTACAAAGCCTTTCATCCTCTAAAATTTGAAAATGAATTTCAGAGAGATCATCAAATTCATTAGAGGAACAGAGATAATTAACATAACCTAATTAACCTCCTTCTTGCATTGGGCCCTTTGCTAAGCAGCGTAGTGCACACTAGATGGCACCACTAGCCTAGATTAGTTTTTCCTACTGCTTTTTCTTCTCAAAGAAAAGCTGAAATCACAGAGTAACAGAATGAAATGGGTTGGAAGGGGCCTCTGGAGATCATCTAGTTCACCCCCCCTGCCAAAGCAGATCTACCTAAAGCAGGTTGCACAGAAACTTGTCCAGATGGGTTTTGAACGTCTCCAGAGACAGAGACTCCCCCACCTCTCTGGGCAGCCTGCTCCAGGGCTCTGCCATCCTCAAAGTGAAGAAGTTGCTCCTCGTGTTTAGATAGAAGTTCCTATGTTCAGGTTTGTGCCTGTTTCCTCTTGTCCTGCCACTGGGCACCACTGAAAAAAGACTGGCCCTATTGTCCTGACACCTACCCTTTATTGAGAAAAATCTTTAGACTTAGTAGTGCATTTTGGGCAAATGGAACTGCATAACAGGCTGCACAGGGAGATGATGAGGTCTGCATTGTGTTTAGGTCTTCTCTGCAGTGTTGTCATACGATAGATAGCACTAAGCAGAGAAAATTCTCACTGTACTGAAAGTACATCATTGACAAATGCAATAAAAACAAAGAACAAAACCCCAAAATATTCAATGATAAACTGTTTTCAACTTGGTTTTCAAACACAGAAACAAAAAAAAACCTCTTTCTGTGTCCCTTGCAGTATAGACCAAGATGAAATAGTTGTCCAGCAAAGCCCAACAAACATACTTACAGACAAAATCTGGTCTCCTCGCTGCAGTTCTCCGCTGAGGTCGGCAGGCCCGCCTGCTAGGATGAAAGACACGAAAATGCCTTCCCCATCTTCTCCTCCCACAATGTTAAAACCAAGTCCTGTGGAGCCCTTGTGCAGGATGATTTTTCGAGGTTCTCTGTATGGAAACAAAACAATAATGTTTATCCATTCAAAACTCTTAGTGTGTACGCATTTCTCAAGGCATCTTAAGCACACTCTATTTTGCTTAACACAAAATGGCATGTTGTTGTCTAAAGAAATCGTTTAATGAATGAGATAAATCTATTAATTGGAGGACAGACAAGGTAGGAATTAAGCAACATTATATTTTTTCTTTCTTCATGGTTGAATCCAAACATCTATATTAATTTAGAGCGCACTGGAATCATCTTCACAAACTTAAGGGAAAGAAAAGTTAAGTTAAAAGAAAAACAAATCAATGAAGATATTTTATAATCTAATTTATAGCAATACTATAAATACAAGTAGAATCAATCTGTACATGTACCTGTTTTTATTTCAAGTTCTAGTCTTGCTTTGTAAAGAAATGAGCAATGGAAAAATTTGAAACTCTGGGTAAAAACAATGACAAGTGTGTTTGATCCTGACAGATTTAGACCAAATAACATTTGTATGATTGAGCTAGTAGAGCAGAATCACATGAAAAGCTCTGGTTTGACATTATCAAAAGCTTGCAATTGTGAAGTTACACAGCAGCTTTGTCACTGAACCAGTCTGAGGGATATCTGTTCTTGTTTTACTGGTTTAAACAGTTGTTTGTTATGATGGAAATCGATAACTGGTAACAGCTACATCTCATACAGTACGTTGCATCTGCAAATTGAAAATACACCCCAAAGGATGCAAACACAGTAATGTGTATTTTACTGATGGGAATACTGTTGTCCAGAAAGAAATTATTTTTCTATGCAATCAAGGTAGCATCCTTGAGAAAGTGCCCTAGATATTCCGGTTCCCAATCTCTACGTACGAGGTCTTAGATCTGTATCTCCATTGGATACACAAGCACATACAACCACATCTGCATATACACACCATATTTATTGGTACTTACCCCATTTTAAATCCCTCTAACTTTTCAGAAAAAGTTTAAATGCTGTTATATTAGTATATGTAAATCTTAAGCCCAGCCCTACAAATACTCACAAATGCAGGCATTTATGTGTCTGTGACTCCTCACAGAGTAATAGGATGTTCTTCTAATTCTCATTTTTTACAAATAAAATTTACCAGCAAAGTGACAACTGTAAACACACACACACAATCTACAGAGACACACTCCAGAATGCTTCTTATAAAGTAGATCCAATATTTCCCATATTCTATGTAACAGTTCTACATCATACAAATGTCTTTTTCATGTGCATTTTGTTTTAGAAGGAGAGAAACAAAGGGAGAGAGTGATGCATCGAGGGATGTCTTATTTGATGTGAGTTCAGTCCCCAGGCTGTATACATTGGGAATTAACCTTCACACGATAATTCCAAAATCAGTTGATGTTTGTTCATCTCTGCCCTGCGCTAATGTTCAGACAACATCCCCAGCTCGATCATGATCTTTAAATAACATCTCAACTCTCTGAAACTGAATATATTTTTGAAAGAAAATGCTAAGGCAAGTTTTTCGTATTTTAAAGGTGGTTGTAACCTTTTGTGAAAAGTATTAGTCCTACTCCATATGGTCCTCCATCTCATAACTTTTTCTTTACATCGTATACTCAGAAAATAACCTTTTTAAAACAAAGCTGTGAGAAAAAGACATATTGTCTTGAGTTTCTGTATTCTTGAAGCATTTTCAACCGATCAGAAAATAAAAGGGATTTTTATTTTCTTTTGGATCATTGCTTTCGATTTGCCATGTTGCAACACTTTTAGCACCTTCTTAAACATGTGCAGACTAGAAATAACGTACACAAGATCTGAGAATTCTAAACAGGTTTTTAATTAGGAAGGGTGGCCTGGGGCTGGGAGCAGAAGTAGGACAGAGAGCCGGCGTTGTGGATTCCTTCCCCCGCTTAGCCCATGTGCTGCTGAGAGATCTTGGCAAGTCATTTGCTCTTCCAGCTTCAGTTTCCTCATCCACAAAATGCTACGGTGACAGTTGTCATCTTTGAGTCCTACAAATCAAAAATACTTTGCAAGGGCTGAGCTGCTGCCATTTTTATTTACCTCAGTATTGAGGAGAAAGAGGCAGTAAAGTCAAACAAATAAACTTGCATGTTCTGCTGGTGAGAAATCAGAAGAGCTGTTGTTGAAAATGAAACTGAGTTTTTCCACACGTGACAGACAGCTTGGATCATAAAGTTGAAAGGCAGTGCTATGGGCAAAACTAGGTCAATACAACTGGGTATCCACTGAACAGTAAGCTGTGCAGCTCAACAAAAAGTTGGCCCAGTTATTAATCCCAGTCTCTGATCAAGTCAGCAGATTTATACTAAAATGCTGCCAGTGCTGTTCTGTAATTTTGGCCTTTTGACAGCAAAATTCACATTCTGCTCTTGGATGATTATGTGCAGAGGAAGCTCAAACAATACGGAGAAATGTCAGAAGCCGTGATTAGAACACAATGAGCTTTGGCTCCTGCTCTTTAGCCTAATCTGGTCATTTTTGTCATGACTCCAATTTGGCTGTATAGAGACTGACCAACCAAAAACATGTCTTCCTATTTCTTTCATATCTGAGTATCTAGCAGAATCTGAAAGGCGGATGCAAGAACAGAAAAGCGGTGTTGTCATAATCACAGAAAAAACTTTTAGCCACAAGTATTCTGCAAAAACTACAGGAAGCAGAAGGTATATGCCAATTCTCTGTAATATAACAAATTTTTAAATATATAATATGGTTCACACTTGCATCAAGTCCTTAATGTGAAAAACGAAATGAAGTCCCTTACGATAATAATAAAGCTTTATAGTATGCTACAAAGCTGAAGTAGGAAAGATGTTTTTCAAGCAAACAAATTACACCAGCAGCCACTGATGAGGGCTTCTTAAGAGAGTAATGCAAAAATAAGTTCTCTGTCAATGCTTTAGCCAGACTCAAAGAAAAGGATACTTTTGATAAAGTCATCTGAAAGTTTAGACTCGTTTCTTTTAATATGACTAAGGAGATCTAAGAACAGGTGCTCCAATTCTTCTTTAATATCTGGGAAGCAACATTAGGAAGAACTCTGCCTCTATTAAAGAAAAAGGGACTTCAGACAAATGCTGTAAAGAAGTGACGGAGTGAAAGACTTAAAGATGAGATGGTGATGGGAGGGTAAGAAGTGAAGGAAAAGGAAGTCAAATGTGAATGATGTTTTCCTGCAGCAAATGCACTCTGTAAAAATGTGTATTTCTCTACAGAAGACAGCGATTGAGGCAAAGGTAATCCAGGGTAATGGATTTCAAACGCTCACAGTTTTGTTTGGGGACAGCAGGTGGCACTCTCTAACTACTTAGGAAAGGGGAACCAAGAGCCAATCTCGCAGAAATGCACGTTTCTTCATCCAGCTTTACCTACTTATCCTATTTACAGTTCCTTCTGTGATAAAGGTAAGGTAAGGCTGAAAGTAAGTTTCGAGGTGCCAACAAAGCGTACTAGCACTTTAATTCCGTGCGTGCCTGTTTGGTGCCCTCCTGCAGCTATGTACCAAATACAAACAGAGAGGAGCAGCAGGGGAAATCAAGCAGAAATTAGAAAGGAGTGCGAGATGAAAACATTCCTGGACTGACAGAAGGCAGCAGAAGGGAAAAAAAAAAAAAAAAACCAAAAAAAAAGAAAAAAAGAAGAAAAGAGACAACAGGATAAAGGGAGATAGTGCGTCTGTAAAGGAGAACAGGGCAGGAATTGAAAAGGTAGAGAAAAAAGAAAGGAGCATGCACTATAATTGAGCCAGGAGCAAATGAGCAAATAAAGTGCTGCAATCCACACAAATTTACAGGCTCGGAAATCAATGGGAGAATCAATTTGGATGGACTTGGTTGCTTGCTTCAGGGAATGCATCAGATGAGATTCTGTAAAGCACATTATAAATTGCAGGCCGGATGTAAGAGCAAAGTATTATTAAATTAATATTTGAAACCAATGAGCAGTTACAAATCAGAGTGGGCAAAGCTTCCACACTGAAAAAAAATTCCGCTGTCACAAAAATGCAATTAACAAAAATAAATCAAAACTGAGGCATTTTTCCTAGTGAACAGGCATTTTTTTGGTTCATGTTTGTTTTATTTGTTCATTATCTTGAAAATATCTATCTGTTTTGTATTTTCTACACTTGTACTGAACTCTTCTTTTGATCAGTTAACTCTTCTACAATAAGAAAATGATAAGATGAAAAAAAAATAAAATTGAGTATTCCTGTTATCCTTCTATAGATTGTGAATCCATAGTAATTATAGATTTAATTTAAGAGATTAAAAGCTGGACTGATAAATGAAGGAGAAGAGCTTTCTGAAAACAAGTAATTTTTATAGTAACTAACTGAAAGAAAATCCATTTTTAATTTGCTTATTTTGTGCTGCTGGCTACATTAAAGAATACAGTGGGTTTTAGCATTCATCTCACGCTGATACAGCTCTGTCTTTCTGCCTTTTTTGTACTTGTACCATCTATAAAATTGGGGGATTGAAATGATTTTGTTCTTCTCGGTAACTCTACAGAAATTTTAAGCAGATGGTTGCTCTCAAACATCAGATCCTAGAGAGTTTTTCCTTTACAGACCATCAATGAGGCATCCCAAATCTGCAGGGACTTAGAAATATGGCTTTGATCTTTCTTTTTGGGGGGCTTGGGGGGGTTTTAGTTTTTGGTTTTGCTAGTTTTTTTAAAATGCTGTTTGCTTCACAAAGGATATTGCAATCATACATCCATTCATGCAGTTGTTGATTAGGTGTTACAGTAACGCACATCATAGAATGAAGAATATTTATTTATATTACTGGGCGGATTAGGGTAGCCTCAAGGATCCAACTAAGGCCCCACAGGCTCTGTGCAAAGCACTACAGACGCATCACGCAACAAAAGAACATTCAAGCTACTTAAAGTAGCAAACAGGAGGTGGGAAATCTGAAGCAGATGTAAATTATTTTAGTTGGTTAAGGTCACCCATTATTGTGGAGGGAAATCAAACCCCAATCTAAGGGCTCAAAGTACCCTTCTGTGCAGTGCGGTGTTTGGCTTCTGACGATTCACCATGAGCACTGAGCTGTTCCTGCCTAATCAGTTGGCTAATCAAGCCATTTCTTTCTCAGTACAATACTTCCAGTTTTCATCTCATGCTTCAAAAAATTCTGATAAATAACTGCATGTTTATTTCAGACAGCCAAAGGGCATTCAGACTGGAAAGACCTAGAAAAGGTAATTCAAATAGATTGAGCGTTCTTCTTCACAGCATTTAACAGAGAAAGCTAGGATGGATGTGCCAGTGTGTATGCTGTCCTGAAATCTGATTAATCACACGAGAGAATTTGAAATCTTAAGTGCCTGAAGGCCTGGAATATGCACACACACCTTTTTAAAAGACTCTGAAGTTCAAACAAAACCAAACTTACTCGGCTTATTTAAATTTTGTTTAATACCTTCTACAATTCTGTTTCACAACAATTCAGAAGCCAACTCCATAGCCCCTCATTTATTGCTTTATTGCAACATCACTTCTTTGGCATCTTGGTTTTTACTTTTTCCCTTCTTATTTCCCCTCTTAGGGCTGGCAAAATCTTTCCACCCTGGCGTGAAGCAGCCACTGGCCCTTGCCTTCCTCCCCAGCCCTCCCTCTGAGCTGCCTTCCTTGGGAGGTTTCCAATGCACCATAACCTGGCAGCGGCAGGGAGCTGGCAGCCCCTTCCAGTCCCTGGTCCTTTACCATCTCAGAGCTTGGAGCACCTCAGCGTCATCCATCAGTATCGCGCCTGATCCAGAGGATCTGATCGTTGACTTGTGACTTGTCATTATCCTGATTCCAGTTATGGTTGAAAAGAACTAACATAAGGAAACCTTCCTCTTACCTGTGGCTCTCACACTGAGCATCACAGTCCAGAGGGGTGATTTTGCCTTTTTAAACTGAGCCAATGTTTTGGTCACATACAGAGCATTCCTTTTCATTATGGTATGTATAATCAATTAGTGACTTATTGTTTTATTTTACTAAATGTTGCTATACTAACAGCTAAGAACTCTGCCTTTAATAACATGTTTGTATATCATGTCCCATAGCAAAATATCATTTTTCTTACTACAATTACCTATTCTCCTTGAAACACATATTTTATCTGTTTATTTGACTACAATTTCCTTGGCATTCCTTGTTGATTGAATGTTGGCATTAACTGCAGAAGCAATCCTTTATCCTAACTTTAATACTGACTATATTTTTAAAGCATTTATTCTGTAAACATCATGTCTGACTTGTCACAAACTTTGAAGTATATTTAATATGAGGGAACCTACTGGGAGCCAGGCTTCAACCTGACTGATGCATGCATGAGTGCACTGGCTCATACATGTGCAACTTTATTTGTTTTGTGGGAACCCCTCTGGACTTTAACAGTCTTTCATTTTGTCTTTTGTAGAGAAATTAAAGCCTGCACACCAGGCAATGTTTTCTGTTTCCAGCTAGCAAGAAGGGATTGGCACACAGGAATAATTGTTTATTTGAAAAGTGGAGCTGGTCTATATTTTTACCGTGATGCCTGACATTTGCTTTACATGCACAGGAGTACATCTCCTTCATCTGAGAAATCTCATTGTTTTCTAGAGCGACAAGGTAGGACAGCTAATATCTGAGTTAATTTTGAAAGAGAGATGATTATTCCAGTATACTTCTTAATTTATATTTTGTCTCACATAAGCACTTGTCTCTTTTCTCTGATAAAAGAGGAGCGTTATTTACATGCTAATAATTGAAATAGATCCTAAAAATTGCATCTCTGTTCCACTTGCCATACCCAGCACAGGAAACTCCATACTAGAAAGGTTGCTTTGTGTCCTGCTTTTAAAAACTATTGGTTCCATATTGGAACCACTTTGCCACAAACTATTACTTACAGCATTCGATGGTTCTATTTACCATGAACGCTCCAGCTTTTCAGTTTGTAAACAAAGCTGGCTGAGATGGAAATGGTGATAGGGAACCACGTTGTGCTGTCAAGGGGTGGGAAGTATTCAAAGGCTACGAGAATACCTAGAAATGGCAGTGCCTCTAAGCCATGTTTCAGAACATCAATACACAGTCCGTTAGTAGTTCACAGCAAGCACTCAGAGTTACTTTACGTAAGACACTTCTGAAACACAAAGCAGCCTGTAATATCTGTCCTGCTCAGAATAAAAATTCTTACCCTTAGTCATGGTTCAAATGCTGTTTATTTATGTATAAATATTTATATGTATATAGAGTTGAGATAGTCATGTTGATAAATTCATTTAAAATTTCCATCAAAGCACACTTGATCAAATAAGTTGAAATCCCAGTATCTAAGCAGCTCAGCAGAAGAGATGACTGGTAGCATACAAAATACAGTTTAGTCTGAATGTCAACTGCAGAGAGAGCAGCTGTCTTACACCACTAACATTATAGCTTGGTGCGATAGTACAGCAAGATTTCCAAATAACAGGTTTGAGATTTCCTCCACTATTTTTCCTATTTTGTATACTCACAGTTAAAACTGTTCATCAAAAAACATTTCCAAAAAAATCCAACTGACAGTATTTTCAATTCCAACCATTATAGCTTTCTTGTTTTTAAACCATGCAAAGAAATCATCAGGGAAGTTACTAATTAGATCGTTCGAATAATGACATCAAACACCTGTGAAGTTCATGCTTCTATACACATAATAAATCTGTTTACCTCATGTACAATTATTACACTGTGAAGAATATATGGCTTGAATGTAAAGAAAATTCAGTCTTTAAAGTCATCTTTCTTTTTTTCCACCTTGCTCATCATTTTTTTGCTATACCCTCCCTAAAAAAATATATGGTTTTACATACGAATCCATTACCTAGATGAAAAAAACTATTAAAGTTTTTTAAAAAAGCTATTCTAGCCAGCTCCATTATCACATACTCAACAGGGTGGAAAGGAATAAATGCCAGTGAATGCAATTCCCCCTGCATTTCTTTAACCCTCCCATATTTCATTTCTCCTCCACAGGACCCAATCATTATATTACTTGAGTCCCTACAGAGTCAGCCGGAGCGAGCCGACGCGCAGGCCACACATCTAAGGGTGTGCAGCTATTTACAAGGAGCACCTCAAAGGCAATATCATGAGTCACCAAAATACAGGACTCTACTGAGGAAACGCAGTTCCTGAAAGAGAAAAATAACTTTGTTTTGACCTCAAATTGTATTAGCTATAAACACACTTAGCAGCATGGACCTCGCAAAAACATCGGAATAAATTGAGCCTTTAACATAATGAAATATTTAGGGTTGAGCTGATTACCTATTTTTGCTCAGCGGTGTAATAGGCTAACAGTCCCGCTTTCCTATGTGAAATGAAATATGACTCAGTGTAAGTTGATTAGTAATAATTACAAGCCAGATATTCTTCTACCTCCTGAACAGCAGGAGACCTGTAATATCAATTGCAGATTTCCTGCGCTGTAATGATTCACACAAAATATATGCGAGTTGTCTGCTTGGCCAGTACAGATTTTGCAATTCATCTAAAAATTAATGTAGACAGATTGATCTCCAAATTTCCACGGGAGTTTAAACCTGCAGGATATGTCCTGAATTATGGAGTCCAGCAGACCAAGTCAGAGACATTGTAATAGAATTTCTTTCCTTAAATCTCAATTTAACAAATAATTCTATTTTTTTCCTTTTTTCTTTTTTTTTTTTTTAATTCAATCACCATGTTAATTGATAAAGTTGTTCTTGAAGCTCAGTTTTATTTCAAACATCAATTTATTCATGAACTGATTTAAGGAAAATGATAGGGGGATTTAATATGACTCTTTGTTAGAGAGAAATAGAGAGATGAAGAGAAGAAATCTGCAATTCTGTTTGAGCACTGAAACAGGTTGCCCCGAGCTTGTTCAGTCTCCACATTTGGTGATAGTCACAGCTTCACTGGGCAAGACCCTGAACAACTAATTGAAAGTAGCCCTGTTTTGAGCAAAAAGGTTGGATGATGAGGGCTTCATTTATAGAATTACCTTCCAAATGAGAGCCGCTAAGCCATTTGCATCTTTCCTACAGCAATTTCATTATTCAGTCTTGTTTTCAATGAATAATAACTATAGCTGTCCTACAAATTTTAAATAAAAATTTGAAATCTTAGATCTGAGATTTAGATACCGAAATAAAAAACGAGACTTCTAAGAAAACTATTTCAGGTTTTACGTAGGGGTGGATTATTTCACAAATATACTATTTTATTTTCTGACTGCACCATGGTAAGTTTGTAACATAAAAGAAAATAAAACAAGATAACATCTTTCCTCTATGGCAACTTTGGATTCTCACTTTCATCACAAGAAAGAAAAGCTTAGAAATAGGACCTAGGAGCAGACAGTAACAAGCTATTACCCATGACTACACAATATTTCACACAGTTCCACATTTCTACTGGAGAAACAAATCTAACATTTTTTGTAAACTATGCCAGTCCATGCCACAAAATCTCCATTTGTTAAATACCAGCTTTTTTAATAGCATAAAGATTCAAAAGTATTAACTATGGTTGTGAATTATTCATATTTTACCCAATTATTTCCATTAAAATGGAGTCATCTAAGCACTCAGATCTTTACCTCTACAATTAACACACCAATATACATAGATACACACCAGCACAGGATTATTATTGTCTACCAACAATTCTTCATTCTTACTTCAGGACACTACTTTGTCAAAAAGAACTCATGCATACATTAAGAAAATAGACTAAGGCTTCACTGGGTATTTCCATGATTAGTGGGAATCATTTTACATCTAACACACATAAATATTCACACTAGTCAAGTGAGATGAATTGAAAAGATTGTGGTTAATATATCTCCCTGATGGATAGTTTCATCTCCATGAAAACCAAACCTTTCAGCGTAAGTATCTAACAAGGATCAATAGTAGTTTGAAAGTATTAATTTGTTCATCTCACAGACTTGACTGCAGTGATATGCAGACCCACACCTGGTTAACAGCTATGCTTATGTGGGTAGTTCAGTGCCTGGCTTAGTGGTATCAGAGAGCTCTTATGAGCAGCTTCAACAGAGAATCATCTTACCCTTCCACAGAAATGGTCCGCTGCAAGCTCACTGTGGGAGGACGCGTTGCAGTGCTGTGCTGGGAATGACTGTATGACCAAGGAAGAATAAAGAAAAGCATTTGTTAAAGAAATACGAGTTGCTCTTATTGTCTCTAGCAGTTTAGCTAGCACCAACATAGAAATAACAGTCAGACTGTTTTACACGTGTCTAAAGCATTTTGACTTCAGTGATGCTCATCTCTTCAATAAAATGTTAAACCCTACAATATCTCATTTAAAATCAGGTTTTCATTCATGAAGAAACTCCCCTTTTTCTTTCTAACTTTTTAGAAAATATACACACACACAGTTCAATGACTTAAAATAACTTAGATGCTAATTGCTTCCCTAAATATACTAACCATAAACAAGGTTTATTTCAAATCAGAAGGAAGATGGTAAATGATAATGTTATCAACCAAATTCTTAGTGTTTCTCAAGCAGAATGCTTAGTAAAAGAGGACATGCACTGCTTATACTTGCATCATACTTTGAATTCTACAAATTTCAACCAACATTCACTATTTCTATCAGATTTTAAGTAGCTTGAGGTTTTTTCCTACATAAAATTATATCAAACACACAAAATTTAGAAAAAAAATGAAACAAGCTATTTTTCTAAGAGCAACAAAGGCTTTGTGAAAGAAAAATCTTTTTGATTAAAAATCCTGAGGCCTAATGGGTTCCCTCATATAGGTAGTCATGGTTGAGGAACGCAGTTACCATATAACATACACCAAATAAATTACATAGTACTTGTTAACTTCAGTTTTGTATTATTGTATATTACTATTGTACCATTACTAGTCATGTAACTATAAATGGGTAACAACAGTGTATCAGTCAAAGGCAAATCTGTGATAATAAATTACAGTTCTTAACCAAGATTATGTATTTAAAAAAATAAATAGAAAAAAAAAGCAGAAACATCTAGGTGTATCTTTTAATTAGTTTCAATGACTACATCACATCGTGAGGGTCAGTACTTATAATGGAAAATACATATTAAAAATAAATATTGAAGTCAGTATTAAACCACTGGTTCTGCTAACTGCAGATTTTGTTTTGTTTTCAAGCTCAAGCTGTTTGTTCAGAGGAAGCACATCTTATTTTCATTAAAAGTTGAGACATTTAACATTAGTGAGCAACACATCTGTTTTCTATGCATTTTACCCTATAGCAGAGCCAGTACCATCTGCCTGAAAGAAGAGAGATGATTTTACTGTGTAGCAAAGAAAAATCTGTCAGGTTCTTAACACACAGAGAGTTGTGGCACACAGTATCATGCCACGGGACAAAGATCTGCTGTCTGGAATCCCCTGTTGCGACCCCTGTGCTCTTGTGTTGTGGTACTTAACTGGACTCACACATCCTCATTCAGAAAGTTTGGGGGAAACCATATTCCCCTTACAAGAATAACTACAAAGTTTTTTATCTGTTTTATAGCTAAACAGAGGATGTACAAAAGTACCGTGAGTCTCTGGTGTTATGATGTGAACACAATAATTGAGTTGGATAAACACTATAGAATCATAGAATGGTTAGAGTTGGAAGGGACCCTAAAGATTATCAAGTTCCACCCCCCCTGCCATGGGCAGGGACACCTCCCACTAGACCAGGGTGCTCAAAGCCCCATCCAGCCTGGCATTGAACACATCCAGGGATGGGGCATCCACAACTTTTCTGGGCAACCTGTTCCAGTGCCTCACCACCCTCACAGGAAAGAATTTCTTCCTGATATCCAATCTAAATCTCCCCTCTTCCAATTTAAAACTGTTACTCCTTGTCCTGTCACTACACACCCTGACAAAGAGTCCCTCTCCAGCTCTCCTGGAGCTCCCTTCAGATACTGGAAGGCTGCTCTAAGGTCTCCCTGGAGCTTTCTCTTCTCCAAGCTGAAGAGCCCCAACTCTCTCAGCCTGTCCTCATAGGAGAGGTGCTCCAGCTCTTTGATCATATTAGTGGCCCTCTGCATTGCAGAAAATATTTTATGAGTATTGGTGTCCTGATTTGAGGTAAAATGAACCAAT